>LR989864.1:11200000-11725435 GCA_905146925.1 Autographa gamma
GGTTTAGATTCACAATTTTGTCCGCTGGACAATGTTTTTTTAATTAATTTTTAATTTATTAGTAGTTGTTGTTGGAATGTTTTACATTGGATCCGACATGGCGCTACCATCGCAGTGTCAAATTTTAAATAATATTCGAATTTTAATTTTAGTCTGTCCCGACACTTAGCGCTACGATCAAATTAAAAAAAAGTTTTGTTATCATTGTGTTATTGTAGACCATGTAGACAGGACAACGTCTGTCAGGTCCGCTAGTGTTTTTATGTATAAAGATTCCAGATTAATCAATGACAGTAAAACTAATTATGTAACAATCGGATAAACTAATTATATTGAATAGCTTCTGTTTCAGAAGATAATGGGAGAACCCTAATTATTGTGTTTGCAACTAATATAGTTGCCTAGAATTAATTAAAGAAGGTTCTGGTAATCTTATTACCTAATAAACTAGGATTTAATGTCTTTTTAAGCATCTGATAAAGAAATGTTAGGGATAAAACCTAACTGCTACTGTCTTTTTATGTCACTGATTATTACAAAATAACTTTTCTTATTTCTTCGCGAAATGCCAGTTTAAATAAAATAAATAATACTACTTTATATATGTACTACGTCTTTAAATAAAATTGTTTTTGTGTTTTGAAATTCTGGTTTAATATTTATTAAGTCCTCGTAAGTGCGATAAACACGAAAATAGAATTACATGCAGAAAAGCCTAAACTTATTTTCTATTTACAAAAATCTCTCTCGAAGGTACTAAAAGAAAAAGCCAACATTTATTTAAAAAGAGACCAGAATTTTCAGTATCAACACAATAAAAATAAGCATTATTAACACTAAAATGTGCGCTTTATCTCGAAAATGTTTCACAGATTTTACAGTACATATGAGTCGGTTTTGAAAAACTTAACTACCGCGCCACATACTCATAAAATTTTATTGTTTAAGTCTGCAAACTTTGAAGGGTTGACAATGACCCCCATTAGTTTGGATTCACAGCTGTTTTTGCTGGTTAAGCGTCGGCAATGCGAGGGTTAGAAAAACAGTTTTATTTTTTGTATCCTCCTTGATATTTGAGAGTGGAAATATACAAATGTAACCATTAAATATATTGTCGTTGCTGTTTTCGTTATGCTTGAATAGTAGGTATTTCCTTCTTAGTGATCTGGCCTAAAGGGTGCCAACGGGCCTGTATACTAAGTCTCCCCTGACTATCCGTCAGTCAGCAGGCTATATCCCATGACCCATAATAGGTAGAAAATTAATATTTTTGCAGAGTGTGTATTCCTATTGTCACTATAACAACACATATTATAATTTATATAACATATTGAGAAAAATTAAAGAGTTCTATTTAATTCACTTTGATAAGGAGTGGATGACCACGGCCCTAGATAGAGACAGATGGAAGGAGGGTAGAGAGGCCTTTGCCCTGCAATGGGATAGAAACGGCTAGGAAAAAAAAACACTCCAGACAAGAGAATATTTTTTGGTCTATTTAAAAGCCCAATTCTTTATTGCCATTTATAAGCCCAAATGTGTATAATAATGGTATAGAGCCCTTCATACTTTTCAGATTCCAACTCATCTCTTTTCATTTTAAACATTAAGCCTAGCTACAAAGCCTTAAATAGATTCCCTTGATCACAATCTTGAAGTCAGACACACAGACACACAGACACAGCCAGCGTTACAGCAGTTACCAATTGGAATCAATTGGAGCCGAGCATCGGTTTATAGTTACAATCTGAACGCCTTAGGCGTCTAACTGCTAAGAGCTTTGTGAATCCGAGATGATAATACCAACAAACGGTACCATATACATTTGTATTCTGTACTCATCTAGATTTGAATCGATTTCGTATTGTATTGAGATTGTATCCAGTTTAATAAATGCTAGGCCGTCTGAACACGATGTAAGGTAGTAAGAGAAATATATTGTTTGCGCTTAAAATGGTGTATTAGTACTGTAACGTAATTGTAAAGAATTCTTTGTAATGAAAAGTCTTAAATTTTAGCATATCAACCGTCTTCAAAAGCGGAGGATGTTTTCAATTTGTTTGTTTGGTTTTCTTTGTATGTTTTTTACTTCTACGTCACGAATTCAAAATCTAGTATGTTTTTTCATTGACGTCGGGTTTTTTACATTTAAGTCCTATCAATTATTTTTTCTACCGACTGTGGTACCCAATGGTAAAACTGTATTCAAATGATAATGATGGTCTCATCATTGATTTCAAAGGATTAAACAATTGATTTCAATCAGATTTAATGATGCGGAACGATCTGATCGTGACGAAGGTTTTAATTAAGACCATCATACCCTTCGGAACCTTCCAAATTGACAATGACAGTCCATTGTTACACAATGCAGGAAATCAATTGAATAATGATTATCATTAGCAAGTTAACGGGCATTTTGTCAATCGTATTTAGGTACTGGATTTAACTGACATCCGAAAAGCATGCATCGTACTTCTAATGATAATATCATAAAGTCTTTTCATTCCGACTACATCTAAGCTTAGCCTAAGAAATAAAGCTAGGTATATACTATACACTCGGCAGTAATACTACAACAGATGTAACACATCATACTTGATTGGAACATAAGACGCCCTCAGACGATTGAATGCCAAAGATATTAAGCGGGACGGCTCGACAATACAAGGCATTGCAAAATAATAGGAATTCCGCCTTGGAATTATTGTAAAGACCCATCTCCGATTGTTAAACCCCAATCACAATTCAATCACGGTCTGTTTTCATATCGGCCGATCGAAATATCATTGGAAATGTCGCGGGCAGGACGGCCGCGGGAGGAATGTATGGCACGCGTGGGTGGACGGGCCTGCTGCGTTTATGACACAGAATATATAGCAATTCTTTCGTATGTTATCAGGTGGATACAGAAAATATAATCTACTATTGACTTCTAAAGCAGAATTGACATTATTTGTTTATAATGGAGGATGCAGAAAATAAAAAGTGCTTGTGAGCTGTCAAACAAAATTTTAGCTAAATACATTATCTTATAACTTATAAATAAAACAAGTGGAAATTCAACTTCTAAATCAGGAATCAAATATAAAATTCAATACAACTGCTACTTACCATTTACAAATTCCTACTTATATTCCCAACGTTTCGAACTCCAAAAGGAAACTTAAAAGGCACGCGCGCACGGCCGTTATTAATCCCCGTGTATTTCCACACATGAATGGGTTGCAGCAAAACGATTTTCCATCGCGTATTCTGAAACGATTTTCCCTTAAGAATCTTTTTTACTTTGGTACATACTTCAATTGCTTGACGAAGATCGTTTACTTAATTTCATGTTCAATCTAAAAGGAATGGAATGAAATTACGTGTTTTTTTACACAAAAGATTTCATCAGAGATGCTTCTGACAGATTTTTTAGACATCAAAGGATGTACATATCATTTCGGAAGGCTTTATTAAACGTTATTTACATATAAGAAGAGGCTTCTTTGAAACAAGCCGCTTTACTTTACGATCTTAAGTTGATTGGACGTGGAAATGTCGGGAGTAATTATTTATGGCGTCATTAAGAATTTCTGAGGGATTTTTCGAATATTATTTAAGGCTGAAATTTGCTGAAGCATGGCTTTGATGCTGTCGCAGTGAGTTTTTGGCGTATTGTATGAAATTACTTAGCATTAAGATTCGGATTTATGCCCGCACGGGGAGTAATTTTGTTCACCACGGACATCGAATTTATGATGTTTTAAGTGTGCCATTTTAGCGTTTAAGACCCGTTTATTGCATTTATATTAAGCTTTGCATGATGTATTAAATAATAGTTATCAAATTATATTATCATCACTGTTCTGCATTTATCTGTTATTTATTTGGCCATTTCACCTACCATTCATTCCACCACCCATATACCGATGTACCTAAAATCTTCCGATTAGTACCTTCGTTTGGTCTGTTACATCAAAGTGTATCACTATTCCCAAACTGAAAAACAATTGAAAGGCATCCTCACCTCGCAGGCGATAGACAGCAAAGTAAGTTCATTGCAGTGCCTTCGTCCGTATAAATCAAAGAAAATTGAGCATTATTCTAGTCCGGTAGTCGCTGAACGTGTCCGATCGCGAGCGGGGAGAGAAAGGATTAAGGTGTAAGGTGCACGGAATAAATCGATGCCAAACACGTATTACGTACTGGTAGCTGCACAAGTCGCCTGTCCCTATTAACAATGTTGGATATGCAATTTCCTCGATTTTGTTTTTTTTTCGTTTTTGACCAATAAAAAGCATTATTTTTTAATATCATTAGCAAAAAGTTATTATTTTCTCATAGTTTTTAAATTTGCCGCGTTAACAAAGTCGTATATGCCACGACCGTCGGTGAACAACGATCGATTTAAATTCGCGACATTATTGGCGGGGTGCGGGGGGCCACTGCGCCGGCGGTTGTGCCACTACGCGCCACGTTGTCGGGGCGTGCGCACGACCTGTTAGTTTAGTGCTTATTCGTGTTATGTTATATTTATGTCACAAAAAGGAAACAACCAAAATGACAAGTCGATCAGCACGTTTGATAAAACTCGCAACTGAACAGTTTTCTACCACAGACGATAGTGTTGATGAAAATGTTACTTCTGATGTAGCTCAAAAACATGACGAAACAGGTAATTATTGTTTATTATATTTTTGAATATAATATTATCAAATAAATTCTAAATATTTTAAAGTGATTTAATAATATATTAGTGTTTATTCATTACTTGAGTATACCTAGAATAGACTAGTGAATTGTCCGATCAAAATTGTAAGATATACCACATCCGACATTGTTAACCACTTTTTGTAACATAAATTACGTCGTGACTGCCACAACCGACTTTGTTGCTGGTTTGAATATGTAGCCGTTTGTCGTATATGGTACTACCTACATTTTTAACAGCTTCCTATAATATATAATATGTTGGTTTTACCACATGCGACTTTTATATTAGTTTAAATATAAATTTAATTTGTCCTTTGTGGTACTTTCTACACTTTTAATAGTAAAACTCTTAAAGCTTTTTTTGGGATATGGTAAATATTGCTTTGTTAAGCGACAAATAAAATATATTGTGAGTCGGATTTGGTATTGTGTATGTGTGTGGCTATTTTTTTAATATTTTTTTTTTAATTATTAGCTTGCACGTTGTGGTTCTAGTCTTTATGATATTTTTACGGTTTGGTGATGATGGATTTATTATTATTTTTTTTCAGTTCGCGATGAATCTCCCGTACCTGATAGTAGTGCATTGATTCAGCTGCATGAATTGCTTGGGGATGAAGTTTTTAATGAAAGTGATCATGACAATAATGAGCGTATTGCATGCACATCACCATCAGATAATGTTGCTTGTCATCAGGATATTTTAAATATAACGCCTATGCCATCTCCATCTTTACATGAAAATTGTAATGCCTTTAGCGTAGACGAAAATCCGCCCATCTTGACTGATGAAGACTTGTATGGGAACCTCCCTACACCTTCTGTGACTTCCTTTACAAGCGTTAATACACCAACTACAGCTAAAAGTGTTCAAACCCGCCAGCCCAGTTTTAAAAAGGATAAGGGTAAGAAAAGACTACAGCACAAAGAGGATTGGATAGTAAATAAAAGAAAAACGTCAAAAAATCAAGGAAAAAGTTTTACTAATTATAGAGGGAAACAAATACAGGAAAAGAAGTTAAAAGAAGCATGCAATGAAAGATGTCGCTTAAAGTGTTATACGAAATTAAGTGAAAGACAGCGTAATAAGATTTTCGAAAGGTTCTGGCAGCTTGGTGATCGTCAATTGCAATGGCAGTTTGTCATTAAGTACACAGAAAAAATACCCAAACGCCGTCAAACAACTGAAGTAACTAAACATGACCGGCAAAACACGATTCGCTATTTTCTTTCGACTGAAGAGAAGCAAAAAATAAAAGTATGTAAGACTATGTTCTTAAACACAATATCTGCTGGGGAACGAATTATATCTACGGCATGGAAAAAATATGATGGGGAGATGAATAGTGTAGCTGAAGACAAACGTGGTAAATACGAGCACAAAAAAAGCGTGATAGATGAAGTCATGATTAAAAGCGTTTGTGATCACGTGAAATCGTTTCCCTTGGTGGAATCCCATTATGTTCGCCGGAATTCTAAAAAATTATAAAGTCAAAAGTTCATCTCGGATGTTTGCTTTGTATTGCGATTGGTTCGATAGTGACAAATATAATAGCAAAGCATTAACCAAGCGGCAGTATCGTGATATATTAAACGCTAATTTTAATATCGGGTTTCATAAGCCTAAGAAAGATCTCTGCGATGTCTGCCACGTTTATAATAATAAGAACATTCCGACAGAAGAAGAAAAGGCTGTATTTTTAAAACATCAAGCTGCAAAAAAAGCTGCGCGCCATCTAAAACAACTGGACAAAACTGAAGCCCAATCAAACAAAGAAATTGTTGCTGCTACATTCGACTTTGAAAAAGTTTTGACTACACCGCATGGAGACGTTAGTGTCTTTTATTATAAAAGAAAATTATCGACTCTTAACTTCACTCTATATGAGTTAGCTACAAAAGAAGCCACTTGCTTTATGTGGCACGAAGCAATCGCAAAACGTGGCGCAAATGAAGTCTCAAGTTGTTTGTATCAATTTATCAAACAAAAAGCTTTGCAAAATGGAGTGAAGTCGTTTAAATTCTGGTCCGATAACTGTGCCGGCCAAAACAGAAATCGTATTGTATTTTCGCTTTATCTTCTAGCTGCTAAAGAATTTGGGGTGACAATTACTCATAGATTTATGGAAAAGGGTCACACCCAGAACGAGGGTGACAGTGTTCATTCTACCATTGAGCGTGCTAGCGATCGAAAGCTTATTTACGTACCAGAAGAATGGTATTGTCTTGTTCGTTGGGCTAAAGCTGAAGGTAGTCCCTATACAGTTAAAGAGATTAATAGTTGTGATATTTATGATTTCAAATCCTTGCTATGTAATAAAAATTGGACTAAAAATACAGATAACGAAAAAATACAGTGGACTCGCATAAGGGAAGTGGCGGTACATGCACAGCATTATGACAGAATTGAATATAAATATAATTTTGAAGATGAACCGAAAACTGTAATTGTGTTGAGGTCTGGTACTCGGAACACAGATAGACTTTCCCGTGAATTCCAAATCTGCCAAGCCTATACTAGAGACCTTGCCATCAGCCGTGATAAATACAAAGACTTAATTAGCCTATGCCAAAGTGGAGTAATTCCGGAAAGATACCACAGTTTTTATAATAACCTAAAATTTAGGAATGATGCTCCAGAGGCCTGTGATATTGTTTCTGATGATGATGACTAGTCTATGTTTAGGTTGATTTTTATAATTTTGTTTTTAGTATTATGATAGTCAATTAGTTATTCAAATTGTTTATTGCTCATATTTTAGTCTATTTTGTAAGCATTTTGTGTGTAAGACATGTCAATAAGACTTTTCCCTATAATATTAAGTACGTACTTGTGTCGCTGTTTCGAAAACCATTCCTTAGATAGTTACACTTCGATTAGTTTATTAATTGTTAAAATATTAAAAAAAAAAATATATATAATATCTCATATTAAGACTGATTTAAGAAACTTGAAGGTGATTTTTAAGTGCCATTGATAAAAGTAGAATTAATAGTATTTTTTATCACTAACTACTTATGTAATAGGTAAGGCTGATCTCATAATATAGTAATATTTTTAATTAAACTAGTGTTATTACGCAATATAAATTTTAATTACCATTGTGTTAAGCCTATAGAAATAGGGCATATTCCTTTTTTTTTTCTTTTAGACTACTTACATTTTTGAAAAAAAATATATACATTTTTTATACCGAATATTGTTTTATTTATAAACATTATATTTTACATACGCCAAAAAAATTTGTAAGGATTTCAATTAAGAATGATTTATGTGGAACTTACGACAAATAATCAATAAAAAATTCCGGGTAATTTTGTAGGATATGTCAGATCCGTCAAAATACAGTGAGCCTAGTACCGCTAAGAAAGCCATTACTGACTTTTCACATACTTAGAAAAGAAAAAAAAAATACTTTACTCCTATGTACATATCACAATAAAAGTATAAAAATTTATGGATTTTTTTTATTAATCTAACTTGCATATAAAAAAAGATATACGCATTTTCAACTTTGACGCACTCTACTGTAAAATTACGAATTTACAGATCCAACATTGTTAATAGGGACAGGCGAAGTGCTTTACACTACATTTTTTAGTTTTATCTAGTTGTGCATTTTCATCTAAACAGAAACCTTAGTCTTTATTCTTGACCGATCTGGCTGTAATATCTGTTTATTTATGTAAGTATACTTTAAGGACAAATAAAAACGGGATGGGATGTCAGAGAGCCGTAAATGTTGTCTAATGTCGTATGCTGTCTTTTCTGACTAACTGAATGCCAAACTCTCATAATTATGGGAAAAGGTAAAGAAAAAAGGAGAGATTGTTACCTGCTTGTTTTATAGATAAAACTTACATTCTACTACAAATTCATGAGAATCTTCACATTGTTTATTAAAAAATAGATGTAAAAACATAAATAAAAATATATAAATACTTAATCGGCTGGTTTTTTGTTCAGTTACCAGTTTTTTTTCATGTTGAGTTCCTTCAAGATCTAAATCTCTCAACATCGAAAATCCTTCGTTTCTACACCATTTACCATCAATCCAACAAACAGCTCTTACAAAACTGCATCCAAAATAAAAGCACCCAAACCAAACACTTTTATTACTACATATACTTACACGTCGTTTGATTCGTCACGGACGGGCAGTCGGATTTATTGTGAAAGTTAGCTAATAAAATAGTGTCGCGGCCGTCCCACTCGCGGGAACTAGCGAGAACTGGCGAGAACTCGCGTGTTACCGAGTAATGCAGTCTAGTTAAGTGATGGCAACTTTACAGGTAGCATCATAACGGCGAAGGATGAGGCAATTTAAAGCAGGGGTAAACAGAAGCGTTTGGTACTCTGTTTTTGAAGATGCATTGTTTTATTAGATTATAATAATTATTATTGATATCACATTATAATCTGTGGGAGCGAATGAAGCTGGCTTATGCCCAAAAAGGTCTTGGATAAAAAATTGGATTTAACATTTACCGGTACATTTCAAATGGCCTAAGTTATATTTATAGTGGGTGGGTGGTGTACCACAACCATTAAAATAACTAAGTCATACACACCACGAAAATACAACTCCATCCATTTTCATAAACAAACAACACTAAAGTGTTTCAAAAACCAAATAAAACTGTACATTTCAACCAAACATTAGTGGAAAGCAAAGTTTTTAACAAAACGCCCAACTATTTATAAACCCACACTTATAAGCCGTTTGGGGTATAAATGCCTATGACATTATTTAACCCACCAAACTTATCCATTCACTTCCCTCCAACCTTATGTGTATAGTCATAAGGTAGGTTTTTGAGTGTGTTTTGGTGGTGTTTAAGTTTGTTTTGCTTGGGTCACAGCTGTGGAGCGCTAGGTCTACTCGTTTGCGGTCATCCTGGCTAAATATCCTGGAGCTAACATTGTAAAGTGCTTTATGTTTGTTATGCGTTATGTACTACAGTTCTGTTTGTTTGCTCTCTCCTGTGCGAGTGGGGTACGAGAGAACGATAATTAAAATGGTACTGTGATTTTTGCATTCCACTAATTATTTAAAGACACCAAAGAGGACCAACAAGCAGTTAAAGCAGCTACAAAAAAAAATAACAGCAAATTAACTAAAATTTTGTCTTATATTATAAGTCAGAGGAATTTTCACAAATATGGAATACTTCTAAGCAGCTGCTCTCAAATATCTGTAAGCCGTGGCAGTAAAACACACAGCAGCAGACAGCTCGCAACAGCGCACACATCTTACACCAAGCTAACACACCGCTTACGCTCAGCTCTTACCAAGTACGCTCACACCAGGTCGCCGCAGTGCCACCTGTAAAGTTCTAGCTTGAAGTAAATTTCACAAATATCACACAATTTAAACCTACACACGCCATACACAAGTAAGCTATGTAAGTTGCATGCGAGTCGTATCGAAACAAACGGTGCAGCATCTGCAGATATTTGTTCCGGCCCTCGACGGCGCATAATGACACAGGATATCCTACCGTCTCTGCACTCCTAGTACTGTGTTAGGTATGTGTGTAGTTGTATGACTGTTTTGTAAAGGTATTGAGGTGTGATGTGTAGAAATGTTATGTGAATGTGTTTTCAAAGTTAGTGGTGAAACAACAACCTATAAAATGAAAACTTATGACTGTATCACACTTTGGATACATGAATGTTCATGTAGTCTGATCTAGACCTAATATCTCATTTTTTGGCATACAAAACCAAGTTCAGTAATTTTTACTGTAAAATTACGAACTGATTTCGTAATCATTCTTCTAGTGGAAATGAAAAACTCACCACAAGTTCTTTGTACTATTACTAAATTGATTTACTACAACGCTATCAAGACAGACAAAACCGATATTTGTCTGAGAACGGAAAATCTAAAGAAACAATATGTAAATACGCAGTATTTGGTGGAAGCCGCGAGCGGACATCCGACCGCCACAACACCAGGGAATCAATAGCACAATAGCAGTGCATCCCACCACCACACCATCTACCTCATGTGTTATGCATGGGGCTCCAAATGCATACGTAAATGAGGTTTGTGGGTAAAGAAATAATTATACTTATTGCGCTGTTTGGTTGAAACTTTGAAATTGTAATGAGTGCAATCGTAGTGTTTTTTTTTCCTAGCCTTTACTGTTCCACTGCTGGGCAAAAGTCTTCCCCAAGTCTTTCCATTCCACCTTAACCCGAGCTACATCAAATCAGCCCTCATGGTAAGCGACTAATTCATCAGGCCATTCCTAAGAGTAAGTTATCAAAAAATAAAGAACGGAAAAGATAATTTTCCCTAAAAGCAATGCAATTTTGCAATAGATAGCGTCGAAGTCTGAAAACAGAAAAAAATGTCTGAAACATCGACACAAGCTGCTAAAACAAGACAGCACTCAAAAAACATAACTGCAAAGGTCTTGCAGCAGTCACTCTATGTAAAATACTGTAATTCTTTGGAAAAAACGAGACAGAAGAACATTTTCAGAAAACCATTTCAATTTCTGAACCTTTGCAACTATAGACCACTCAATCGAAGACCAAATAACACAGCATATCAATTACCCAAGTTCACAGTTTAAGCAGTCAGATCACGACGTTGGCCGAAGTCCAAACTCGTATAGTCGGTATATTGAATCTATACGATTATTAACCCATACGACTTGGGGTCTAAGCAGAGATAACCGGCTGTTATGAAAATAAACTATGTTATGATATAAAGATACTGGTTTATTGTAAGGAATTTTGTGGAGGTTCTGCTCATTCTGTGGATACAATAGCACTAAGTTTGAACACATTATTACTTAATTTGTTATCAAGTTTTGTCAATTGATGGTTTGTCAAATGAAACGCACTTATTTGGCATGAACACAATGTGAGCAATATTGGGATCAAGCATAATTAATCAATTCTTGCGGTTAAAGATAAACCTTCGATTGACAAGAATGTAAATTAACTGTTACAAACGTCTGTGTATATTACTTACTTAAAAAATCAGTTTAAAATGTGTACTTTAGTAGAACTTCCTTAAAAATTACGGGATGAAAACACCGATAAACCTTGTCAAAAAATTAAATAAAGCAAAACCTCTATACATTGTCGAAAGTACTAAAATTACGTTTGTAACAAGATATGTAAAGGGTGGTATAAAGGGGTACTACCTACCTACCTGCCTACCCGCCTAAATAATGGCTAAGTTATCTCGTACGATAATATTCTATGCACAAAGGTAGGAACAAAAACAAACAGAGGTGTATCGTTAACAGCACCTGTTTGCGTAATCTTAACAAATTATGATTGTACCAGAAATACCTTTCGCCGGCTTTGTATACTAAAGTATTATAATTATACAAGCTTATAGCCCTGACTTTGTTTGCTGAACCTTTTTGGAACCTTCGACTTTAAATTTAGTAAAGAATTTGAATAATAACGGGTATGAAATAAGGTATTTTGGAAAAGATCTACGCAGTTAGCCTGAGCGCCAGCTCTTGCTTCACCGGACTTGGTATAATAGGATAGTAGATTATGGTCATTGAAAAAGGAAGGGGTAGGTAAATAATGAAATGATGAGTAACTTTAGGACATAAAGGTGTAAAATATACATTGCATCTACAATACCTGCTTAAAGATCAGACTAGTAAAATCAGCTTATTTCAATCTTGTATCTATTTAATTACTTTGAATGGCTACTTGACTGCTCGTCTTTAAGGCAACTATCCAATAAAACCACACATGTCTTCTCGATACAATATGGCTTCTTACCACACTGTTTTCTTTTTGCAAAGTAATCAGACTTGGTACAGTATTCTAAACAAGGTTTAAGGAAATCTCTACTTAAAACAAGATACTTATAAAGACACATAAAACTCTTAGTAAGAGGAAGTAAAAGTGAAAGGTGTGGGAGCGTCCGGCTCGGAATCCGGCGCCTTATGAAATTCAATGAGCATTTTGTCTCACTCACAACTACATACGGGAACACGTCAGTAATCCGGTATCTGTAACCATGGAGGCTGCAAGTTATGGGAAGACACCGATTGTATAGATTTTTGGGGAAGTTTCTTCGGAGTTTTTCGTAAAGGAAGAACCTAATAAATTCCTATTTCAGCAAGTGAGTCTGTACTCTTTTTAAGTGACATTTTTGAGCAGTGTTCACAGATTTAATTTTTTGGTGTTTTGATTTATTTATCACAAATGTAATTTATACACATTGCACAAAGAATTAATATATGGTAAAATACAAGACTTTATTAAACGTAAAGAGAGTCAAAGGTCCTCAAAATATTAATTAATTTTCACAATATTCTAATTCTATCATTTAACTGAGATGACAAATAGGTAAAATCCATAAAAAATATATACTAATGTGGGATTTCTTTTAGGTACTATTTGGTGCAATCCTATGGCTTGTCCCATACAATTTTCCCGTCGTGCTATAATCCGGCGCTCGCCTGACACTTAGCTATCTAGATCTTTCTGCAAGTTAACTTCAATATCTATCCTACGAAGAGGGCTTAACTTTAACAAGTCATTACTATCTACACTACATTAGGACTACATCTAAAATTCTAGTGTAATACACAATAGTTGAAGGCATTTTCCATGTAATTAACATTCACTGTAACCGTATTCTTTAATACTTTAGATTTCATTCTAAAAATTATTATAGTTCAAGATTTTCATATCGCATAACTTACATGTAACTCTGAACGAAGAAGGAAAATTCAGCCCGTTGTTTGCTAAAGATCACGGCAAAAAGTGGTAAAGAACATACGCAAAAAAATGCAATCAATTATATAGAGAAGTATAGAAAATACATACAAATGAAAAAAGAAAAATGTGCTCAATAAAGCCATCAAAACCTAAACAGCCCAATAACGAGGTAACAATAAAAAGCGAACTAAACATTGTGACGCGAACCTACAATGTATTAGGCGGTACTTCGCGGGAATAAATGGGGTGTTATCAGTTAACAGCCTATTTTAATGAAAACTCTCCGTAATTCCCAGCCAAGACTGATTTCTGCGAGCCCACTGTTCCAGGCGGCTGGCTCAAGTTACCGACTTTTTGGAATATTGGGATTATTTGTTCAGTATTTCGTGGTTCGAAAAAGTAGCGAGTTGCTTATTCGAACGAAAATTTCTTGAATATATTGTATCAGTATTTAGCATGTATAATTATGTGGTTTTGTTACTGAAAGTGATTTATAGGTCCAATGAAATAACAAATTTAAATCCGCGCTTTGGTTCATTCAACTACCTATAACATAATAATAGTAAGAAATGATTGCAAAGAATTTCATGTTAATTCATATTAAAGAAAAGGAATATTTAGCATCCCTTTGGCCTGGATTGTGTCTTTTTTCGCATATAGAAAAAGCTTATTTAGTAAGCCAATCTTCTTTCGATACAAACAAGGGCCCTTTCTGGTCAATAATTTATTAAAATAATTGCTCTCTCTGACCTCCAAAACTATAAAGCTATGAGTATTCAATAAAGCCAAGTTAGTACGAGTACATCTAACGTTATTGTTTAAATTACGAGTCTTACATCTGTTACCGGTATTGGGACGTAAGCTATTGTAGAGCCTTGGATGGCCTCCAGATATTTCATTTGGCGTTGGATCTATACATTTGAAGGTAGTTTTAACAGTCCAAACACTGAGAAGGTTCACTTTTTCAGGAATTGGCAAGATTTATCACTTACCAACTCCTGAGGAATTCAAGGTGGGGTAAGGTAATAAATTACTTTACACCTTTAAAACATATTGTCTTGAATGGCAGAAAAAACACAAGTTTCTCGAAAACTCAATTATACTGTGACATTGACGTATTTTGAAAACATAAGCAGATCTTTTGTCAACACTCACAGATATCCTAGCGTTTATAAGAGCCTTTTCCCTAGTAGTTTGTTGGCAGTGACAGTACAAACTATAATCTCAGAAATCCACCAGCAACAGTTTTAAACTCCGAATACAAAGCTACACAATTCAATCCCCAGCATTCTTATGTAACGCACCACACAATTTAAGGGCAAGTTCATTTGTATTCATTGCGCGCGTTCCCTGTCAATCGAGTGCGTCCCCGATGAAGATTGATGGGAGAGCTGCCGCTTAAATAAACGGCCGTGTCTCCACACACGACAATTATGTCGACATGTCGGCTCCTAACGTTATTTAAATATAGTTCTGAGGCTGGCTTTAAGATTAAGTAGAGTCCTTTGTTTGGAAATATCGAAGATCTATTTTTTTACTTATCTACTTACGTAATGCTTGAAGTAATGCAAGGATGAAACGGAGAAATGAATAATGAACTTGGTTTTTCGAAAATTTAAGTTCGCGATTAGTTTTGTACAAGTATGTTTGTATGCACCCATGTTTTTACTGGTTCATGTTATTAACGTTTTCAGCTGTAAGTAAAAAGATACAAAAATTAACAATCAAAACGACTACTGCAGACTATTGAGTACGTTCTTAATGTATCTATTGAGGTTCCCGAAAAACTGCCAAATGTAATTCTCCGAAAATTTCATCCTGTGGCTTTTGTACTTGTTTCTAAATTGTACCGATTGTCGCGGAAGACCTTGCCATAAAATGGTTAAAGAAGGGTCAGGGACTCAGCTGCGTTTAGCTATTACATAATGTATGTACTAATACCGTAAGAACCGAACAGAACATGTTCAACTACTAGACAAAAAAACTCAGAAAATATCTTAATTTATTTTGGAATTTATGACCCTGAAACACACGACACTATGTGTGTACAAAACTGTCTGTAAGTTATTTAAACGATGCCACTATTGTGATAAACGATCGACAAATTAAAATACTAGCCATGGAATCTGAGCTAACAGCCAAAGCTTTACATTTTATTGTATGTAAAAAGCATAGTTAGATTCATGTGCAGTGGCCGTGCGCGCGTCGATAGGATATCAAAAAATAAAAAATACCAACTTTTTTTTCACTGGTACACTGCGGGCCACGCGAACCTATAAAATTACGTTTTATTCCCGTTCATTTGTTTTATAGATTGGATAGCCGTCCTGTTTTGTTTTTAGATCGAAACGAAATTGTAATTTTTGTGTTAGGTAACGAAGTTTGTTATAGGCCTGTGTGTAACATTGTGTGACTATTAGATTAGGTGGTTTAGTTAATGGTTTTGTATAGCACTTCATTTTCGTTGTAATTACTTTTCCTTGTAAAATGCTTTTCATATTCATCTATCCAAAAAGATAAAAAGATAAAAGATAATTTATTTTGTAAAACATGGGTGTATGTGTACAAAGCAAATGATTGCAACATAAGATAACAAAATAATAATAATCAGACCCTAACATGTTTTGCCTAGGAAAGGCGTACAAAAATTTTATGTTTTTATATTTGAACCGAAACGTCATAATGTTAGGCATCAATTAAGTATTCCCTCAGATTATAGAAACATTTTCTAATTAGAAATTTCTTTAATTGTAATTTGAATATAGTTAAGGGTAGCTGCTGTATGGATTTTGGAATTCTATAAATAAATTATATAATTCTATAAATCCAAGTATAAATTATATTTTTAGTATGCAAAAACATACATTTCAGACACTGAAATTCAAGGATCCGTTTATATGCGCAATACTCTAGCTTTAAATTAAAGAAAGACAGTAAACACGACTTCATTTTCATAAAAGCGAGACATCTGTATGAGACATTTCAACTTACCACAGAATTATGTCTCGAAATAAACTAAAAATTATTCCAACCACACTCGTTAAAAGAATAACACAAGAATAATGCGAAACTTAAACCTCTCAACAATTGCATGCCAGCTCCAACATGTTGTACACTTTATTCTGCTCGCTAGTGTACGGACGTCGCTTGTCGCTACCAACGACATACCAATTCCATTTTGTGGCTTTGTGACACGGTGGCACGGTGGCACGACTTGTCATATTTATGTGACGTATAACCCGGGGAGACGGGTATGGGTAGGTTAGTAGGAACTATCGTAATGTTAGATAAGTGCCAAAGTCGGAGGCATGGGGTTGGAAAGTGTTCGGAGTAGATTGATCGCGGATGAAGGGTTAAAGGATTCCGTTGGTTGGTAAAACATGTATTTTGTGTTTTATTTTTAGTTGTAATACGAAAGAAGACACGATTTCCATCTCTATACTTTTTTTGAAAAACTAGACTGTTTTTCAAAAAAAGCTTTTTTTCACTCTAAGGTTTTAAAGGTACTCGTAGTGTGACAAAAACATGTTAGTAGATTACTATTTTATTCTTTAAAATTAGTTTAAGACTTATTTATTGTATTAAGACAGATTTAATAATTAAATCTGTCATTCCTGTTTTAACTCAAAACTTTCTTCCACAATCCTCATCCCTAAATCTAAAGTAAAAACCTTACAAATCCTATTACGGCAGTTTAAGAAAACGCAGGAAGATTTAGAAAGCCGGCGCAGGGAGCGGGCAATATGTCGGGCTTTCCGTACGTACGTCATCTTAACGGATCAGAGGAGAGGTCTCTATGCAAACCGAGGGCAAATACTCATACTGGAAATGAGAGTTTAAATTATGAGTACTTTGAGTTTGTAAGGTTTGGCTAAGTTTAGGATTTTGTGCGGTTCTACCAAAACTTGGAATGATCTGGGTTCGAATAAATAAGTACTAAGAAACATCAGGAATGAGTAATAGTATAATTTAAATAGTGTAGGTAGTGTTTTATTGTAGCTGGATTATTTAATTCACTATGTTTTTGGTTAAATCGTGATTACATTGTTTCCGATTATATAGCTGAAAAGAGTAAAAACGTAAAAGTAACAAAAAATCTGAGTCTATGGTTAGAAATGTATGGTACAAGACACAATTTTTACCCATAAAGCTTGCAAAAATAACTCAATTTCATTTCGTATCGTGGTAAAAGAGAACAATTGTATTATTTAAAACTCTAACAATATAACAGTACTTCGACGTTAAAACTGGTTGTTCCCAATTTTAGGCACATTTTCAATTACACACACAATCTAAAAATCACAATAACCTCTAGGCTATTTTGATATTTTTTCATTTGTTTCTCTCAAAATAAATAACAATTTCACGTACAAAGCCATGACAGATCTTTTTTTAGTATAAAATAAAGTAATAACATTTTAAGCTGATGTCATTTATGGCGAATGACGTTTTAATAATAAATTTTTCATTTACTATTTCATCAAATTGCAGATTTATATAAATAATGTGAGCATTTAAAGGACAACTATTCGTATAAAGGTTACAAAGGTTTAGCTGTATGTGAATTTCTGAGAAAAAAATAAGCAGAAACTTAATAACTGAAAAGAATTCAACCCAGTTTAACGCGATTTTTCACAGTTCTGTATTTATAAAAGTATCGATGTTGTTAAGCAAGTATTTAAATTTTATTTAGGTTTATAATAGGTGGTAGTAGTAGTAGGTATATAGGTTTATAATTAAAATTCTTCATTGAAAATAATCTTCCTAATTCAAATAAATTATTCAGTGAGCTTTCATTCAGTGTTTTCTTTATAAGTCCAATGAATTCAAAGTAGGCTTGCCCCCTATTACATCGGACCTAAGTGGGTGTACGTTGGTACACCTCTGCCTAACACTTCGGGGACACAGGCGTGATGATATGTTAATGTTAATTCAAAGTACAACTTGAATCAGTCTAGCCTTACACACTCTTACTAATCATAGCTAACTTATAGCAATATCGATATTCAAATAAAATTGATACTTAAATACTACAGTCATATTTACAATCAATGTATTGTTTTTGAAACACAAACAATTATGAAAATATATATTTGGTGCGCCTAAGGCTGTCAACTTCATAAAGGTCAGTATGTACCGACTGACTTTGAGACAGATTTAATGAATATATTTTTATATTTATTCTTGTATGTTTTAGTTTTGTAAAGCTCTGAAATTATAATAATTGTTCAACCATGAAGTTAACATACGGCTAAATACGAAGTATAATAGCAATCTGAATATTATAATCCAAAAGAGATTTCTTTAACAATGCTGTCGAATTCTCTAGATTTCTGAATACAACTAAAATCTTATTTCATGTAAACACAAAGTCAAATTAACTACAGAGAATATTACAACCAATAATGCGATATACCTTATTGTAATTATACTAGGCCGCTGCGCAAAATACATGAATTCTAAATCATAACAACCATAAATTGCTTCAAAATCTATCAAACTTTAATAGAATTAAGGCATTTAATTTGAGTACAAAAATAGTTTACTAATTTACTGACCAGTTCCTCTAAAAAGTGTAGTCAAATAAGGCAAACTTTCCCAAAATACCAAAGAACTGCCAAAGAGAAGTGCGGGCACAAGCAACTCACAATAATCCACCAAAACAAACACGACGTTCATTAAAAGATAATACAAGCCAGTTAATGACGTAATATCTCTGTTTAAATATCAGATCAAAGACGAAACTTCATTACAATTGTTTGACAAGTTGAATTAGATGCGAGCGCAGCCGCGGGGCGAGCCAGTGTAATTAAACCACTCGTTCTGCTGATACGTTTTAGATTTGTAGGTTGATGGCGCTGGGAACAAGTCTCGTGTTGTGTACACGTTGATGTTGGAACTAGATAGTGTTGAAGATTAAATCGTGTAGGTACAACTAAATGGGTGAAGTTCAAAACTCAGGCAATCTCTTAATTTCAAAAAGTGGTATAGGATTTGGGATACATGTCTGAACCCCCAGAAAAATTGGGAAAAGATTACGCGGAAAAAAAGCACTATACAAAATATAGTTCGCCTCTTGATAAATTTAAAAAAAATCGAGTAGATTAAGTGTTTATTAAATCCAAATAATATACCAATGTTATACAATTTCAGTTTTCTTCGAAGAACGGCTTCAAAGAAACTTATTCTCTTACAAATACCCCGAATGTAGTAATCGTTTATCCCCAAACGAATTCCGCGAAGCAATCGCGGCTGCAGTAGGAGCGTCCCAATTTCAAAATATTTTTATGTGGTTATACCGCTTATGTTTCCTACATGAATGTCTCAATACAAATATATGTCTGCGCTTCAGTGCAGAGGGGAAATTGAATACACAATCTCAGGAATCGACCGCCTCGGCCGGATTACGGGCCGCGGCAGGGTTACCAACGGATAAATATTTCAGCCGCATTTAAACAACCCGATGTTTTTATATACTCATCATTAAAAATACTGAGAATATTTCACGTCCAAAATTGTGGCATCATTTTGAGCCAATTATATCGACGTCAGGTAATATTGAGTATTTTAACAAACCAGGAACAAAATTCTTAAAACCAATACGGAAGCAGCTTAATTAAATTACATAAAGTGAATTGTTTCTTTTGAAAAAGGTATTTACGGAATGGACTTACGGGCAAAAAGTTTCACAATTAATATTTTTTACATTAATAAATAACTGATTGAAAAAAAGGAGTTCCTTTTGAGTAAAAACAATTTCGTCCAAAATAGAGCATGATTGGATGCTCAATATCTACAAAATATTTTTCCATTTGGAATGATTCAGAGGCAGCCCTACATTTCAATAACAGTTCTGATACAATATATCGCTACACCTAAACACTGCCACATTTTATATTTCCCCACAATATATGTTCGCATCTACATAATATACTTATTTACGGTGAAATGAGAGTCTCTATACAATAATGTAATTTATTTCGATACATGTTTTGTGTTGTAATATCGTCTGCGGTTTGATTGAGAATTGATTTCGTTCTGTGACAATGGAAGAAAAGCTTCTAAACGTGATTATGTAAAATATTTTTGGCGTGGCTTGGTGCGAGCTGGGATGTTCACCTGATTGTAATGTAAACCCTATTTCTACAACATAAGGTTGTATATTAATTGTCTGGTTGAAAAAAAGAGCGACGTCATTGAGATCAAGATCTTTTTACTTGATTGCGATCTAACCTGATGCATTGGTTTCTTTTGTAAAATGACGGCATATTTTTGGAATGTAAATATGGCAAAATCTAAAAATCGGATTTCATAGATCAGGAAAATTGCATGAATATTATAAAAGTTAACCATTAAGCACCGCACCGCACCGTTCCGAAAATGGAAAAATATTTATTTTTCTTATTTTATAACCACAGTTTTTGCATCCTGTATTAAAGCCGTGCTTGGTATCCATTTGCTAATACTTTAAGCTTCAACACCTTACAGAGGATTCCCTAGAAGGATAAAAATCTTAAAGGAAAAAAAATAAAGAATATCCTACATTTTTCAAAAGAAAAGCTTCGCTGAAAAAAATTGCTAAACACGTTCTGGGAAACAGGAAATAAATGGAAACCGTTCTTTCAGGTAAACGTTAGAATCGGGACTGATAACGGTTCTGGACTTAGATTTTATAAAAATGGATAAGAAGTCTAAGACGACGACTTTTCTTTGATAACTACATCCTGAAAATGATAACTACCGGTCTTATAGATAAAGAAAATGGAACCTTTCCAAAGGCATACAGTATTATTGGTTTTACTTCTAAAGTAGAAATAAATTATAACACGACTAAGCTTTGGCTGGAATAAAAGCATTTATTTTAATATATTGTTTTTTTTTTGTTTTTAGAATAGATGACGTATACTTCTTTTACATCATCTTATCCAGTATTTTTAGCATCCGTATTCTACTAAACTCATCCCGGCCGTAAAGAGATCGTATCAGCAGCATTCTCTAGTCCGCGACTCAACAGATTTACTGCGATATAGTTAACCCACTTTTTAAGGAACCCTGATTCAACTGTGAGATATTTTCTTAGAGCTTTCGAGGCGGTATGAGTGGTGTTTAGCCTCGAATTCAAGGTTCATTTTGTGTCTTGAATTCAGTATTAAATCTGATAAAGAAAAATAGACTTTTCTTTGAAAAGATAACGTATAAGTGATTTTTGTCAAGTATTTTTCCATTCTGTCTTTGATTGTGAATTCAGATGTGGATCACTTAGCTTCTATACATTTACATGACCTGTCCAATTTTATGAATTCAATCAACCAATATTATAATTTTTGGACCGAACCAGCATGATGAACTGCATGTTCCTTATTTTATATACAACTATTTTCTAGTACAGCGTTTCTATCAGCAACTTCCAACGCTAACCTATTTTAGCTAAATAGAACGAGCTAACAAAGTTGCGTTGCTTAGCAAACTACCTGCAATCCTAGTCCAGGAGAGATTAGCTCGAACGTCCCAAGGACAAAGCTACGCAGTTATACAATCAACACTAAATTGGCTCGAAGCGGCGACAATTTGACGGCAATTTGGTGTTATTACGATGCTGTCTTGTTGCCTCGTAAATTTTGCGAGGACGGCCAGCTGAATTAGCTCGGTAACTCGCTACCATTATAAAAGAAGAGGGTTAAGTGTTTTGTTAGCTTTTTAAAATGATTGCTTCGTTTTTTTGGGGATGTAATTTTGGTTGTAATTAACAGTAGTTAATTTTTAATCCTTTTTCCTTAAAGCATTTGTGATGTATTTTTAGAAGCTATGCTTTGTATTTTTTGTTGAATTGAAAATACATAAAAGTTACAATGCAGCTTTGAGATTTATCACACGTTAAAATCACGTTTCGTAGAAAATCTTGTTAAATAGAATTCTATACTACTCTCGCATTTTATTTTGCCTATAGCAAAAGCACTGTCTATAGTGCTCACATAAGTGTGTCCTTAACAGCTTCCAATTTAACATGTACACATTGTCTTATGCTGCATAGACTAAAGTTTACAAACCAATTCTAATTGATATATAACTGCAATTCATGCTGCAGTATATCATCCCCAATAATAATAAATACCGAGCAATTACCATTATTGTAATTAGTGTTTATCACTTATCTGAATTTATCCTCATTATCCAAAACCATGGTACAGTTGACCACACGTCAGTGGTTACAATGATATACAAGTTTCAACCTTCCGGCTTTGAAATAAAGGTGCACTAGGCAAAACTTTGGTGAGGTTTCCTGTATTATGTATCACTTTACCACTGCAAATTTATATGGTAAGCATGTTTTTAATAATATCAATTAAAATAAAATTGATTTGCAGATGTCTAAGTATTTTTATACTTAGATACTTTACTAAGCAACAAGGTTTAGAAATAACCAATTAATTTTTTATTGAATACAAATCACAGTTTTTCAATTGAATATCTACTTATAATTTTGCACCAGTTTTAAACCTAAATATCTGCTTTCATAGCCAGTTTGGTAGCTAATGAGTCATTCAGCGAAGTCGTATATTTTGACAGCGATCGCCAATAGCATACCAATTATTAGCAACTGCATACGCCAGATGTATTGCAATGACGTTTTATTTGCCGATCATTTTACGATATAATTGCGATAATAATAGTTCACATTCTATTTAAATTTAATTGCAGAATGATGTAAACTTTTAATTCTTTTATTCTCAGAACCGAAGAGACCGTAAGTTAAAATGTGTCGTTATATCTGTACAATTTTTTCCTGGAACATAACCTTTTAGAAACTTTTTTTTTATTTGTAACCTCTTTTATTTCACTGCTGGGCAAAGGTCTCCTCCAATTGCTCCAGGCTCTTCTGCTTGGTACCAATCCGACAAATAACGAGCGATATCATCGCGATAAAAAAATATTTTTCGCTGTAATTATAATATCTTCGTGTCAACATGATTTAAATGAAATACTTTTGAAAGAAGGAAAGATGAAATATTTATTTGCGCCAAATGCAGCGAAATAAATTGACTTTTATATTTTTTTATTGTGCCTTCTTTACCATGATTAATATAATATCGGTAAATTCTCGTTTCTCATCATAGCTGCGAGTTTACCATAATCTATTAGCATAAAGTGTGTAGTATCGGGTCAGCAGATAACGCGCTCGTTACGTCCGACGACCGCGTCGATTGTTAAAACACTGTTATTTGTGATTACATTTACATATTCACTACTTATGGACGGATATTGTTTAGTGAATTATGATTAGTTTAGGATCGATGAATGTTTTACCATAACATTTCTAATAGAAAAGTTTTTTTGGATAGCAATGAGTTTCTTATTGCCTGATTATGGGACTGGAAGACTCTTTTAGTTTGAAGAAAATGCAGAGCCATAGCCTTTCTGAAGGTTGGCAATGCATTTATAAGAGAGTTCTTGATGGCATTGCGAACCTTATTGAAAACGTCATACCTACAGCGGCGTTTGTATTAGTTACCCCCAGATGAACTGCTTAGAATAAAAATACAACAATACATTGCCATACAAACAAAGTCCTTTGTCCCCATTAACGTTGTTATTACATTACAAAACTAAAATAACATGATTACTAAAACAGTTTAACAGAAAAACGGATTCCACGAAGTCCTTCAACTTTTCAGATCCTAATACTAAAACAATCCTTAAAAAATCTATAAAACGAAACAAGAGGTAACAAGAAAAACTCGAGAATTCGTTAGCAGAAGTTTAGTGAAACAAAAGTAATTTACAAGGGAGCTTGTTAATACCGTGTTTTATATTAATCCTCCTTGGTTATAACGTCCAGTCATTATTATTGAGATTGTATTCCAGTTCCGTTTCATGTTATTTTTGTCTCGTTTCGTATTTGGATTATGTTGAAATTACGACCTTTCGAGTTGTCTATTCGTTGAATTTATATATTTAGAATTGTAAATATTTCAAAGCTATTTTCGTTGTTTCATTTGTCTTTGCTAGAGTTCCTGTTGGTGCTTACATAACTAATTTTAGACGAAGCTATAAGTAATTGCAAACTATTTATTTATTTGAATCATGAGTATTTAAGGAACAAGGTAAACTCCTCACCGACACAAATTTTGACCTTCCACCATTAATGGGCTAAAAAAATTATACATATTATGTAATATTTTTAGTGAAATATGACATCACATAGTACACACATAAAAAGTATACATTGTCCTAACAAAACAAGGTAACTACATACGTTAAATATATATATCTATATTTACACATTAAAAAGTAAGACAAGATACAAAGCATCAATAAGTTAAGGTAAATAAGACTATTTACCTTAAAATAAAATAGTTTTACACTGTCTAGTGTGAATCTATAATTTTATCAATATTCGTGTACACAGCCTTATTATAATTAATAGACGTTGGTTGACGGTTGGAAATAGACTAATTTATTCAAAAGCAGAATGAAAAAAAATTCACAACTTTTACCTCATCAGCGCATAGATGGCGCTACGTGTATTAAATTAACATATTTTGATAACATTCTAACAATAATTCTATATATCAAATACATCAATACTGGCCTAATAACGTGAGGCAGTATTTTGGGCGGATAATACTGCTAATATAAATCAGGCATAACGAACAGAACGTCATTGTTATTTAGTGCACCGCATTGTGCCGGATTATCATAACACTATGTTATTTTGTTATATAACACCAATAGGTCGTTCGTTTACTTTGTTTATTATGTTGTAAATAATTTAATGGAATATATGTTATTACAGAGGATATTTATAGCTTGATAATTTTATTGACACCTTTTATATTAAATATTAATTATATCGGGTCTGGATTTGGGGTGTGAAAAATAATTATTATACCCGTAACATGAAAACTCTAAAACCGTTTTACGTTTTTTCGGTCATGATTGCTCATGAATAGAAATTCAAGGAGTTAGATATCTTCAACATTTTGGCACTCGACTCTTTTTAAACTATTTCTATATAAATACATACATAAAATATCATCACGCCTGTATCCCCGAAGGGTTAGGCAGAGGTTTACCAATGTACACCCACAGTTAGCCGATATGTTTTAGGTCCCATGTAATAGGGGGCTAGCCTTTTGCTACTAACCGGGCACAAATCCAAACTCCGACCTGCCACTGAGAATTGCATAGAAAAACCCAACAACACCTTGGTCAACTTGGGAATCGAACCCAAGACCTCTAGCGTAGATGTCGCGTTTAGCACCACTAGGCCAACGAGGCAGGCATACATACATACAACCCAGTTAATATTTTACAACAAGCCTAACACACGGAAGCAGGAAGTTGTCGACCTCCCCACAACTCCACAGGGCTGCAAAGTTCCAAGTTCCACAAACCTCAGAACTCGGGAGAACCGAATCAACATACAGAATTAGATTAAACAAAAAAGAAAGGTCTGAAACAACAGAGACAATACAATCGGCTTGCCGTCCTTGTCTACTTTACATTCAGCCCCACATGTCTCAAACCGACTTTATTCGTCTCACGAAATAAATCTTGCTTTATTTATACTTTCAACTAACCTATTGTTTTGAGGGATCCGCGTCGCTCGGAGAATAGAACCTTTGTGGTTTCATTTTGGTTTCAGTCTTCCTTTTCAGTTTAAGCGACTTAGACTGAATAGTCACATAGTTTTGCAATTTGAAATCCACCAAATTACTCACTTCGTATTTTTCAAGTGCATAATAATATCTTCTCAATTGAAGAAAGCTACGTAAAACAAAGTTAAAGTTCCCAGTATAATAAGAGACATTTTACTACAATGCAATGGAGAAAGACTGGTATATAATGAAATAGGCAAACATGAACAGGTTTTTTGTACATACTTAATAATTATTTAGAGAAACTAACCACGTCGAAATGGCAGGACGAGCTGTCTCTTTTGATGAAAATAGTTAACACAGCCCTAATCACAGGGCAATGAAAGGATGGTAGAGGGCCTTTTGCCTGCAGCGTGGCTGGCTGGAAAACTATATATTTTTATTGATGTACTGAGCCCCAATCTTCCAGTTCGATACTGTCATGTCTTTTGTCTTGTTTTCCTCAGTGATTCGGAAGAGTTTTTTGTGTCAAAGTATTTGGTTACCTTGTGGTGTTAAAGTTTTGACAACCCTGTTACTGGGTGCCGCGAGTTGTGGGGTTTTATTACAAGCTTTGTAGATGAAGACACTTTGAAGAGGACAGATCGTATCGCCTTATTCTATCCTAATAAAACTAGCTTATATAACACCCCTTGATTTTCTTGGAGAGAATGTTTTTTCCTTATCTATATCTTATATTATTATACTAGCTATGTTTGTGCTAAAATCTGTTTATATAGGTTTAATAGTTTTTTCATGTAATTTTTCTTAGATTTTAATATAAACTTTTACATTTAATTAAAATGTATAAAAATAAAAAGTTTACATTTAACGCTTACCATGTATGGTCCCATGCTGGGCAAAGGCCTCCCCAAGTCTTTCCTTTGAACCTGATCCCGCGCCACCTCGAACCAGTCCTTGCTGTTTGCTTCTTAGTTATCCCACCACCTCTTCCTACGTTAAGTAAGTAAAAAGTATACTTAAAATAAAATCATTTACATACTCTTTTTGACCCACCTAAAAGAATATCCATAACAAATTATATTTTTCTATAAATAAACATACCGAAAAAACGGACCAAATACCTCGGAGTTAAAAATTGCGAAAAATATTTAACGCTGGGAAATAATCTTATCCGAAATTTTATATCATAATATTTTGGGCGAACATTTTAAATTCAACTAAAGATAAAATGAACGAATATTTTGGTGTAAAATCAAAAAGCTTTTAATATCATGGTATGAAGGATTAATAGATATTCGCTTCGGCCGCAGGTTCGAATTCCGTCGACCAATTATTTTAATTAAGTGCATTTATTTTATGTGTAAGTAAAAGTTGTATAAAATAAGTTGAATTTTCCAACGAGCGTTTTCGCTGTCTTTCTTCACAAAGTAAATATTGAAATCTTAAAATAGTTGAATATCCCTTAATTCTGCAAAATATAAATATTGTCCTTGATTTGATTTCAGTTACTCGCATTGGTAACTTTAGGTATACTAAAACAAACTAGTACGGCTGCCCGGCTGTGGCTATTTAGGTTATAGAATAAACTTTAAGTGTACGAAAAGAAATAATTCCAATGTCTATCAGTTAGAACAAAAGTCAAGAGTTTTTAGAATTGCGTCTATAGCATGAGATCTCGGTAAACTACAATATTTGTATACTATATTGTATACGTAGTCTAGTATAAAAATACAATTTTTTCTTTATTGCTGCACTTTTCCCAAACTAACACCATATAATAAAGTATGTATACGTATGGTACAAAATTCTCCCTTTCCGATGTAAATGTACTACAGGCCAATAAATACCGAAATACAGCCATTACTGTTATTAAAGTCGTAAATAGGCCGCGGTTTGGTTCGAGGGCCTAACATATTTTTATTTTAACAATGTTGGTCGCACTTCTGTATTATTATAGCGGTATTTGAATATAAACAACCGAATTATTTATAACTTATTTTTAGGAAATTAAATTTTAAAATTAAATGACCCGTTGGTTGTACTGGGTTAGACAAAATTAAACAATAACATTTTGTAAAATTAACCAAATCATTATGATGACCAACTCGTATTTTTAAGGAAAAGCATTTCAATGGATAGTTATTTCAAAATAACTCTGAAGTTTTACCGTAGAATACTGTGTAACCCAGAATGGGTTGAGGAGTTCAGATCGGAGATCTGGTATAACTGGAAACTAACCCCAACATAGTTTGGGGAAAGGCTAGGCCGAAAAGGCATTTATTTATCATGAAGATTTTTTAAGTATAAAAGTATAATTAGGTAATTTCCCCGCTATATCCTGTCCTCTATTGTAACAATTACGCAACATTCAAACTTGTGTTTTGTGTGACATTTCAAATCCTAAATTCGAGGCAAAAAACCGCAAATGTCTCGACACGAAGCGCAATATTGGTGTAAAAAAGATTTTTGTAGCCCTGTGTGGTGCGAGTGATAGCGGGTAAACAGTTTTCGAAGAAATAAATATACGTTGAATTTATTTATTTCTTTGTCAAACCGTTACTAAAATAAAGTAAAACACACGATTTTCAGGAAATCGTCAACAACTCGAAATTGAAATTGTAACTATATTTCCCTTGTATCTTCTGATCTTATGATCAATAGTCACTGTCATATCTCTCTATTTCGTTATTTGAAGCAAGTAAGCAAACGTGATCAAAATAAATTCTCGTTCCACTTCTATACAAAAACAGGCCTTTGCCCAGAATTACGACATTGGCAGGCTGGTATGTTACTATGTCCATATTCGATATCTTCCATGTAAAATAGGTTATTCAGCTGAATCCTGTAAGACTAGTAGCCGACTCTAACATAGCTTGGGAAAAGGCTAGGCAGATGATGATTTTTCTTCTGACTCAGTTTTTTTTTTCTTACTGACCACACTGTATCCCCGCGGTCACTGCGGCCCCACCCCACGGTGACGTGTTAATGCGCGGTGATGGATGCGCGCCCGACAGCGCGGATTATTACGCGCGCGAACGATTCCAACCACTTTTTATTACTACCTCCCTTTTTCAGGTTCAATACGAATAACATTCGAAATGGAATATAACTAATATTTTTCATTGAGATTTCAAGTACACTTGCAGTCTAGTAGAAAAAACGAAAAGTATTTTTACTATTTCCCAAACTGTATTGTTGGTACATTGCACATTTTTTTGTTGAATTTTTTCGAATGCAACAGGGCTATAAACAGGTAGTATATGTACACTGTTCTCAGAGTGGAAATAATTTAATTGATTTCCTATACTTGTAATTTAGAAAATGATTAAACTTTAAAGTAATCAAAATAAAACTATTACGTGTACTATTAAGATATTAATGTTCAGAAACAATTAAGGTTTCATCAAAATTAAATAAAAAAACCTCAGTGTACTCAGTATAAGCGTATTATAATTTACGTTTATCTTCTAAAGGCAACACATACATACTTCTATTCCCTACCAGTGTAACTGTAGCTACAGTATTGTAATAGGGGCCTGAATAATATAATATCGTAAGCTATCATTCATAAGACGGAGAATAACTCGCGTGATGTATGTGTGGAGAGGTTGTTATAGCAACCTTATTAAGTGTAAATAGCAATAGACTCTGTTACTTATACGAAGGTTAAGTATGGTTAGTGTTTTGATTGACTATGCCAATTTTGTACCTTGTTACATTGGATGATAAATAATTAAGATATTTTGTTTGTAAGTTTCTCTTGTGCCTATTTCGTAGAACCAATCGTTATCTTAACTTTCTGATACAAACGTATTTTTATATATTAAGTATTTTGTTTATTTTAATATTTATTTGTCCAGACAGAATAGCTTGGAGCAAATTGTGGGAGACCTTTGCCCACCAGTGGGACACATAGAAGGTTATTTAAAAAAAAAGTATTTTGTTTGAAAAGATAAGTAAAGCGAATACTTATTCTATTATATTTTTTTAATTTATTCCTTATAGTATTCTAATTCAAACATTGGCTTATTTTTCTGTAGGTCTTTAGAACAAACACCAATCCAACTTTCAACCCAAAAAAGGTCCAAAATAACTTAAGAAAATGCCATGCAATATTGTAATATACCATTGATATAATATTTCGTACAAGTATGTCACGTAACAAATGCCGTATCGCGCTCGTAACTCACCCGACCATATCTCATCGCAGTAAATCGCTGGCGAACGTAAATTGTAGCAAATGCTATGTTTTTCAATGTTTTATCGCAATCCAATATGTGTCGCTTTAAACAAACAATGACGGGTAATGATGTATGGGGGGACTCTATTAATGTGCAGTCGTTGTTGTATGCAAGTTTTGCTGTGGAAGTTTTTTGAGTAAGTATAGAGTTTTTGTACAAATTGTTTGGAATGACGATGTTGTATATGAAAAAGAGGGTAGGTAGGTTATTAAAGAAGTTACTTAAAGAAAACGGAAAATAATAAAAAAAAAAAATTTTTTCATTTCAATTCAGCGTTGAACCCTAAAAAAATAAGTACCTATTTATTGCCTAATATCAAACACAGCTATTAGAAAAGCTTTACACTATTATTAATCAACAATAGCGTGCAATAACAAATAAACGTATTATACCTAAGAGTAGAGTACCGTTCGTGTATTAACAGAACACTTTGCCACATAAACAAGTAAATTAATTACTATAATTTTAACAGAACTGATTAAATTCCTGCCACCCGAGCCAACAATGGCACAATAAATTTAACCTTATTTAGTTAGTTTCGAAATCAATTTACACTAAAATAACCGCAGCCTAAATATATAATTGATTTGTGGCGGCCGACCGCGGCTCTTATCGATCAATTATTCCCTCTGTGGTTTTTAACGTGACCACACCTAAACACTAGTTGTTGAATTGTAGAATGCAAGTTATTTCGATATTTAGGAAGGTATTATTATTCAAGGCATTTACTATTGTTAATATTGTGAAAAGCTTTCACCGATATCTAGGTACACCTTAAAATGGGATTTGGTCTGAATTATTTGACACGCTGCTTTTAAAATACTAAGCGTATCGTTGTCCTCAGAACTTTATTGGCACAGTCTTTTTAATAATCGTTATTTTAGGGAGAGAATTTTGACTATCCGTGCAGTCAATGCGTGGCTGACGTATGTAGGTTTTAATTAAAACCAACCATAAATCTAGCATACATCTTATCTCAACAAGATTTAAGGCACAACGCATCAAAACCAACACATTTTGAGCCTAAAGTCAACAATCCTAAAAAGTGCTAGACCACAATTACAGGCAAAAACTACCCTTTCAATGGTTCTTTAGAATTCTGGCAACATTAAGATCTGCCATTTTGACTCGACCAAACGGAAAAATTTAATAGAGCAGCGCCTTTTGCTCGCATCATTTCCGTTGCTTAACTTTCACAGTTTTTTTTCTTTTTTCACATTTTTTTCTGCGTGAAAAGCTGAAGTCTTTGCGTCGGCGTTTCGTTTGTAATTAATACCGCCAAGAGTTTAGGCTGTTAGTTTAATCTGGTCATTTCATCTGTATGAGGTATTATGGTGTTGCTTTTTTTGGTTTTGAAAATGTTAATGGTGTTGTAATTAAGGTAGGTAAAATAATAAATGCATTTATTTCCATTATGCAACATTTTTTACAATAATAATACATATTAAATTTGTAAAGATATATATTGTAAAAAAAAATAATACGGTCAATCTGGGTAACTTAAGCTTTCAGTACAACTTTGACTCACCACTTCCAATTCCGATTAAAATTTTTTTTCTGGCTCTGTACAAAACTTTACGCATAGAAATATTTTTTATTAGATACATAAAGGGCTTCGTTAAAACCCATCTAATGTCATTATTTGATAAATGTTAAAAATCCATAGATATAAAATGAAAACGGCGGGCTGTGCGCAACGTCTTTTTAAAAGTGCTCAAAAAACTTTGTTGCTTTGCGATTCTTAGACGCTGAATAAAGGTGAGTTTCAGTTCAGACGATAAATTTAAGTTTAAAAACTTAAATACAATTAAAATTTTCGCAATATTTTTATGAATATTGTTAATATTAGCAAAATTGTGCATCGGGTCCTTTAGAACTATCAAATCCGGGTAACTTTGACTCGGGTCAAAGTTACACTGATAGTTTGAACTAACTCCACTAACGTACTGGGGATTTTTTTTTTTTAAAGGTAAGCTTACATTAACATGGCGCGAAAAAAGTAGGTAAAAAAAAATTCTATACATTACATCATTATTATACATTTCGAAGGTAAAAAGCTAAAAATGTCGCTCATGCAGAAGGCAATGGACGATTGAAAGCTGCCTAATAAGCCTGATATTATAAGCTGTTTCCCAAAAAATGTCGTGAAATATTTGCCTACTACTAAAGTGACCTAAAGAAAGAATTTTTTTATCATTGATGATGATTTTCTTTGTATGGAATGGGGAGAGTAAGGCTGGTAAAGAGCTGATTTTGTTATTTTCATTTTGGATTTTTATGTTAGTTTTTATAATTGATTAGGATTTGATAACTTAGTTTTGTTATTAATGAACAATTTAAAAGACTTATAAGACTGATTAGATCTTAATAAGTTCTAAAAACCGTTCTCCTTTTAAAAACTAGTGATTTCCCTAACTGCGCACTTTATTTATCATGTTTTCAACAGTAAACCTTTGCGAAAAAAAATAAAAATTGTTTCTAATGTTAGTTTGTTTCATATTATGGCATAAAAAGATGGTTAAGACTCACCAAATATAACAAAACCTAATTTAAAGCAGCAAAATCCGTATCATTAAGTGTGTGAGGTAATGTTACCCAAGTCACCGTATAACTTTGCCTCGTTGAATTTTCAATGATTATAAAGCTGTAGTTTTAAAAAAAGATTTTTTTTTTTTATTTCTTAAAAATAGGCATTGTAAAGCCACTAAAAACATTCATTTCACAGTAGTTGGGTTAAGAATTCTATACGTAATTTTAAAAAAAGCTCATCAGGGTCAAAGTTACCCAACATGATGGTAACAAATTTATCTTATTTATCAACAAATAAATGGTAAAGTTCAACATTTTGTAAGTTTCATCAAGTTGCCAAAACCATAACCAAATACATGCTCCAATTATTCACAACACTACGTTCACAAAAATTCCTAAGTCTCACGAGACTACCAATTATATGAAAGTTAGCCAGGTACGTACATAGTGCAGGAGCTGAGTTGTGAACTATTCCATTGAGGGGACTCCCGCGCATAGCTCCGCAACTATGTGGAACCGGGTCATATCGCGCGGTAACTACTCTTACATACTTATTATATAGTTTGCTGTAATGGTATTCACATACTTTTAAGAAGTGCTTGTAATTTTAGCACTGGATGATGATAAAAAATCAGGTGATTAATTATGTGCTATGTTTCGATTAAAGACGTGGTAGGAAAACGAAAAAAAATAAGATCACAAATTGTATGTTAAAGTGTATGTTAAATATGATCTGATTCTAAGCTTGATGTTAGTGTTATTTTAATTTATCGTGTTGGTATGTTATGCTATATAAAGAAAATATCCATTATGTTTTTCGAAAAACCAAAAATATTATTTTTCTAGTGTCTTCTCGTGGGGTTCTAATTTATATTGAAAACGAAATTAAGTTATATTTTTTCAGAAAAAGCTAGTTAAAATTGACCCAATAATTGTCGCAATTATTTTTGCTTCTCCTTAATTTTCCTCAGGCACAGGCACAGGCACTACACATACCTGCCTTTCCTTTCCACCTATATAGCCGTAATAATATGCATAGACCTCAAGCCTTATGCGAGTGCCATCGACTGTCGATAGTGCGAGGTGCTCACTCACTAATGCGTGCGTCGTGTCGCGCCACTCCCCAATGTTTGCTCAAGTCTGTACATAGCCTTATTGTAGATGCTAGGGAGGAGACTGGACTTGAGTTGTTAATGATGTGTAATTTACAGAAATATACATTGTACGAGGATTGGTATTAGGTCAAATTTGTAGGCTGTTTTTGTGGTTAAATAATATTAGTTTAAAAACAGTTATGGGAGTGTCTCTTTATTTATTTTTTATTGCTTTCTGATTTTTTTTCAGTTATTTAAGAAAAAGGCAAATCGTGTTTTTTCTCCCTCTATCTCTGAAACTATAGGGCCTATAAATTGGTATATTATGATCAACATTTAAAATTTAAGTTGTGGATTTGAAGCCTATGTGTGTTAATTAAACTTTGTAATACCTATATGAAAGTGAGGCTACTCTATCTCGCGATGATATTTTCATAATATATAATATTATATTTTTATAATAATAATATATTGCAGCCTTTTATTATCAATCAGCTTTGCAAAGGCTCCGTAGCAGTAACCATATTGCTATCTATCATATATAATCGTCTACATCAATCTCCAATGTATCATGCATTCTCTTGTAGTAAATCCTGCGAGGCTCATGACAAGGGTGTAGGTGCACTCGAGCGCCACTCGCTAATGCGTGCGCCGTGTCGCGCCAGCCCCAGTGTTTGCTGACGTCTGGACGGACCCTTATTCTGCTAAACCTATATTGCCGTACATTATATTTTTACGATAGAAATGGATCATAGCCTTATTAGTTAAGACTTTAGAAATGCTATAAAAAGACTGTGATATTGGTGATGTTATATGTTGAAAAGATTATCAGAATGTAAAAAAAAATTTATCACACATAAATGTAAAATAGATTAAGGATCTCTTATGGTCGGTTAATAAGTCGATGTGAATATAAACAAACAATTGATTTTAATAAATTATTCTTACTTTTAAATAACATTACCTCAGTTATAAATTTGGCAAAATCAGGCATGGTATTGACATTTGCTATGTTATACTTGACCGTTTCTTTATTATGCATTCACAGTAATGATCGAACCTTTCTGCAATCCACGCATTAACTTTACCAAACGCTATAAAAGAGTAATATGCTACATGAATGAATTAAAACACTAGTTGAATCACACACAAATTGTTCTGCCAGTCATCATGCAACATTGATTACTTGTGTAATTCCTTATTCGGAGTTGTATTGGCTATAAGCTCCCAAATCAAATTTCAAATGGAAATTAATGTTAGCGTCAGACCATTGATCTGGTAATAATTGTGCTGGTTTTGATATTACGCGGTCTCATTTGTTTCTGATATAAGCTTTTATGGATTAAAGACATAAATACAAGGATTCAATTCCTTAGGGCGGGAGATATTTTTGTTTTCAACAAGAAAATAATGATTAGGTTTATTTCATTAAGCATTCAATTCTCGATTTAATTAGTTTTGATATGATAGAGATTCAAGTTGCAAAAGGACTTTATAATATATTTTGTTCTACGTAATTTTTATTAAGATGTCATAGACGGATACTGACAAAACGGTTTGCTGTTGGTATAGACTTTAGTTTAGATTAAGATAGACTAACAAAAAAATAGAACGAACATAATAATATTATACCCTAAGAGAACTTTTGTTGTTTAGGGACCCAATTAATGATCCTTATGGGCAGAAATGCAATGCCTGACAGGGCCCACAATGATCCAAAACAGATGTATATTAAAATTTTATGTACCCACCACCTAAGTTCACATTTGTTACTTTACTTTACTTTATAAACCACATAACATAATTATCACATTATTATAACTAATACAAACTAAAACCTATCTCTCATCTTATCTCCGATTATATTGGAATATCTCCCAAATTCTCAGAATAAGGGTGTTTGGTGGACAATCGGCGAGTGGAATCCATTTGCACGCCACCCTGAGGAGGTCCCTGAGCTGCAATATTAGGCTCCCAGAGGACCCTTGACCTAAGCCTGTGTACTCCGGAGTGCTGAGTGTTCTGGCACTAGATAGTACTCTCAAGGATTTTTAAACTAACACAAATTAAGTTCTTTAAATGGTCAATTAAATTTCTGAAGAAAAAAACTGTTGACGTATGTAGGTATTTAGTATTTCTGCGCTAATAAGAATTTATACTAAATTATAGTAAGTATCTAGTGATGTGCTCGAATGTTTAAAAAGTAAGTTAGAACCTGTATTATAATTGTCACATTAAGTTACAACATATCTTAACGTTAAGCTAAGCATAAGTCTTGCATAATGCACTAACTGAAATAGCCTGATAAATTCCCAGAATTCAAGCATACACTTAACCATTTTGTTTTCATCCGAAAAATATCAATACTCATTCAACCTCATAAAAAATAGTTTTATACATAAATAGCTTTTTAATACACACGTCAATTTATAACCAAATTACATAAACTCGTTACGCGTCCCACCTGTGGTATTGAAAGAACATCTCCACTCAATCAGAGGTTGTCACGTTGATGCATCACTAGCGACATCTGCCCACCTGTCCCCCAAATTAAATCCTTAGGTGAACAAAGTTTTCCTTTTTTTCTTACTTGTTTTGTTTCTTTTTTTTCACTTTGACACTTTGTTCTCCCAAACATAGACAGAATCGTTTTGATACTGACGATGGAACAATAAACAAGGAATTATGTAATGTGTATAGTTTTCTCCATAATGAAGAACACAAATTATGGAGAAAACCATACTTATGACAAAATGTTTTGAGCGTGATTCAGTTACATAGTGAAGACGGATTGACATAACAAGAAAAAAAAAAAACAGAAATTAATATTCCAAGAATTAGGTATTGGAGAGTCTGGAGGATAAACTTTTTGGAATAATAGGTAGCTACAGAAGTAATAGACTTATTACAAATACAGCGTTCCGCAAATGAATGTTGTTACATGGATAGCATCTGTATTTCGAAGCAGTAAGGTACATTTTACGACCTTTTATAATCTCTGTGTTGCGGTATACTGTTACATCAATTTAGTTATAAATATTTAAAATTCACAGTGATTTAGTGTATTCTTAGAATGTTCTAGATTTCTTTCTTGTAAAGGCTGTAGATAAATGTTAACGAAAAGAATAATCCGACACATTGTAACTACAAAACTTTTATAACATAAAATATCGGGAAAAGTACAAGATATATAAGGAAAAATACGTTTAAGAATAATGAAGCCTTCAAGACTTTTTGTTCAATTACTTGTAAGGAATTTCTTGGTAAAAAAACGTGTTATTTAAGAAACTAAGCCCCGGCCTCTCAACCAGATGGATTCCGCGGAATTTGTGCGAAGATTCAAGGTTTTTGATCTCAATATTTGCGAAAATTATATTGTTATTTTGTATAGAAGTTTACGAGTTTACCTTGTTATTATCGAGCGCTTGTCACCTGTATTCGGGGGAATACTGATTAGAGATTTTAGGTTAAAAGCAACCAAATAAATCTTGTGATCAGTTCATAGTTTGTTGAATGTGCTTATGATAATTATTTCTATTTAATCATGAAACAAACATTATTTCTTTAGAAGTTGCTAAAATATTGGTTTTCTGAGTTTTCGTGAATGATAACAAACTGATCAGGAATCAACTCAAATATTTTCTATCTCAAACTTTATTGTAATCCGCATACTAACAAACAAATAAAGCAATTATCTCAAGCAAATAATAATATTTAAATGATTCTAAACATAAAAACAAAAGAAACAATTAAAATACTAAAAACTTCAAAAGCACTCGTAAATTCCAATTACCATAACCTCATAGTTTAATTAAAGGAATCCTTGACATTAAGGCAATATCGGAATGGCAGCAAACAACGTAAATGAACCATTAAAATTAACCCTTTACTGCGACACGTTGAAAGTTGGAATAGGCTCGATGGCCAATAAAACCATTATAATTCTAAACTCTGCTGTCCTTTTCTCATAATATCGTTGTGAGGCAAAAGTCATAAGAAATAGACTGAAATAGCATAATATTTTTCAGTCTCCAAAATTAAATATAGCAAGGAGACTTAACTATAATTATTAGACAAGGCGCCAAAAAAAAAAAAACAAAAAATCATGTTAATGTTTAGTTAGAGACCAAGCTAAGCGAGTGTTTAATTAAGTTCCTTTAAGCACACTCGTTTGACTATTTAAAATATATACAAAAAAAAAAAAACAATACAAGAATTGAATAGGTAACTTAAAATAAAATAAGCTCAAAAGTTAAAAAAAGAAAAACAAAATTCGCGTCAGTTTTATTTTTACACCAAGCTCTGAAAATCCTTGAGACAATGGCAGTGTTTGGTGAAAACTCTTGCTCATCAATTTTACGGCGCAAGTTTGAGGCACGAGGACAATCGTGACGTCGTCATATTGCAAGCGTTCCCTATTATCAGAGTTACTGGAAAACCAATGGATATATTTAAATTAGATTTGATCTGCATAAAGAGAACTAGAGAAAAGTATTTCAAAATGTTATCCATTTTTTTTGGTATATAATACACCTACAAGAATGTTAATAATTGTAATACTTCAGTTATATAGTTATGAACATACATATTATTATTATATGTACCTATGAAGAATAATCTTACTTTGATATGGTTTACCTTTTAATAAACTAGTATACGCCGAAAGCACAGAAAGTTTTTTTTACAAAAAATGGTGAAGGAAAAAGTTTATTTTAAAAATAAAATGAAATTGACGAATGTAACACGATTATAATATTTATAAAAGCACAGGAAAAGGTATTTTGCTTTAAAAATAACAAAGCTTTTATTTCGTTAACAAAATATTTGTTTATTTTTGAGTAAAAATGATAATATTGCCTTTTTGTATTTCAGAGAATGTTTTGATCAGGTTAATAGAAGTGATAACTGGAAATTCAAATAATGAAAATACTTTTTCTGTACATAACTTTTTTTAGTATTACTGTTTAAAAATAGATCCAATATATTTTTTTGTGTTCACTTTTTGCATAATCATTATGATATTTACATTCAAAATTTGTCAATTTTACATAAAATAACGAAGTCATAAATGTGTTAAGAGCGTATATAATTTCCTAAGCTAAATAATTACTAACAAACTAATCTTACAGTTCCAAAATGTATTAAAAAACACGCTTAATCCAAAAAAATAGTCCAAAACAAATTACTGTAGGCCCTAAGGCATTGAAAGACAAGCACAACACTTGTGTAAATGAAGAAAGACGGTAGGATCCCTAATTAAAAGTACTAGGCTAATTACACAGGCATTCGGAATCCGGGCCTAGAGAGATCCGGGGCTGAGATCCGTTCTGAAATCCGCGCGAGGAGACGGCTTAAAATTGTCACGACGCGTTATTTGAGAAGACATCCGTTACAAAAAGGAGGCTAGAAGGCGGGCAGGGCCGTAGGCGGGAATTAAGGGTGCATTAGTGGGTGCAAGGAAAGCAATTGAACACCGCTGTAGATTGCTTTTGTGTTTACAATTCATTGAATAGTTTTGTTTGATTGTTTGTTTTTAATTTAGTTTTATACATTTGGTCTTTTATATTGATATTTTAGGGTAGTGTTTCAGGGTTTTGTTTTTTATAAGCTTGTATACTATTAGCAAAGTTTTAAAGTATTGAAAATAGTTAAAAAACACTCAATTATGCTTAAATGTTTAACTCAATTGATTTTGCTAAACATTTTAAAATATAGTTATATTAACAGATGACTCTCAGAATTATGCTTTAATTATCTTTGGGCTTTACATAAACCATTATCTACAACACTACATATGACCATATCCATTAAACACATACCAAATAATTCATAAAACTAATTATTGAAAGGCCCGTCAATTAGTTCGCGCGCCTAAGCCCTGAATCCGGCCCTGTCCGAGGGAGGAGATTAATCCCGCGTGATGGATGGCTATCCCCAATCTGTTTTTGCGTAAATGAGAATAAACTGTTTGTCCAACCTGTCACCTTTAGCCTTCTTTCATGTGTTTAGGTAGGTCGCATCTGCATTACATTATAATTCATTACTTCTAGTGATAATCCTTCAGAAGTTACAAGATTGTGATATACCTAGATAAAACTAAAAAAAGATTTTATGTGCTGGCATAAGGTATAATAACAATATTTGACTTAGATTGCTTCACCTTCACCTGTTCACTGCTTCACGTGTTTTTAATACGACGGGCTAACATTAAATTATGTAGAAACTCCCGAAATTTATTACAAAAGTCACGGATCAATGAGATGTTATACATAATTATATGAAAAAAAGTATAAAAAAAATACTACTGTAGTAATCGCTTCCGCCACGTAAACATTGTGCTCCGTTAGTTTTATTCATTAAAAATAGAAAAACTCAGTATATTTACCTTATTGTTACAAAAAAGTAAACTACAGTGTGTTGAAATACAGTGAAAGTGTTATCCAGTCCTATTATAAACAATAAACAAAGATATAACATATTTAACATTTGCACCACAAACTTTTTTTTTCAACGAGTTAATTTCAGTGTTATTAATGCTCGAATACTGTGATTTAACTATAAACTGATTAAATAAACATATACAGTGCCAAGAAAGTGTAAACAAAAGTTTTAAATATAAATAAAAACTAAGTGCTTCAAACTAAAATAAAAAGTCGGTTATAGTCAGTTCAAAAACGGCGTCGTTACCCGCTACTAGACATTGTTATACAATTGGTGAACGAACTAACTACGTTTTTTAACATTTTAGTTAGAAGTGCGTATAGCCCATATTGACCGTCTATCGGATTTCATTATAGTGGTATCGAGTTCGCTACTAACCGCTTAATGTTCTTTTTGTATGTTATTAGGTATTGTTGAGTTTGGTATAATATTATAACAATAATAAAAAAACATGAATACCATCAACAATATAACTGTGCGGAGAACACAGACCCGATCAATGACCGTAGCAACAACAGCTGAAGATGATTCCAAAAACTTAACACTAGATGACACTACCAGCAGTATGCCGTATACATCGGATGATGAAAATGACGAGACATGTGATTTAAAGCTACAAATAAAAGAATTACAACTACAGTTAACAACAGCACGCGAAGAAATTAATAAACTATCTAAAGAAAACATAGAACTCAAAAACACTATTAAAAACGATACGATAGAACGCGAAACCAGAACTACTAAGTCATTATCTGTAACGTTGACACCCAAGAAAAATACAAAGGTGGCAACACCACAGTGTACCTCTAAAAAGGGATGTACACGAAAACATGTTTTAGAGAAAAAAGATACCCAGGAGACATCTCAAAATATTGGTACTTCTCAAAACAACCCAATAACAAATACACAAAATATTCAACAGGAAAATAACACATTCCAGCATGATAAACATAAAATATGCGTTCTAAGTTCCAACAAAAGGAATAAGATTTTAACAATGGCTTCAAATACATTCCCTAATTTTCAAATTTGTCATTACTTGACTCCACGCTGCGGAACTAAGAAGCTCATCAGTGATTTAGACAACAAACTTCAATTCTACACTATGAATGATTACTGCATAGTTTTAATCGGAGAAGAGGATTTTCAAAATACTAATAATTATGTGGAGTTGACAATGTATATACGCGAGACTCTATTAAAAATAAAACACACAAATATTATATTGTGTGCGCCTACTTATAAATTAAGTGATCATGCAATGATGTTCAATTGTCGAGTAGAAAATTTTAATAATTTGTTATATCTAGATAACTGTACACATAATTACGCTATGTTACTTGATTCAAACTTAAATCTATCATGTGATTATGAAATGTTTTGGAGAAGCAATGGGTCGCTCAATAACTACGGTATGACAAACATATTTGAAAACATTAAGAACATTGTCAATATGCAAATTAGTAACAATAATCTAAAACATAACGTATCTCATTCTACTTCTTGTAACAAAATGAATGACTTGTTTTTTCTCGAATAAATATTTAAATATATTACACCAAAATATTGCAGGATTGTTAAAAAAGTCAGATGTTTTAACTGTTTGCTTAGACGAACTCTTTGAAAAACAAATAAATGTAGACATTATATGTATAACCGAATATTTTGTAATGAAAGGCTACGAAAATGAGTTAAATGTACCAAACTACTGTCTAGCGGCATGTTATAGCAGAAAGGAAAAAAAAAGAGGCGGAGCTTGTATCCTTGTAAAAAATGGGCATCGATTTAAGGAATTGCCAAAAATTGCTAATATATCTTCACCAGGAGTTTTTGAATGCTGCGCAATCGAACTAATTAATTATAAGATTATAGTAATATGTATCTATAGAGTACCAAATATCAATAATTTAAATGACTGTCTGGCAAAACTTGAATTTATCCTAAAAGATGTATCCAATGCACGTCAAAAGAAAATTGTAATTGCAGGAGATTTTAATATTGATATGCTTAAATCAACTAGACAATCTATATCATTTGAGTCACTGCTACTAAGTTTTAATTTAAAACTAGCGTTAAAACAACCGACTCGTTTGTCTAGCCTGACATGCATCGACAATTTTGCGCATAATTATAAGAAAGCATGTAGGGCCAGCGTACTAGATTTTGCGATGTCAGACCACACCGCACAGCTGCTTCAATGTCCAGTGCCTAAATTATTTACTAATAAGTTCTGGTACTCGACCAGAAGAGACTATGCCAATGAAAACATAATTAAGTTCAAGGATTGTATGAATAGTTTAACTTTTTCGGAGATTTATGAAACCCATGATCCAAGTATAGCTTATAACAAATTTATCGATACTTTTAAGATGTTTTATGATTTATGTTTTCCTTTTTACACTATTAAAATAAATATTATCAAAAAACCTAAATGGCTGTCCAGAGGAGTAAAATTATGTAGTAAAAAGAAAAGGTTACTTCTATGGCAACTAAGATTAAATCCTAACCAAGTCAACAAAGTAAACTTTAGTAATTACTCCAAATTATACAAAAAAAATCATAAAACTAACTCAAAAGTCACAAAACAATTATAACATTAAACAATCTAAAAATAAGTCTAAAACAACATGGCAAATAATTAATCAAACAAAATTAAACATTCCTAAAAACCCGATCAATAACATTAACGTGGGGAGCCTTAATATTTCAGATCCATTAGATATATCTAATGCTTTTAACAATCACTTTGTTGACAAAATACAACCTAAAATCGACGTCGGAAGCAATCCTAAACCCCATAGAATAAGCACACAACCAAATTCAATATTTTTAGCACCTAGCGTACCGTATAATATATTTAAAATAATAATTTCCCTTAAAAACACTAATAGCGTAGGTTACGATGGTATTTCTACAAAGGTTCTTAAGTCAGTTGCAAATGATATATGCTTACATCTTAGTTACATTTTAAACCTTTGCATAAGTGCTGGCATCTATCCAGATGCGTTAAAAACATCAATAATAAAACCATTATTTAAAAAAGAGAACAGGGAGATCATGGATTTTTATAGACCGATAGCTCTTATACCAATCATCTCTAAAATATTTGAAAAATACATGTATACAGAAATATATAAATACTTAGAAAAAAATAATATATTGTGTGAGGAACAGAAGGGCTTTAGACAGTGTAGAACAATTAATATGGCAATATATGATTTTTTAAATAATGTCATAGAAAAAGTCGATAAACGCACACCCGTCTGCGCCATATTCTGCGATATGACGCAGGCCTTCGATTATGTACACTATAAATCTCTATTAAATAAACTTGATGCATACGGTATCCGAGGCAATATCCAAAAACTAATTGAATCTTATCTATGCAACAGAAAACAGATAACTGTAATTAATAGACTCAATGAAGTCAATAAACACGAAGAGATTTATCAATCATCGGTACGTGAGGTTAAATTTGGGGTACCACAGGGTAGCGTACTGGGACCTTTACTATTTATACTTTATATTAATGACCTGCCGAAATTCATAGACCAACCCTTAACATTGTTTGCCGATGATAGCACCATATCAGTCCCTTGTAAAAATAAAGATACATACGAAAATGATATAAATACTTCTCTAAATTCAATGATAACATGGCTAGATCATAATAACTTAAAAATAAACCTCAGCAAAACAAAAATAATACATTTCAGTCAACGCAAACTTGGTGATAGTAACCTAAACATCCATTACGATAAAAACATTATTAACGAAGTCGATAGCACAAAATTTTTAGGGCTGGAAATAGACAAAAGATTAAATTGGAAATCCCACATTGAAATGTTATGTAAAAAGTTAAGCAAATCCGCATACGCCTTACACACACTTGCACCAGTAGTTGCCACTGTAGCACTTCTTACAGCCTATTATGGCATAGTTGAATCCCACCTACGATACGGCGTTATATTTTGGGGTAACTCGACCGAAAAGGAGACAGCATTTAAGGCCCAGAAAAGATGTCTTCGGTCTATGTTTAATTTAAAAACTACTGACAGCTGTCAACCTTATTTCAGAAAACATAAAATCTTAACATTACCTTGTTTATATATCTTAGAAATAGCAGTATTTGTCAAATTAAACCCTCAAAAGTTCACACGAATAAATGACGTAGTACCACGGAATAGACGTGACAATAGTAGGTTATGTCTTCGCAGTGCCAATACTACACTAATGCGCAAAAGTGTCTGTTGCATGGCACCGGAAATATATAATAAATTACCAAAGACTTTAAAGGATTTGAATTTAGCTCTCTTTAAAAAGAAATTGCGAAACTTTTTAGTAGATAAAGCTTTTTACAGTGTCTTTGATTATTTACTGGAAAAGCATATTTCTGTTAATTAGGTAAGATGCAGTTACATAAGCCATGAATAATTTGTTGATTATCTTTATGTTTAAAATATTTATTTATACTGTTAATTTGTAATAAGATGTGTGGTATTAATGTTTAGAATATTTTAATTATATACATTTGCATGCCTACCGGCAAAATATGGCTGAACGAATGTTACTTTTTATGTCACCACTAATGTAATACCCATATTTGCAAATAAATATCTTTTATCTTTATCTTTATCTTTATAAATTCAATCAAGTGATATTATTATTCTAAGTCCGCAAACGCATCGTTTTTTTACCTACAAATATAATTTGATATACTCTTGATCTACTATTTATAACTTTCGCAAAGATAAACAAATAGCATCTAAATACTCGTACCTCTTCAATAGAACCTCCATAAGCACCGTTGACAAGTCAGTTTGAATGTTAGTTTTTTGGAGAAATAAAGATTAGCCGTCGTTGTCGGGTTCACGGCGGCATCTCGTTTGAGCTTCGTGACGGCTCGCAGACTTAAAGGATTAAGGGCCAGCAAACTGGATGACAGGCGAAGACCGGCCCTTTAATTGGGATCAGCCAATCAAGACGTTTAATGGGGTTTATTTATGCTGCTTCTATATTCTTGATTTATTCAAGAAGCTTCAAACCGAAATTTGAAATGTAGTCAACTTTTTTTGTTAGTTTTCAAACTACTTGCTTGGTGTCACCACAATTTAAATGAATACAGATAACAATAATGAAAATACATAAAGAAAAAATTCACAGTTCCCAGAATCCAATGTTCACAAAAAGACGACACTCAAGGATTAATATGTCATCTAAAATATCAATAAGTAAATCGTAAAAAGGATTTACTAAAACAACTAGACGCGTAAAACACTCAAACCTTTACCAAAGCCGTCAGGTACGCCACTTCAAAATTAAGCATTACATCAAATAAAAATATGAATATTTTCATGGATCCCGCTTCCACCTGTAAAATATAATATTCAAAGGCAATATCTCTGAGCGATTCCGCGAACCTATAAATGTTCACCATAAAAATGACGATCACTCCTCACACCTGAATCAATCGAATATCAACCTTATGTAGTAGTTTTAAAGTCTACAAGAACCGCACGAATAAGTCGGTGAACGTAAATATTAGCACCTGAATAATCTGTTATATGATCTGATATTTATTTCTTCCAATGTATTAGTGCTTTCCTAAGCTCCGCTCGTTTTGTTTTTATGTATGACCGTCGTAAAACATTCCAAAGTTTTAATTAGTATTCCTAGGAATTGTAATAGTGCGTATCTGTTAGTAATTATAGTGGTTTAGTACTCTGACCAATCGCCGCTAATTGGGATATCGACTGGTTTTGATGATACCCTTTGAAACCTAAATTCAAAATTTTCTAGACGGCTTAACATAACGGTCCGTTGAAAGCCGATCTGGATTCCATTTTAAGGTTCAAAATTGAGTGGCAAATAGTTTGTGTAATTTTTTGGTCAAATCTCAAATACTTAAATTTCAATAACTTCATTACAATTGTCATTTGCAGCGCCTTGTCACCACGCACACAGCAAAACACGTTCAGATTTTTTTACCTTTATCCGACTTTTTGCCAATCTCACCATAGGCATCCGAAATCATGTTACGCAAAATGTGTAAATATATTTAAGGAGCATATACAAGATATCCAAAATATTATTTAACTAAATATGAAATGGTTAGCACTTACTGTGTTTAATGTATCTTAACTAATTCTTATGAATATGAAGTTCAAGGACAGTATAAAATTATAACCAGAGACATTTCTATGTAAGATGGCCGCCAGCCAAGTCTGCAGGTAACGGGGAAATAACTGCAACACAAATATGCAAGGAATATCATATTCTTTGACAATTTTCAGCAATCATAATGAAGAAAAGTCTTTATTTTACGCACTCCTAGAAAAACTGCTTCTAATTAAATACGTTTTTTTTTTCAATTAGTCACTGATGTTCCTTTTTACTATTTTTATTTCTTTTTTTCTAACGGATTAATTATAAGGATACGGATAAGTGCCCATACAATTTTAGTTTTGAAATAATCTAAAATGTATAACTTTACCCAATTTTTAACTAAACATAAAATCGCCCAAATCTCCCAAATTATATTGTCGAGGTACGTAACTGTTATGTTTCAATTCATTTTTATTCAGCTACAACATTTTTGTATTTATTCAGAGTTCTGTTTAGGTTACAAAAGTAAGCTCGTTCCAACACAAACTTTTTCAAACTAAAAGTACTCAAGCTTTGTTCTCCAGAACAATAACAGTTCGTATGTTATGATTATAACACGGCCATGCATCGTAGTCGGTCCCCACTAAACTATAACGCGGAGGTAAGTGAGTCCGTAATTTATTCGGGTAATCGCGTAATTTGTCGCCGCGGATTGGTGTAATTTGTTCTCAGGTGCGGCGTGCTTGTTCTAAGAAATACGTTGCTTGCAGACCGGAGATTTTTTTGAGTTAAATCCCCTTTTTCCTTGTTTTGTTTTTTGTACTTGTAAGTGGAAAGTAAAATTGTTTGTGAAAAGGTAGGGGAGGGTGGAACTATTTCTGTATTTGGTACAATGAGCTTGACCTAATTTTTTGATGGTTATGACGTAACGATTTTGCAGTTTTGGAGAGTGTGAGAAACTGCTTAGTCAATATTTACTGCTGGTATTTGTTCCAAGATTGATTGTTAAGTGTACAGTTCTTGTCTCAGCGAATGTTTTAATTTTTATTCTTTGCCTACTGATTTGTTACATTACAACAACAATAAAGTAAGTACCACTAGAAATAAGAGTGTACCCATGTAACAGTATGTGAATCAGTGCAACAGTTTCATAACAAGTTGGAAGCACAATGATAACTCTCATCGTGTTGCTGTTAACTACACTTTGTCGAGCGGTGATTAACTGCAATTGAAATGGATTTATGCATGTCAGTAATTTTCCTCTAATCAATAAATAGAAAATGTGTTTGGAAAACTTAGTTTGCTATTCTAATAAAAATATAAAGAGAAGCAGAATGTTTGCAACATAAGGTTACCATGACCATCTCTTTTAGTGGTTTGATGAACTTACTACACATAAATAGTTTTCGTTGCTTGGCAACTTGTTCTTACAAGAAGCTTCGAATTTATATCAAGGTTTTCTAGCACCGAATCCTCATAGTCAACCATCAGGCGTCGTAAACCTTTGGTTACAGTTGTAAACTCACCTATGATTTACGACAAAAAGCGTTACCTATAAAAAATGTTTAGTGTCAAAATCAGTCTGAAAGCAAGAGGATGGAAAATTTTGGCTTATTTTCCGCATAAAATCATTTTTGATGGAGGTCCAGAGCACCTGATTGCGGGGTTGGCATGACGAAGCAGTTTGTATCGGACAGGTAAATTGCGGTGCTCACTGGAATTACCACTTACGGTGAATTGTGACCTGTTAGCCAACGTTTGTGCATGGAAGTAAAAAGGTTGCGCTCGACTTTGTCTGTTTTAAATGGATGAGTGCCTATATTTTTTGTGCCAAAGTGACTTAACAATATAAAAATTCGAGTGCACTTATTTGGAAGAATTGGATTCAACTAAATAGATAGCATTAGATTGGGAAAATGTACAATTATAATTATTAAAATTTTTGAAACAATCATGTGAGCGACTCAGTGGGATTATACACACGTAGCAACTATAGTAATTTGGTAATTTGGTTACCACAGAAATATAGTTTCGAACACATTTTCTGGACAAGATCGAAACACCCCATAAATAAAAACCAATCCAAAACTTTGCCTCCACTAAATAAATTGAAATTCAGTTCTTCCAATTTTCCAAATAAAAATAAACAAATGCCAAACAAGATCTGTCCCAAAAAGTACTTACCTCAACTTCGCCCAGTTCTCTGACACGGCCTCTTGATAATTTAATTTTTTCTTTCGTACGACGTATCATTATGTATTCGGGACGCATCCCCCACTATTTATTCCTTATACATTCGACTCACGTAATAAATCACAGTTATTTAATCTACTGTAAGATATATACTGGTATTTACTCGACTGTTCCTATCGTAATATTTGTGGGATGCTATTTTCGTGGTCTCATATACTTTTAATCTAGAAAAGACTGAGTTAATGGTATTACGTGGATGAATAAGGAATGTATTCAGACGATCTGTCTTCATTGTGTTTGCATCTAGTTTCTTTTGTATTTGTATTCTGATGAAGCGGATTCTAAGAATAAATGGTCTGCAATCTTTGTTTCATTTCAAGTTATTTGTAAAACAATTGTTGATTGCGCTTTGTGTTTTGAATGTGATGTTAGTATACAATGTAGATTAATGAGAAAAATATCAAAGGATCGAAATAATGGGTACACATATTGTGATTCGCCTCATGTTTAAAAATATGTACTTAAGGTTGGCGTCAAAATATACTTATAATTATGAGCAAAAACCTTAGCCTTTACATTTATAATAGGTGGCCTTATAAACGAGTAAAAATATTAAACGCCAAACCTCTTTTCAACAGAACTTTTCCATAACAGTCCTCGTAAAATGAAACTCAAAGCTGAATTCATAGACTTGTACCTAAGATGCATGCCCCAATAACCGTTGGATTAACTTTGAGCTAACGAAATATCGATGCTCTAATCCTGGATATAGGAGGTGAGTGAAAAATTAGATTGGCGAGCTTCGGACACGGCGGAACCTAGCCATAATCTCATTGCCGTGACGCTGTGCCACCGGGAAGAAGTGACGGATACATTTGACATTCCCAAATTGACAGCCTAAACTCAAAGCTTTTGGCCGTGGTAATTTGGGAACTGTTGCGGGAGTTTTGTTATTAATTGGCTGACTAATTATTTGTAAAGTTGTATATTTTAACAGATTTTGTTAATTTGAGTGAATGATACTAGAAGAAATACGCTTTTTTTTTTCATTGAAAACAGACGTCATTTGAAAATAGAACAAGATGAGAGATAGATTCTTGACGTTAAAAGTAGATTTTATGGAGTCACAATAGTTAACCAAAATCCCAAAAATTGCGCAATAATAAAAGGCTTACTCGGTTACCAGAAAGCTACTTCAATCCAATAAATGTTTTCAGTTTCATATAAGAAAATAAAATCATCTTTTTACCGCTCGAGTTTACGCTTTGAGCTGACCCACGAACCCAAAGGGCGCAACGCCACAGGAATATTTGTGCGACTTTTTGCCAGGATACGGCAAATGTGAATCGAATCATTTCCGACTCGCACTATTGATTTCACATCGTTGGATTTGCCAAAGATTTTCGACCAGGAATCGTGCTAAAGAAAATCGGGTTAAGTGCTTTCTAGCCTGATCGACGGACTCCATCAGGATTGAAGGACTAAAATTTAGCCAATTTTGTACCACTCAAGCTCTGGATTACCGTTTCATACCTATGTGAGCTGATAAAGGAATAGAACAAGTTTCTTTGAAATGTTTAGTGAACAAGTCCTTAAACCTAACGGATAAACTAAATCCTTTATGGATTTGCTTGTGGTCCATAAAAATAGTATATTTATTTTAAGTTCACAAAGAGAGCACAAAAATATGTTATTTTGTCTTTTTGTACATATAGTCCCTCTTTATCCGTTAATACAAAACTAACAGAAAAGTCCTCCATGAAATGCGAATTATTAGAAAAGAATTAAACTGTATGAAAAGAAAATTGGGTCAAATTTAGTACTGAGTAGTTCGTTACTTTATCCATTAGGTACCTTCCATTTTATTAAGTTAGGAACATATAAATTTGGCCTTTCATTTCACTTCAGTAGCACTCAAAGTTAAAAACTCAATTTTCTCAATATTGCACACTGTTCATTACGTAACACTTTATCTACTTATTCTTCTGTTTCACTTTACATAAATTACTCTCATATGGCGTGTCATTTTGGAAGGATAAAAATATATTCAGAACAAGGCCCACATCCCAAATTTATCTCAAGCGCAAACTCCGGAATTTCATTACGACAAACAAATGTATCGATATGATTACATTATTTTCAAAGGGAAATATCTAAGATACTTATAATGTATTGGGAATTATTGTTCCGAATTTTTGTGCCCTCAATAATAAGGTTTTCTTTGAAACACTTGAACAAAATTGCTGGGAATTTTAAGCCTTACTCCATGAATTTTGGGATATTCAAGTTAGTTTGGCGTCGGTTCGTTTTGTAAAGAAAATACAATTTTGTGAATGTAGGATTTGTTGTGAATTTGTATTATATTCTTTTTCTTTGTTCTGCCTTTTATGTTGTCATTTGCAATATTGAAGTTTTCGCCTTTGAGTGGCGGTTTTAAAAGTAATTTGTTTTGAATTAATGAATAGAGACTAGTGGATTTTTTATAAAGCTGTTCAATTTGTCATAAAGAAAATATTATTTTCGCATAAATGAAATTCCTATCTCTATTATTTCATGACATCAGTGTTTGAGTCTGCGAAAATAGTTTTTTTTCCTTTAATTTTATTATTTATCCGTGCCTCTGATTTTCTTATTTAGAAAGACATGATGATTTTTGAGGATATTATAAAGGCATTGGATTAATTATTATTATTTATTATTTATTTATTCTTTACAAAGGAACATGGTATTCTTAAGAACTAATAAGTGTCCCACAAAACAGTACAAACTGTTTGACTGTGAGATCAGTTTTAGACAATTTGAACATTAGTTTTACATTTAGCATATTTAATACATATTTAATATACTATATTATATTAAAACATTTAATTAGGTTTAAAGATTAAGTATTCTGAAATATTATTAATGCAATGTTTTTTTTTTCGTCGTTATTTTACTGATTTAAGGCTTTAGCTGCGAATATACTTGGTTGTTATGGTAAAATGTAATTTTGTACCTTTTGTGACCGCTTCTGAACACAAACTGCTCTAAAGAGTCTAATGTGATGTAGAAAAGCATCATTCTCCCTAAAACAATGCTCAACAACAGTTAAATTACCATCCACTATCAAAATACCTCTAAATAGTTGTCCAAACATTAGCATCCCATTATAAGCACTACATAATAAGATGACGTCACGAGCTTCGCTAAACGCTTGTATTCGCAGCGACGCGGCACGTGCACAAACATGCATTAGCATAACCAAACGCGGCGTGCTGCGTGCCCGAGCGCTCCGGACTGCGACGCGACGCACGGACCGACTAAATGCTGCGTTTTACACATTTTATCTGTGAACCATGTCTTGTGACTGTATTTATTTTTTAAATCTTGCTAGATATAAGATCCAGATTTTGTTTCTTTTTTAAGAAAGTTTTGGAAAAAAAATGAAGATTTTTAAATTAGTCTTATCAATAAGTAGTTAATATTTTTTTCAGTACTAAAGACACTGGCTTAAATAACGAAATAAAGGAGACAACAATAAATCTTAAGTAAGATTTATGGATCCAAATTATAAAAATAGTGTTATTTTTTGCCATTCCATAGGTACAGCTTTTTATTGAGTAATGATTTATGCCCTAAAATATAAATTATTAAATAAAAAACCTAAGATATCGTTAATACCTCTCAGTCTGAACATAACTTAGCTTTAGATACTATAGCATCAACCAACGGTATAATGTAGCAGAACATAAAATATCTAGTTATGATGTCGCTTAGTAACAGTTTAGCTTTCGCTAAAATCGATGCGTGGATTTGTAGATACGGGGCGTGACTACGTGACTTCTTTTACACGTTTAACACGCTTTCATGTTCCTGGTATTTAGGGTTCCGTATTTTGCAAAACCTTATTAACAATATTCGAATATTACGTTGTACATAAATAATTTTAAGGACGACCTTTGAGGAAGTGTATGAAGTTTCAGACCGCATAAGATGGTTTTTTTACGTTTTGAACCCAGTTAAAAAGGCCATTATTAAGATGTGTTCTTTTCTTAACACGGTACAAGGTTTAACATGTAACTAAGATGTGAGTAAGTTTTCTTTAAGTAATCGCAAATGAGCTTTATATTTAAAATACATCTCCAATTTTTAAACACACCAAAATCTTTATAAATCTCCCCAAATCCTCCCCGACAGTACATTATAATCGAGGTACGATTTATCTCCGCCGTGGCAGTCCCTTTCAAACGCCATCAAAACAAATGCTACAATTTATCTGACCCATTTCCCAGCACACGTACACAACACTAACAGCTAAAGATGTTCCTTCCAAATTTTCTCGATGCTTTCTGGATCGAGTAATTTCATTTGCCCTTAAGATAGATTTCTTAAGATAGGGATGGGAGGCACCATTCGATTTGTTAATGGCAGCTGTAGATTGATTTTAATGAGAATTATTTTTAAGCTCTTTTTGAAACGGTCGATTTTTAGCTTCAGGGTAGTCAAGTTTCAATCAAGTCTTTTTTTGTAGTCTTATAAAATGGAATCATGTAATATTTTTTTTTAATAACATTTTGCAAGAAAATCATACTATTAAGTTATTGAGATTCAAAAAACTAAGTCAAGTAGAATTTACTCAGTTTTGACCTAATTTTGATGTTAAATGACTTTCTTCTTAAACTTCATGTGCAGCCACAATTTCTTTTACTTTAAATTTTAAATCACCAGCAAATATTTCATCAGCTGACAAACTCTGGAACCTAGCTCCTCGCCTCCTAGCTCCTCGCCTACATTACGAGAGTCGGTCACGAAGAAATCCAGAATTGTTTTAGATCGGCTCCAAGCGAGGGCCTTCCATCTCTAAGCAACTATTCGTACGTGATCCGGTGAACGGGAAAAGAAAATAATTCCGAGGTAATGATGTAACTAGCAAGATAAAAATGGACCTTTGGGTCGAATGATAAATTGAAAAAATAGAAAGGCGCCTGTAAAACGCTTTCGGAAGGTCCAAATTTTTTGCTGTCATGTCTTTTGAATATATTTTCAATATTTTTTTACTCCTTTTAGCCTTATTTAGTATTTATTGGTTTCTCATCTAATCGGATTCAGCTTCATACAATTTTTTACAGGAGTGATTGCCTATTTCACTTCAACATACCATTTACTGAGTATCAAAGTAACTGAGATCTTTATGTTTTACAAAATAGCTCGTTATTTTATTTTGACTGTCAAAAGAACATGTTATTCAGCACTCATATGAAATAGATTTAAATCGCCTTTGTATTTTATTAAAATAGGTGTGACATGATAACAGAATTAAATGTGTCAACTTTATTAAAAGAAATCTAACTGTCACTTTAGGGTTGATTTCAAGAGGCTGTTGAATTTTCTACTAGCATGTTACAAATGAAATATCAAACAAAGCATATTGTTTTATTTTCATTTCTAAATATATGCTTCAATGTAATTTTTTTCTCAGTCTCTACTTAACATAACATAACATATCATCACGCCTGTATCCCCGAAGGGTTAGGCAGAGGTTACCAATGTACACCCACGGTTCGCCGATATGTTTAGGTTCCATGTAATAGAGGGCGAGCCTATTGCTGCTAACCGGGCACAAATCCAAACTCCGACCTGCTACTGAGAATTTCATAGAAAAAGCCAATAACACCTTGGTCGACTCGGGAATCGAACCCAAGACCTCTGGCGTAGCAGTCGCGCTAAGCATCACTAGGCCAACGAGGCAGTCTCTATTTATTATATCAAAACTGACAGAATATTATCCAGCTGAAAACATTTCTTAATATTTCTGCAAGTAGAGAGTGAAGCCTTTATTATCATAAAACATAAGGGTGTCAAGTCACGTGTTTGCGACAAATTGAATGAACGGAGTGAAAATAATGAATGTTAGTACCGTGTCGGGCTGATGTATGAGGGTGCTAAATATACACAAACATTGTTTTGTCAATCGATATGTTGTGACAATGCTAACACGAGGTTTAACGGAAAGCTCTTTCAATTTGTATTAATCATTAAATTTGGTTGCTTTCGGTCGGGACTCATTTGTAATTGATTATAAAGAGCACATAATTGTTACTAACTTTATTGTAAAGTAACCAAATAAGAGTGCTGATTGAGCATAGAAAACTAGACAGATTGTCGACTTCCGTGGTCGAGTGGCATACGCACCGGTTTTAAGGTGTCGCTAGCTCCGAGGTCCCGGGTTTGATCTCCAGACGGGTCAATGTAGAAAATCACATTTCTACATTCTGGGTCTGGGTGTTTATGGTACCTTCGTTGTATCTGAATTCCATAACACAAGTGCTTTAGCAACATACTTTGGGTTTAAAACAATTTATTTGATGTTGTCCGCATTTATTTATTATTTATTATATATATTATATTTGTAGGGTAAATTTTGTGCTAAGTACTTTAAACACGAGAAATAGTTTAATTGATATAAAAATACCAAGCTCAATGATATTAGTTTTCTTTAAAGTGCGTCTAAGTTTCTCAATAATGAAGCTTTTAAGAAAGTAAATCTCAAAAAAAAACCAATTTGCTTCGTTTTAAGCTCGTAGGTATCAAATGGGAATCCCTAAATGTCTGAGCCACTACCACGAATTGAATTTAAAAATACATCAACGAACTTTTCCATTAAATTCACAGGTAAAGATCGAGTTGAAAAGTATCTTCAACTACAAAGATATCTTTCTAAAGAAATAAACAGAAAGGTAACGAAATATTCAGCTCCCAATATACATTCTTTTTTCTCGATTCCTTTTGATTCCAACCATCTTTCAAAATGTTATCGCTCAGAAACTACTTGTTTAATAGAGCGCCGCCACAATGGTGTCCCCCCGGGAAAGTCACAGGTAACAATAGCCCAATACCTTTGAAATAAATCAAACCTTGGCTCTTACTGAACATTATGCTTGCGACTTACTCCAAACACTACGGAATTATCACCTTTAAAACTATCTACACAAAGGTCATAATTCAGTAAAGTTACAATGAGTCTTATTTTGTTCGAGCAAATTCAAGGGGTTATAGGTTGTATGTCGATAGGCTTAGAGGCGGTTTTGGTGTGAGGTGTTGCAACATTAATCAGTGCCCGTCAGTTAGCGTCACAAAAGCGTCAAATATTCGTAGTGGATGAATGAAGTAATTTGTTTGAAATATACATAGATATTGTTTTAGTTGGATTAGTTTAATTTAATTTAGTTTGGAAATATTTTGCCGTTCACTCAACATGATTTATTTTACTGTGGGTGTGCGTGGGTTCAAATACATTCTTAGATGAAGTCATTGTAATAGAGTGAGCTTTGTAACTTTGTTTGTAAATTAACTTCAAGTACATAATTATTGTCATCGTTTTACTTAATCAAAAATAAATGTGTTACGTTTTTGCCCACTTCTGAACCTCAATTTAATGAGTTTTCTGTTTAGGATTAGAGTCGTGTCAATCGAAATTAATTTGGAATAATTTAAACTAATGCATTTAAACAAAAAAAAAACTTGTGCAGAATATTTGAAATCAGTCCCAAGTGTAACCAAATTGTAGCAATTATCTGAGATATTCTACATCGAGGTAATTGTTCGGCCATTAAAAATAACTTCCATTCTCATATCTACTCTTTGGCTGTATATTTGCGGTTATAAACTCGTTACAGAACTCTATAAGCGCTTTCGAGGCAGTAAAATAATATTAATTGATAACATGGACTTCCAAATCACCAATTAATTCAACAATTATAACTTCTAACTACATTCATAGGGCGAGTACAGTCGGAGTCTGAAAGCAATAAAATATTGTCCTCTTTTGCTTTGGGTTCGATTTTTTTATTTTGTTATTAGCAGTTACTAAGCGCAAAAAAACATATTAAAAATGATTGTGAAGTTCTTTTAATTTCACCTTTATTTGATTCTATTTTGACTTTAACGACCAATAAAAAATTATTTTGAAGCTATTTTAATATTAATGTAAGACAAAATAATGTGCATGTTCAAATTATTTATCCACTAAACTATATGAATTATCGTGTTCAGTTGAAAAACTACTTGTATTTAAAAATTATTAATGACACATAATATACTCCTAACTCGTATATCTTATAACTAATTTCTAATATTAGTGTATTTGAGCGTGACTGTACAGGCCAATATCCGGAAAGGGTAGTTGTAAGCCTCCAGTTAATGTACGCATATGAAATTCAATGAGCTGAGCCGAGATGATCCGAGCTAAGCCGACGAAAGCCGAACACAGCCGAACTTAGCTATTACTAAACTATTTAGCTTTTTACTCACATTTGAAGGTAATTTTATATAGATTTTAAGGGTATTGTGGTAAGGTTTTGATTAAATAAGCATATTGAAAATAAATCTTTATTTAATTCTGCTTTTTTTGTTTCGTATACAGTTTAGTTTCTTTTTTTCAATAGGGGATTAAGATAAAAAAAAGTTATTATGTAAATCATTATTGATTTTTGTAATTTATGTATGAAGCATGTATAAAGGGAATTACGAAAGTAGACAAAGCGAAACAAGTGTGTAAGGATCGTAGCAAGTGGTAAGAAGTTATCTCTGCCTACCCCTACAAGGGAAAGAGGCATGATTATATGTATGGTTGTATTATATCTAATCTATATATAAAAACATAATACACGTATATCATAAATACTTTACTACATGACTTATTATCATTAGGATAACTGTCAAAAACTAATGTCTAAAAGACTAGTACTGTTAATGAAAAACCAAAATACCTTGAAATGATTTTTTTTTACCGTCCATATTGACTTTAAACCAACCGTGGCATAGAAAGCACACTAACATTGAATTCACAACTGAAAGGCAACATGGAAGCAACAATTGAGAAGGTATTACAACAATTCGATCGCACTTGAGTACACTTGAGTCTAAACAGGTAGTCATGCTGGCAACACATTCCATTTTATGATGCGTATTGTTGCAATAGGGTTGCCAACGGCGGTATCTATTCTCTATAATATACTCCATGTGAGTGTGGAAGCTCCTTGGAATATAAGGCTAAACAGGCTTTTTTTTTATTTTTAAGTCTCCTTATATTTGATAAAATGTCATTGATTCTATACCCCACGTAAATTATGGTATACAGCTGAAAGAGTGAAACTGGAAGCGGACTCTAACAGAGCTTTGGGAAAAGGCTAGAAAAATACGTAAGAAAATAAATAAGTAAGGTGGTACGGAAAGACTTGAGGAGTTCTTTGCCCAGCAGAGGGACGGTATAATAATAATAATAATAATAATCCAGCCTATAAACGTCCCACTGCTGTTTACAGGCCTCTTCCCATAAGAAGAAGGCACGAGCATTGATCACTACGCTTACTCTCTGCGGATTGGCGATATCAGATCTCAAATTTTGGACCCAGGTTCACGATGTTAATGGGACGGTATATACAAGAAAAAAAACATGGAGGTTAGAAAAGTTTTGTGACGTAACCGAGTCATCCCTGTAACGTCAGTATTCTCTTAACTGATAAAAATCTGGGTTCCCGTGAAGTTAGCGCCGCTGGGAGGCTAATGCCGCGCAGTGACGCGGTGAATTCTAAGCGAGGGCAACGTTTCGGGTAAGCACGAGCCTTGCTTAAGGCAGAGGTTCCTATATAAATAAAATAATAAATTATTATTGAAATGATCCAGCATTTAAGGTATAAAAGAGATGATAACTGTACTTTTTGGAAAAGCTACTAAATATTTTTGAACAAAAGAGTAGTATTCAATTTAAATAACATCTTGCTCCATGCTATAGATATTAACCTTTTTAATTTAAGTCCTCTGACTAAATATAGATGAGAAAAGAGTTACGCTTGATTCTCACAAAGATCACTTATAGTTTGAAATGTAAATTATATATACAATATTAAAAATATTTTGAAAAAGATAAACCTAGAGAGCTTCGAAATACAAATCATCATAGATTGAAATACCATGTGCAGTGGCATTTGGAATTCTCATTTTAAGAATATTTTGGAGAAAATTGGAAAAATATTCAGGGACAAATAGTGCGCCAAAGCCATAATGCGGCGACTAGTGGCACATTCTCGAACGGAACCTTAAACCATTTATTTTTTCCGTCGTTTCGTTTTGGAGGCTCGTTTAATTTGGCGAATGATTTACTTGTGTTCGTGAAAGGAAAAATCGACCGTTTATACTGCCAAGTTCGTTTGTCGATAAACGACGAAGGTTTTGCATTTTAAACAAGTATATTTATGGTACGTTCGTACTCTACTGCTTAAGGCTTTTTGTAATGGCAGAATAACCTCATTTTATTGTAATTACTTATTTACCTCTTCTTTGAATAAACAATATTAATAACTATCAAATCATACAAAATCAGGTTCCATTAATGTAACATAGCATTTTAAATAAATGCAAATGTATACAGAAAGGGTTTAAGAGTATTTCAGTATGCACGCCACATTTAGAGTAAAACGCTTGCAAGGCAAAAATCAGCTAAACACACAATACACCTGAGCAGCTCAATTTAGAACAGCTTGTTCGACTGCTCAAGCGAGCCAGCCTTTTTGCAAAAAGAACCTCGAATTCTGAACATCTACAAAATATAAACAGAAGTTCTAAATAAAAATGTCCATGTCTCTACAATTTCACAAAATCAAAATATTACACTATAACTACTTATAAGGAATTTTCAATTTGTAACATTCAACTCAATCTTATTATACAATTCTATAGCTAAGAATACCTATTACGATTTAGATTTTCTGTATTTTACATGTTGTGAATTCGTAGCATGTAGTCGGCGGCACGTAGTGCTACGGTCCTCGTAGCCGCGTAGACGCGCTACGAGTAGTTTTCAATACAAAATTGCTTTGAGTCGAGACCCGTAGAGAATTTGTGCTACATAGCAATGTAAAGTTTTGCGTTTTATTTCTATGTTTTGAACATTTGATTGTTGGATTAGTTTTCTGGATTATTTTCCAATAAATCTCTAGTTTCCTATATTCTTCTTCACGAGAGCAAATAATAGTAGTATACATTCTGTTGATGTTAGATTTCATTTTAACAGAGACTGAACTCTTATATAATTTTTGATATACAGTAATTAATACTCATCAATTTACAGACTTAATTATACATTTCTATCACGTAACAAAAGCTTTTCTGAGCTACTTCACACTATCATTACAATTTTAACTACCTTTCTCTCTACCACTCACACTTAATCCAAATGAGATATTCAAATTATATAACCTTTTTTAACCGACGCAGTGTCATACAGATGTACATCGACATGTAGAGATCCTTTGAGGAATTCCAATTGTGACGTCACAACAGTTGCCACCCCGACAATGGACGGCTCAAATTTAATTCAATGTTTGACGCTCGTTGTACTGAATACTCTATATTTTTAGACCTTCGTATATTATGCATAATTGACTCAATAATGCTTCTCTCAATATTCCGTTTTTAGAACAATCATTTGAAGAAGGAAATTTGTATGTAAAAGGTAATAATTGTTATATTAATTAAGCCTGTTAAAAAAATGTGTCACTTCATTGCATATTTAACATTATATAAAACTATTTTTTTTTAATACCAAATCTATTGCTGTTTATTATTAAGGTGTTAACGCCCATCAACAACTACTTAAAAAGAGTGATGGTCCGGGAAACCAAAATAAAAACCTTTAAAAATACCTTTACTTGAATGTCTAACATCCGCGTAAACCTGCAAATCTGTATAATTATCAACATATTTTTATATTCGAAAATAACCCACAATTGCCAATCCTTCTCTACATGAGAAGCTCTTTGCCCAGCAGTGCAATATCAGGCTTACTATGCTTGTGCTTTATTATTTTAGAATTGTAGGCTATTCATTTCAGAAATTAAACTTAAAATATTTACAAATAATAATAATAATAAATGCGGACTACATCACATACATTGCTCTGAACCCAAAGTAAGTAGCTGAAGCACTTGTGTTATGGAATTCAGAAACAACGAAGGTACCACAAACACCCAGACCCGGGACAGTGTAGAAAATATGGTTTCTACATTGACCCGTCCGGGGATCAAACCTCAGAGCTAGCGACACCTTGAAACCGGTGCGTACGCCACTCGACCACGGATGTCGTCAAACAAATATTTACATATTTTTATTAAATTCTGACATCAAGATGTATTTTGGACTCGAATGCTTACAGATAACAGGCAAACACACGATATGAGCTAGTTTGGCTCGCATGAACTATCGCCGGCTCTATATCAAGTATCTATTTGAACATAAACCGTTTATCGCCCAGCTATCGCTCGGACAATGGCGGCCGTGGGGGGGGGGGGACATCCGCTTCCGACGGATCCGGAAATGGCTGATATGTGACTTTGTTTTGCGCCGTTTGTCGAGCTTCCCTTATTTACCGTTTGTAATAGCTGTTAATATATTATGATATATCGTTAGCTGTTTGAGAAGTAATGTTTGGTTTGAAGAATTGAGCGGGAAGCGAAAAAAATTATGTTCTTAATTTCAACTGAATATTGTGCTTATATAACTTCATATCATATACTTACGACAATATTAATATTGTCTTGTGGTAACGATTATCTTTGTACTTGTTAATATATGTTCAATAGTAGTTCTTTATTTTCTTAAATTCATCTTTGTTGCGTTGGGGGACAGCTATAAACTTAACAATTTAATATTCTTTTACCGATTCAAGCAACATACATAGATGAATTTAAAGACAAAACTCATTCAAGAATTTAAAAAACGAAAAAAATAATTATTTTATAAAATTGCTTCAAAATATTGGTGACCCAAACGCGACATATTTCTTTTAGGACTATTAATACATAATTAGATACTTTAAGACTAAGTTTTATTTTTTTCTTTTTAAAGAGAACATAATAATATTATATTTTTGTGTCGGGGTTTTTTTTTTTTTTTTTTTAATGTTATACTTTTTATACTATCTATTATATTAATAATAAAGATTTTGATATGTTGTAAATAATTCAGTGCGCTTTCTTTTGAGACCCCACTCGAGTACATTTTTCAATATTCGGTTATTAAATTCTTCCTCACTTTTACCCCCACAACTTTTACAAACTTATCAAACGTTAAAATTTTATTACTAAAAGACAGCACCCTAAGGGTCGGTTCATATCCGGCGAAAAAGGCAGCGCGCAACATCGACCGCGCAACGCCAGATCGAACAAGCAAACAACAAAACATCCAACCTCTCACACCTGACGCACCAACGTGTAATCAGGTCAGTGTGAAAGGCAGAGCACTCCATCATGCGCCCGCCCGCCCCAGAGTGTCTAAAAACACTCGCAAATAAGTATAAAAAAAATAATTAAATCGCTTAATCAGACAGACACACACACATACACACAGACAGACATGTCAAACTTATAACACCCCTCCTTTTGCGTCGGGGGTTAAAAAAATAAAATAAAGTATTGAAACTAAACGTTAAACTTCCATTTGAGTTTTGACCACGAAAAGTGTAGTTAAAGGTTCTAAAATTCAAAATCATAGCAGTAAAAGCCAGCAAACTGCAGGAGCGAACAAAGCGTAGTGATTTAAAGCGCTTTACGCTGCACAAACTATTTACGAAGTAAAAACTTGTGTCGCTTTATTGTATCGTGTCTGCTACACTGCTGCATATTCCGGACTGAAGTACAATCTAAAGAGTTTGTTTTAAGGGTGCGATATGAGGCTCGTGGCTCCAGTTCAAGTCCTACAGAGATAATAATCACTATCACTATCACTATCATCACTACATAGTATAAAACAAAGTCGCTTCCCGCTGTCTGTCCCTATGTATGCTTAAATCTTTAAAACTACGCAACGGATTTTGATGCGGTTTTTTTTTAATAGATAGAGTGATTCAAGAGGAAGGTTTATATGTATAATACATGCATAATATAGTAGCGGAATATGGATAATCTTAGAGATTTCTAATGTAAGGTCGTAAATGAACCCCTTTTTTGAGCTTTCATTGCAAACGCTGGCTGAACCCTATGAGATAGATCAAAATAATGTACTACAGTATTGTACACCTTAAAAAGATCTACAAAAAAGTCCGCGATGGCATATGTCTATCTCTTGAGGATAACCCACAATAACCATTTTTATCGTTTATTTGTTACTTATTTACGAAAAAGCGATTTTAAGCAATACAGTATTAATCCTTATCCAATTAAGTACCTTTAATAAATTGTGCATGCAATATAGATCAATATTGCCCTTTACAGCATGTAATTTAAATGAATATTTTCGAAGATATTACAAATTTAAAATGTAGGGACATAGCGGTAGCGGCGATACCGGCCGGAGGGCCGCGCGGGGGCCGGGGGTCGTGCCTATACCAAATAGTGCGTCCAAGTCTGTGCTTCGCCCTACAGAACTTTATGATTGTGTAGTTATATTTGCTATCAGCGTTGCACCCGAGCAAAGCCGGGGCGGGCCGCTAGTATAATAATATAATAATATAATATCAATAAAGGTTCTCGTTCGCTTTCACTCTCGCCGGCTGGAAAGACGAGCAAGTTCTTTTTTTTTTGTAACTTCTTGCGTTCTTATAAGTAAAGCTTTTTCCGCGGCTTTTTATAAAATTCACACCACCTGTACAAAAATATACCTAGACTCGGAAGAAGCGTTGGTGAGTCAAGCAAATGTTTGTCCCATGCTCAAATCTAGAAATCTGGGATCTGAATCAAAATTGAATATTAGACAATGCCTACGGCAATATCTACGGGCGAAGCCACTACTCTGCGTCATTGGAACACAGTGTAACGACCAGCGCTTTGAATTCTAAACATGACATATTTTTTATTTTTAAACATCAAGGTTGCTTTGGATTAAATAATAATTGAAGTTTTCATTTAGCATATTTTACTTAATTAATGACTAAAAATTTACAAAGTATTGGCATAAAACAAAAATTAGGTAAACAGCTAGTTGTCAGTCATCGAGTCGGCGGGAAGGCGCTCCACGTCGCGAGAGCGCAGGCGCGGGTATGACGCGTTGCTCAGCACGCCGCAGGTGTTCTTAGAGATGTCCACGGCCACGTAGCCTTTGTTACACCATGACGACGACCACGAATTCTTTACGATCAAGTGGTCCTTGTTTCTGTACTTCATCCACCCCACCGCCAGCATAGCGTGACTAAACGACGCATCCTCGCTGCAACATCATCGTCATAAAAATAATAAAATTAATAACTGCATAATTTTGTCTAGTTCGTTGCAAAAATAATTTGTTTTTTAATTTACTGACCAGTTTTTGATATGGTAAGCGCCTTTACTGATATGAGAGAAAGGTTCTCCGATATTCATAAGCACGACTACAGGGCCATGGTTCTTGATCGCGACCTGTGCAGAGTAGGAAAGTTAGACAATGCGGCCACTGTCCGCAGTCAGCCAGCGCTGTGGTACGTTACCTTGATGGCGGTGGGGTTGTCGGCGGTGATGTTGACGTGCCCGCTGATGCGCGTAACGGACGGCACGCTGCTCGCGCGGCACTTCGACTCCTGTGCCAGGGTATAGAATAAGCACTTGTAACAGAGCGGTCTTAAAGATAAGTATAACCTATCCGTGCTGCCTCATAAAATAGAATTGTGAATGTTATTGCTTCGAGTAAAAAGTAGTAGTTAAGGTAAAATACCCATTGAAGCTTTAGGTAGGGGATTGATTTAAATAAGGGTGAAATTGCTTGCTTTTTTACCATAGAAAGTTTTCAATGTCTGCAAATTGGACTACTCGAACTTAAATATTCTCAAGCATTATTCGTGATGTAACGTCCAAACTATAATTAAAAGATGATACAAGTTACGTACTTCGCCTAGGTATTTGTATTCAGGCAATGCGGGCAGTCCTCTGTCTTTTATATAGTTGTAAGCGTCACTTGGCCACGTGGGTTTGCATCCGTGTCCACCCCATCTGGAACGCAAGGAACGTATGAGTACGATCCGGAGCGCTTCGACAAGCGCGCGCTGCTGCGGTACTCACTGCATGGAGCAGTCCACGAGCGCCTGCTCACTGAGCGGCACGAGGCGGCCGGTCTCCACAAATAATGCGCCCTCCACCGCACCCGTTGTAGCGAACGCCCAGCACGATGAACAATTCCCTTGGACTGCACACCAGAACATAATATATGCATGAGAGACATGTAGAGGAGGAGCATAATAATTAACATAAAACAGCGGTAAAGCGTAGAAAACTCACAGCGCACATGGGTGACGGCACCGCGCTCAGTCCAGTTGAAGTTGGCCGGCAGGCGGCCCTGCAGCGCGTCCAGCTCGTCCAGCGTGTACGGGAAGGACTCGCCGGGGTCTATATCCGAGGGCTGCCCCACACCCAGAAGTACGTTTCGCTCCACGTCCAGCCGGTCCGATAAGAAATTGGTTCCCATCTCAAAACTGGCACCTTGTCGGTTGCCAGACTCCGTGTATCGAGTGATTTGCATCAACACGTTTTTGCGTACCGCTTCTTCAACGTCATCTAAATATATTCGTTGGTAGTTTCTCTTAAACCTGAAAAAATTACGTTAAACGTGTTGATAAAAAATGGATTTCAGTAAGTAGGACATTGCTAAGTGCAGAGATATTGATACTCACTGATCTATCATAGTATCGTAGCGTGGGTCACGACCCAACATGATGAATTCACGGAGTGGTTCTACGATGCCTATCTGTCTGGTTCTCTCAACATTGTCACAAGCCTCTTCTAAATAAAATTAAAACAAATATGAGTAAGTATGGGTAGGAAAACATTTAAAGCAATCAAATGGGATGCAATAAACGTTGCAATATAAGCAGTTTTACGCACCGATATTCAGTTTAAATATTGCAGAGTTGTGATTTTTCCTAATGACTTCATCGTAGTGAATCACGTAATTGTCGCAATTTGTGCCGAGTACCGAGCTGTCGACTGTCACGGTGTACCTGCATCCAAGACTTAAGTCAGTAACACGAGCGAGTCGAGCAACAAAACGGAAAGAACTGGATGCGCGCTCACCGGAGAGGAGTGGTGGTGTAGTTGTCCGGAGCGCGCCTCACGAGCAGCTCGTGGCGGAATGTGAGCGCCTCCCCGCGCGCGCCGCCCAGCTCCCCGCTGTGGCCGGACAGCGTGTACCGCCAGCGCTCCGTGCGCTCCGCTCCGCGCTGCACGTACCCTGCAACACGCGCTCCCGTCAGCTTGCTCACTTGGTTTTGCTGACGTGGCTAATCTGTCTGCCACTTACCGGCGAAGGAGAAAGACTGCAGATCCGGCAAAACAGGCAGCGAGCGATCCGCCAGTGTAATCCTGCGCACAGGCGTCACAAGACATCGCCGCACATCCGTCTCGCCCGTGCGGTCCACGTGGATCTGCATCACAACTTATAAAGTATGGGTTCACAACACACCATGAAGTAAATACCATCACCACGCATTACCTGCACGCTATGTGCGCGTCCATCACGCCTCGTTAAGCGGTAGGTGGAGGTGGAACCGTCGTGGAAGTCCATTCGGAAGGCAGCGCTGGCCACATCCCACCTGCCATAAATAACAGCAATATATCAGTTACATCAACAACCAGCTTAAAGCTTAAATATCTCAACACTTTCTTTTACTTTCACAAAACTCTTGTTAGTGGTTTCTTTACTAAAGAGTTTTGTTTTGTTTAGAATTGGCATAATTAATTACTTTTGTACTTGAAAAATTGAGTGATGTAGATTATCATTATAAAATAAAAATAAAAATTGTTTATTCTTCAACCATTGAACTTTACAGTTAATCTTACGCAGGGCCCTTCTTTTAAGTAATAATGTACTTGTGCTAGAAGGACCCGCTCTTCAATTACAATGGTAAATATGGTAAAAGTTATGTACAAGGAATAATTAAGGAATTAATAAGGAGTAACGTTAACAAAAAACTTAAAAACAAACTTCTAGAATAATAAAAACATAATTATAATTGTAATTAGTATGTGTATGTGTGTGTGTTGTGTGTATGTGTGTGTTGTGCGTGTGTTAGCGTTTGTGTGTGTGTGTGTGTGTGCGTGTGTGTGTGCGTGTGTGTGTGTGTGTGTGTGTGTGTGTGTGTGTGTGTGTGTATGTGTGTGTGTGTGTGTGTGTGTATGTATGTGTGTGTGTGTGTTAGTGAATGTGTGTGCTTGTATGTATAATATTAACCTTAACTACTCATTAAAAAAAACCATTTGCAGAGATAAAACTAGCAAGGCCAATAAAGTACTGTCTGCATACCAATACATTTTACCGACATTTTAAGCAAATAAACATTTCTGATTCTGATTTAAAGCAGCCGTTGTTAACAAGGATAGCTGACCTTCAACAAAGTAGCAGGTAAATATAGTGTAAACAACTGGACGCACCATAAGGAGAAGGGCTCGGTGAAGCCAGCACGCTTCACGGACAGGCGGCCGCGCACGTACATGGAGACCTCGAAGCGAGGCGCCGGGGGCACCCAGCCCTGGCCCGCCTCCCAGATCCGTTGCTTACATATCATTCGCTTGAGCCCAATTGACTTTTGAATGTCTTTTTGAACTATAGGAGGAAGATGCACATCTTTCTTCTCCTGCTTACGAAACAACTCTACCAATAGGCTAGAGTCCTCTGCAAGTTAAATACCGAATGTTGAATGGTGGAACTTAACATGCTTTTAAACATAAAAAAAATAAGTTGTGTAGGCTTACCGACGGGTGGAAACCTGGGCGCATTACTAGGGAGTCGCTCATCTTTAAAGGTGCGACTTGTTGCTGGCGGTGGCGGTGGTGGGTCTGGCGAAGGTGCCTTGCGGGTTGTTGCAGCCGGCGCGGTGGGTGACGGCGGTGTCGGCGGTGGCGGCGCCTCGGTAGACCACGCAACTGGAGTGGCCGGTACGGCCGGAGCGGGTGGTACGGCAGGTGCGGCCGGTGCTGGTGGTGCGGCCGGTGCGACTGGTGCAGCCAGTGCAGGTAGATAGTTGAGTTGTGGATTGTAAGCTGGAACTGTTCCGTACAAAGCTAGATTGTTCGGCGCGGCGGGGAAAAGCGCGCTGTAGCTATCATAGTTGCTGAGGCGCGCCGGTTGCGGGCTCAGCGGACACTCTGCAACAGTAAGAGCTGAGCGTGGCGAAACCGTATCTATGGTGAGTGTGGTGTGGCTCTTGTGGTGTAGTGGTACTCACGGGCGGAGTTGGCTGGCGCAGCGAAAGGCACGGGAATGGGAACCACCAGCACTGGCAGGGAGTGGCCGCTTTCACCGCCTGTCGCACAAGTGTCACGAGTTACATCAACAAATCACTACAATTGCGTTGCAGAGAGGTTGATGTTGATGTTTGTGTGATAGAGATCATCACTGATTCGACTTTTGTTTTCTACGTGAGTTTCCAATATTAGGTCGTATCATTCATTCAGCTTAAGTTGAATAACTAATCATTTATGCCACTTTTTATGAGTTTATCAGAATTGTTCGATGAACTCTTATCTATGTTCGTCCCTAAATAAGAGCAGTTGATTTATTGTTGTATCACTTGAATGGTACTAACGTAGCAGAGTGGGGACTAGGTTGGGTATACTAGGATACCAGCTGCTCGAGGGAGTTCCTGCTCTCGCCGCCAGCGTGTCTGGAACTAGCCCCGGGTAGCTACCACCACTAACTCCAGGAACATTACGCAAGTATTCTGTAACAAGAAACATGGAAATATGGTTAAAGCTTATCGTATTAGGTGGAATACGAGCAGTTTTTTAAAGTTCTACAAATGGGTTCTATCTGTACTATGTATGTATGTCCCACTGCTGGGGAAAGGCCTCCACCAAGTATTTCCATGTGTGCAAGCTAAGTTATTTTGGAGAAATAGAAATGTTCATCGTTATGGATTTAGACAAGTTTTTGTTTACCAATTTTTTCTTAAGTGTTTGAAAAATATTTACAAAAGCAAATATCCACCTATTTTGAAAAACACGTAATTACGAGTCTGATGTAAATAACACTTTAACAATTAGTAATTCACTGGAAGAACAATAATAATTTTAAAATTTACTTTCAACTACAATTGAACCAAAGACGTAAGTCTTTGGTTCAATTGTTGTTGTTGTCCTCCATTACTTAACATACACTATCAAAATACAAATATCAAACGACAGTTTTGATTTTTAAATCAGTTTTAAAAACTGTTGAACGAGCTTACATTTTTTTTATGTTAGACGGAAAATTTTTAAACAATAAAAATATTACTAAAGATGAACACAACGTTCTTCTTTATTAATATTTCTATTCCATAATTATTATTTGTGCAAGTTTTTGGTAACATTATTAAACTTGGTCGGATATCTTGATAAATGATAAATTTGCATTAATAATAACTGTTTTATTTATTTTTTTCTAATCAAAAATTCAAGTATAGTAAATAGAGTGGCTTAATATTCATCAATTTTGTTTCCTCAGAAATTTTATATGTTGTTATTTTACGTTACGGCATTATAATAATATATTATGGAAATTATACAGATAAAGACAAAGTAGATAAGTGCAAAAAAGATGCATTCGATTAATGTTTAATTTAGGAACACGAGTTAGTTGTAAGCTATTTTTAATTAAGCACAAAATTTTAACAATGCCATCACTATAGGGTAAAACCGGGATAGATGCCCCACTTTTCGAAAGTGTTTCATTATTTGAATACTAAACATATTTGCTTAGATTGACCCTGTAATATAGTTAGTTTAATCATTCATAAAGCTTTAGAAACTGTATTTATTTACCTAACCATTACTGGTTTTGCAAAAAAGTAATTCTTGCGAAACACATTTTTTGGGGATAGATGCCTACCAATATGGATAGATGCCCCACTATGAAATCACTTAGGAGGATAGATGCCTCGGATGCGGGATAGATGCCTTTTTAAATAATTAACAAGAACACGTAATCACAATGTAATATTTATTTATTATCTTCATGTGCAAGTAATATAAGCCTTAATTATATTTATGTATGTCTACTAAATGTATAAAAAAATCTGTTTAAGCGATAACATATTAAAACATCATATAGAATCATCTCAAACGAAACGTTCCCGTTTTAAAGTAGAAATAATTATTTAAAATTAAAAAAAATACATTCATATGAATCTCTAACAAAATAAAAATTAATAATTTCGTTTAAGCTTAGTTATTATTTAAACATTTGAAAAAATCAACATATTTGTAAGGAATTATCCTTCATTAAGTGGAACCGGACATTTTAAGTTTTCCACATCTTGAGCAATAATTCTTAAAAAGAGTGCATGTTTCGTGCAGCCACTTCTGGCACATAACGCACTAGATCCAATCAGATTTGGACTTCGTGTTATTATAGGTATCGAAGCATTCTTTTGACGACCTCCGTGGTCGAGTGGCGTACGCACCGGTTTCAAGGTGTCGCTAGCTCTGAGGTCCCGGGTTCGATCCCCGGTCGGGTCAATGCAGAAATCAACTTTTCTACATTGCCTCGGGTCTGGGTGTTTGTGGTACCTTCGTTGTTTCTGAATTCCATAACACAAGTGCTTAATAGCTACTTACTTAGGGTTCAGAGCAATGTATGTGATGTTGTCCGCATTTATTTATATTTATTTATTTATTCTACTACGGATATTTTTATTATATTTTCTACGGATATTTCATTGATCCCCAATTCTTTTTTATCCAATTCATGGAAAGCTGACTGTAGCTGCTCTGTTGTCCTTTCTTTTGTATTTCCTTGGCATGGCTCACCTACAATAAGCAAAGTAAGTATAAATAAAACACTGTATCTACACTCATCTCATCACATTCGAATTATGAAATTAAAGTTGGATACATTTTTTTGGTGTTTTCTAATATTCTACTATTAGGAAATACGAAAATATTCACGACTATGACTTTTAAATACTTCGATAAGGCTCTTGCAGTATAGAGAGATAGATGCCTCTAAAGTCAACTATCCCTTGTAAACTCGGGGCAACTATCCTTTTCACTAGGGATAGATGCCTCTCAATATTTTATAAATAAAATAAATGCAAACATCAGTGATTGACTCTTAAATGTGTTCTCAAAGAACCAATGTATTAAAACAATTCAAATAAAATGTAATCATTTAACTGTTTATAAAGATATGGAATAATGAATACTTACCTTTGAAATTTTGAAGCGTTCATCGCGTCCGCTGGGAATGTAATTCGACACACAAGCGAGAAACGTCCGTTTAGCACAACAACTCGCGCGTCACAGAGATGGGGGGTGCATGTGGCGCGTATGTAAACAACATATTTGCTGTTTCGTTCTCTGGTAGTTGAGTTTTAAGAAACGAGGCATCTATCCCAGTGCGGCATCTATCCCGGTTTTACCCTAATATATGTTTTTGAATCAGCTTGCTTTGTCAAAGTAAATCCAGAACTATTTGAAACTTAAGGAGAATCCAATCAGCGTAGTCTACGAGACACAGAACTATTACACAAACATTTTATCTTCTGTAATAAAATTCATGTATTCAAAAAATATCTCAAGGACTTTTTAATTAAAACATGTTGCTATAGTGTCACCGAATTTTTAAATGATAATTAAAAGTAAATTTTTTTCTTTATTGTTGTACATTCATTCTGTTATTGTTATTAACTCTTTTAAAGCTATTTTTCTTTTCCCTCATTTATAATGTTTATTAAGTGAATTTCCATTCAATTTAAGTCTTTAGTCAGCTTGCTTAATAAAGGTTTAAATTCTTTAAAATTTTAAGACTATGTTAGCATTGACTAACAAACATTAGATTTTGCATGCCTAATAGGTAGAACCTAGCGCCCTATTTACAAATTATATTCTTACCATCAATATTGTTAAATCACTTATGTTCTGCAAATAAAGATTGTATGATTATTTCTAAACGGCACTCACCTGCAATGAGGCCCTGCAAGCGCGCGACGTCGGCCGCTGAGGCGAGCGCGCCCGGCTGCGCGCTGCACACTGCGGACATACCACATACTTAACGGTCACACCTAAGAGTCTCCCTACAGCTATCAACGCGGAATCGACTATCGCCGGTCAAGAAAGCCTTTAAGTCTACGTAATAAGGGTGTTACTAATACCAACCGACGATTTTCAATTAGGTGATTGCATCCATACGGAGCCGAATTTAACGGAACGTTTCCGACTGCAGGCTGCAGATGGCCAACATCCAGTAGTGCGGTAATACGCACTCGGCTTAAGCCGATCTCGCGTCGATAAGTGTGGTTAGACATTAAGACTGCCTGCTTAAACTTACTAATTAATTAATATTTACTAATTAATATTAATAATATCCTGGGACAATTCACAAACTGATCCCAAACTAAACTGAATTTGTACTATACTAACCAGAAAACTGATAAACATAATTATATATTTCTAAAAACATAGATAAATTACAACCAGACACAGAAGAAATGATCGTGCTCACCACACAAAGATTTGTCCTGGATGGGAATCGAACCCACGATCGCCGGGATAGCAGTCAGGGTTACTTACCACTAGACCAACAGGCCAGTCAAAATTGTATGGTTCGTTATTCGTGAGACAGGTACTTACGTTTTATGCACGAACGCAATTTTTGCATACAAATAAAATACATTTTTTTAAGCAAATATGAATATGACATAATTATTAATTAGTGATATACTGATTGAAGTTCGTAACCCGTGTCTGAGCGATGTCAGCGGTAGCGTGTACGTTACCATGTTTCACTTTATCAAAATAATATTAATTTTTATTTGGTCGATTGCATTGTGCCTTAAAGAAAAATCAATTTTGTAGGCTTAATAATGTTATTCTAAAAATAAACACAGTTTATCTCACTATACACGGAAAAAAATGTGTTACAGAGATAAATCAGTTTTCAAAACGCAAGTTTAGATTTATTAATCTTAAAAAAATGTCTGAAGAGCGTTCTTGAATATATTAAATAATGGACCAATGTAGCCACTAGATAAGTAATGAGTTGTTTAGTGCTTTATCTGCACACTAGCTGTGCCGCGCTGTTTCACCCGCGTGAATAACTAGGTTCCGTTGCCAATAGTATAGTAATGCTGTCTTTCGGGGCGGAGACGACTACAACAAATTTTAATCATAGATCACGAAAATATTTATGTAATAAATATATCTCGCAGTGACATTCCCTTCTCGTATTATCTCTTTAACCATTCGTCCATATTATATATTATGCAGTAAAAGAGGAAAATCATTTATTTAACACTTGAGACAAAAAGTATTCCTGGTTCTAAGCTAGCTCCACAGTCCACACCAATTTTTAGCCAAATAGGTGTATAGCCGTTCTAGAGTTATAAATATAACTATCACGACTATCTTTTATATATTATATTGATAAAAGAAAATTGGGATAAAATTGAGACATCTATGAAAATTTGTCTTACAATCTCTTCTTATACCCTATTCTTTATCCAAGAATGTTTATACAATGTGGTGTGCGTAACCGCGCCCTCACTTACCGGCGACGCAGAGCGCCAGCGTGACGCACAACCCTCTCATGCTGCGCTCCTGTCTGACGCGAGCTCTCTGCGGTGCGTCACGACACGACACGGTACAACACGGCGCGACACAGTACAACACGGCGCGACACGACGCGATGCCACACGACTCTCGCGCTACGTCGGTGTATGCGTGCGACCAGATATCGCACACTTATGACGCGAATTGTCTGATCCACACTTGTAAGTTCAGCGCATCTTCATCTTATTATCCCCTCCCCAACGTACACCAAATTATAAAAAAATGATTACTATTCATCTATAATAATATCTTATACACTGAACTTTCAGTTGTTTAAATATGAACAACAACATAAAGTCAAGGTCACCTTGTCAAGATCTAGTGAAGATGCCTCGCACGCATCTCGTGCACTATGTTTTGTGCTAATGTGACATTTACGATAAAACGAGTATGCATCGGACAAATTGATTGTATATACTAAGATATTCAAAAAAACACGGAAGCACTCGTTTGTGAACTATGTATAGCAGTTCCACAGGTTCTAGAGTATCGTAACTTGCTTACACTTACATAACTGCCCCACTGCTGGGCAAAGGCTAGAAGCCTATTTATAAAGAAAGCGCCAATGCTTTCTCACGATATTTTCCTTCGCTGATTATCAGTGGTGTCCTAGCATAATTCTAATAAGACATTCTCACACTCATTTACACAACACGTGCATATGAATATGGTTGCTATATTACTCTCTCAGATTACTTATACCACTCATTGACCTGTATTTCATTCAATTAAGTCATTAGTCCAGTCAAAATCGGCCGGCGACGGTTTTTTAATACTCGAGTTATAGGTAACTTGAGTATACTCAATCTAAATAAGTCTGATCGGTGGGGACTTTTGATATTTCATTCATAATAGTTTGCTTGAGACCTCCAAGAAATTTCAGCTCTATGCGAATTAATGCAAACTTACAAGGTTTTTTGTCTATTTTGACTGGACTTCTCTTTTTTGGTCTTCCTCTGCATCTATAGTAATCTATACCCATTTACAGTCATACTCATAACTTTTTCAGTCACGTGACCTTCATCCCTCCTCAAGACATGACTATATCCAACAAACGGTGACCACTCATCTTTTTATTCTATAAATAACAAAGGGAAATTTAATAAGAAGTTAAACACTACATGTGCACCGCACCTGGGCCCAACAAGCACCAATAAATACTTCAACGGGTCACGTGCGGAGACCAAACTCTAACTAAGTTAAAACGTTCACAATTAGACAGCGCCATCTATAACCAACTTGAGACTATGTGTAACTAACTCAATTGCTTACTGCTACTGAAATAGGCGTCATTTCACAATTTGGGGACGAAACTTGCCCGACTCCAGTGAGCAGATGTTACTACGAATTAATATTACGGGACACCAATAATGATAGTATAAATGAAACTTTTTTTTATAAACTGTCCAAAACGGTTAACTAGTGTTTCCAGCTGTGGTACAATAGCCTGCATTCATAATCTTCTAGTATTTACAGTAACATCCACCATATGGACTCAATTCCGTTTGAACTCTGTCTGCCATTCAAAATACTACCAATTATAAATCATCCCCTAAACCAATGAACATGTCCAGACTGGGCGAGATGAAAGGAATCCTGTTCACACGATCCTCACGGCAATTATGAACAAGTAGGAACATGTTCAGATCAGACATGATTTCTACTATCGCTTAGTTGTGTCGGACTTGTCCGAACTTAGGTAACTGCGTTAGTACGAGATATGGTGTTAATGAACAGTTTGGGGGAAAGAAACTATGTATTTGTGAGCAACCATCTTGAAGTTTTCTTTATTTTCGTGGTCGGTTCTGAGTACATTATCTTGGTAAATAGCTAACTTATTGAGAACAAAAGGGTACTTATTGTAACTATCTGATACTACAATTATTTAATTCGAAGAGTTCCACGATTTTCAATAAGTTTAAAAGTAATAAGCTAAAATAACCTTACGAACATACATATTACAATCTATGTTGAGGAGCATTAGTACTATCTTTTTTCAGTACACAATCAAGTTACATTAATCATAATGAAAACTAGCACAAAGACCTTTTTCTCTTTAATTATAGGTATAAAAACTTAGTTGTTCTACCTTCATTGTCGTATCATACGGTAAAGTAAATACAATGAAGTAAAAAAAAATAGGATGCACAAAATAAAAATATAACAAGAATAAAAATAAAAAAAGAAAAATGGTACCTAATTTCTGTTTTTAAAAGTTACCCAAATACGAAAGTCCTCCAATAATGAGATACAGAAACAGTTCTACATTAAATCTAATTACTTCGTTTATTTACATAGAACACGAGTCCTCATCTGTGTGCAGTTTCAAGATACTTTTCGAGCGTAATATACAGTAATATTAAATGATATATATGAGGTTCTCTCGCTCCGTAGCTGCACAAACAGAAAGTTTCGCCACTAGATCTTATGAGAGCCATGACAAAGTGCTATATCGTTTACACGTTAAATTAGTGCTCGCTATAAAATCAAAAAGCCGCCGTTGCTGGCTACCGTCACACCGTAGCGTAACTTAAATGCTTCTTCTTTATTTTATCGTTTTGTGTGTAATGTTTTAATTCAAAAAACGTTTGTTGTAAAAGAAGTAAGGTTTAGTAAGGAAGAAGGATAAGGTTGAGATTATCTGACAGCACTGATGAAAGCCTGCAAATAAGAAATAGCATATTATGCGTCATGTTTTAATCATATTTTGTAAGCTAAATTTTATGAATACATGGTAGGAATATCCCCCAACAAAAGTTAAAATAATGTATGTTACGTAACAAAACATGCATAATAGATGCGAAATTGTAGTCATTATTTCCACGCAAAAAATAACACTAAAATACGACGAGCAATAATACATAAAACTCAAATATTGAAACTTGCGAACCAAATTAGATTTCTATCAGTTAACACTTCAATTTTATTACAACGGCACACAGTAAACTTTTATGTTTACCCATAACATTCCCATTTCACTCTAATATAATTGAAATCAATACAGGATGTTTTATTTAAACAAACTGGATCGAATCATGCAATCAATCACATTCGGATCTCTGTTGGTTTTATTTTAATTAAAAAACTGTTGTTTGAAAAATATTGTCGTTTAGGTTTAATGAAGTGTAACAAAAATATCTAACATTTCACTTTAACTAATAAACTAAAAAAATATATATAATCATATATTTTTCAATCTTTGTGTTCTTAAAAGAGCATTTGTAACCATTGGAACTACTGTGCCTCGCGACTCGAGTAGTTTTAAAATCGGGTGTCACTCTAAAATTGTAAAAGCTTTCATAAGGAATAAAATTAAATATCTAATACATTTTCTTCAAAAAGGCAGTTCGCTTCGGTGTAAACGTGGTTCGCTCCGTCAGCCAGTAATTCGCGATCTCGGCCAACGAGGCAAGTTTAATGAAATTCTTGCTGCCCCCATCTCCGTACTATGCTTACACCATGTTTTTAACTTCTTTCCTAGTACTTGTTTTGTGAGTTAGATATAAATGTGTGTACTGGAAATTGTGTGCATAATATATGAAGGAAGACACTGGCAGCTGGTGTTAAAAGGCTCGTGTTTAATTACTGGAAGTGTCATAAATTTTCGGGCTGGTCCTAAGTGGTGCTTAAGAGGATGTAATCTATAATTTCACGCAGTACCTTAGTTTTGCTATAAAATTGAATTGCTTTAGTAGAACATGATGTTTATAGGTTTATGAGTAACTTTTGAAGTTTATATTTAGCTAGAGGGAGGCACAGTTTTACCACGTAAAATATAACTTTGTCAGATTTAACATTAATTCATTCTTTCCTTTTTGATTACCAGCATTTTCTTTATTCAACTAAACAAACTCTATCTCCACTTTTAACAATGCAACAAACCAAATTGAATCGATCTCAAATCAATGGGCGCGCATATTAATTGCCTAGTTAGGCCATAATTAACACGATTATCAGCTGATCACAGATGTCGCGAACATTCAATTACACGTGTGATTGATAAACTAAATTCAACTACACATGTTTGTTTTAATTACTGAATTCATATTCAATGAGTTGTTTATAAAAATGTTTGAAGCGTTGTTTTGGTGTTAGTCTTTTTGCGCGGACTAACTCCATTACGTGTAAAGCTAATGTTGTTTAAGTGTTTTTTTTTTTTGAGAATGAAGAAAGGCTAGGTCTCGATTTATATTTATTTTTATTTGGATGACAAACAACCACCCAAATATGTATGCTAGCTAAATTAATAATACCAGCCTATAAACGTCCCACTGCTGGGAACAGGCATCTTCCCGAATAGAGAAGGCATGAGCATTGATCACCACGCTTGCTCTGTGCGGGTTGGCGATTTCAGATCCCAATTTTGGGGTCCAGGTTTCCTCACGATGTTTTCCTTCACCGTTAGTCAGAAGTGTCTTAGAATAATTAAGAAAGTACATATAACTTTGAAAAGTTACATTGATACTTGCCCGGGTTCGAACCTGCAACCTCGTGCATACAAATCCGTTCATTGAACCGCTAGGCCACCACGACTTTTTACAACGCTAAATTACCATTAATCATATTAACAATTCTTTTAAAATTAAACCGAACCAGCGATCAATACTAATTAATTAAACCATCTTATTAATCGTGTAATCACAGCCAATTACAAAACATGTGAGCACAGCCTCAGCGGCAGTAGTTGTGCATTAATTTAAAGCTTGCTATAAGTAATGCCGTCGGCTGTCCCCCGGGCATAGTTGAATGACCTAACTCGATAATTCTCCAGAACTTAGTTAAATTCTAAATAATATTTATTAGTGTTAGCTTTGATGGTAAAGGAACGGGATGGTAATTGCATACGAGCTGTTCGCTTGGGATTATGTATCGTGATATGCAGCGAGTTAATTATATAATGTAGGATTCGTTTAGGATAGAATTTTATATGTGAGAAGTACTGTTTTTATTTGTTTATTATACAATTCTTTTATTTTCTATTATTAATTATAATTATGCCAGCCTAAAAACCTCCCAGTGCTGGATACAGGTCTCTTCCCATATAGAGAAGGCACGAGAATTGACCACCACGCTTGCACTTTTGCCAATTGGCGATTTCAACTCCCAATTTTGAAATCCAGGCTTCCTCACGATGTTCTCCTTTACCGTTTGTCAGAAGCGTCTTAGAATATTTAAGAATATACATATAACTTTGAGTAAGCCTTTTTATATGGGATGTTAATATTTAGAAAATTTTGAGGCAAGGGACAAATAAGTTTTTTGATTATCTGACTTTTCGTCTGTTAAGATATTTAGAGAAATTTCTTAATTAGTGTTCTTATAAAGTCATCCTGTCGGAATAAGTTAATAAAAGGATACGTGTCAAGTCTCTCATAAGAAATTGCATGGCATTATTTGTCTTGAAAGTCGCTACAGTAGTGAGTGTAACTTAACTAAGCAGACATAAGTTTAGTATCTATAATTTATTAAAGCCATGTTTACCGTACTTGCTCAGTTCTCTGTATTTGGCCAACGTGTTTGTCTTGTGTCCCACTAGTGTGACTATTCCAGGTTTGCAACTTGTGCAAACGTTAGGATTATAGTGTTGGCGAGTTGGGGCCAATGTTGCCGCAAATATTTGTACTTGGCTTAACTTGAGTTTGTTAAATGGCTGTTATGAAAATGCTGAAGTCTTGTGAGCTTAGTACATTCATCAGTGCAAAAACATTTTGTATTAGTTTGTTTCCAGCTTTATACGTTGCATTATATTTTAAGTTCTATATTAATTATTAGGCATTAAATATTATAATAATCCATAACATTTAACTGAATGATAAAGCTAAACACGCCGGATTTGTGTGATTTGTTAATTTAACAAATAAATGTTAAATATATTACGTTATTATCCATTAAATATAAATAACATTAATTCCAAACATCATTCAAACGCAGCTCTAATTATGTCATGATTAGATAATAACATAAATTTTAATCATAGCAAACATTTGTAATGCTTGTTAACAATTTGATGTAAATTAATTTAATGGTAGCCAACTGGAACTATAAACACGAGACTGGTTATACTATTATTCCGACAGGTGTAAATTGCAACAAGACTATTTTGGAGTAAGACTAGGTAGAGAATAATGGTCAGAACAGAAGCCTGGGGTCAAGTAAGTCAGAATCGTAAGGAGCTAAGAGGTTGAAAACAAAATACCTAAGTAACAATACATATTTGGATTGAACCTAATGTAAAACAACTTACATTTACAAAAAAAAACAAAGCTCTAAATTTACTTGAACTGAGAACACCCTCTGTTAGGATTTGGAGGGAAAGGAAAAATCATAGAATCGTTTTAAAATAAATAGTGGCTCAAGTTAAAAATGTCAAAACTCATCATAAACAAGTAACCTAAATTGTCAGATTCCTACCATTCCTACCATTACCATTGGGAGAGATTCACAGATGTAGACTATTATCAAATCCAAAGGTTTTGAATATAACTTAATATAACAACAATAATATTTATTATTCAAGACGCAAACAAGTAACTTTTACAATCACGTTTGAATTGAACTTCGGACGTTTATGTAAATGATGGCTTCAAGAGGCGGAATTACAAATCGACTTGAACAAATTATTTTGTATAGCCGCAAGATGTTATTGTTACGAGAACTCCTTACTAGGCAATTCTAGCTCCAGGAAATGCGATTAAATATAATGTTTACTTATTAAATAAAGATTTATATAGAGAAAGAGTATCTGATTGGAAATCTTTATTGTTCTTATTGGTTCTTAATGACTTAATAATAATTACTCATAAATTCTTTCAATACAATTCATTTATTTTCTTTACTGCATACCACAATGTTACATAGGTGGTCAATACAGTAATTTAACAGTTCATTATGGACCCTGTCGGGCACAATCCAATGTACATGAATCAATTTTAAAGTATATTGGAGCCACTTCTAAAGAATGTCTTATCGCGTAACAAAACAACAGTCGAATTGAGAACCTCCTCGTTTTAGAGTATGGAAAAAAGGTTCATATTAATTAAGTGTTATATTTATTAATAGATATTAATATTTAGAAAAAAAAATCCTCTCCTATTTTAAACTATGCGATGAACAAAATTCAAAGCAAAGCCTATCCGCCTGTTAGTTGCTGTCAATGCAAACTGTATGTCGAACACCACACTTTTAATTGGTTTTAGGCCATGCGGGTAAAAAACTGGTGCTAACAACGTTTGCCAATCGTCCACCTTTCAAACTAGGCATTTTATACTGCAGCCTGCGTGTCCTCAATGTAGTTTTTATTACACAAAATTGGAGTTTCAAACTGATATAAAAGTAGAAAAGTTTTAGTTCATGTGTATTTTTTGGGATTGTATTTTTATTGACTCCGATTAGATTGTAGGTATTAGTTTTATATTCATATAGATTTTTATTATTGAAAGCAATTTTCGAGTGACATTTATGTTTTCAAGGCTAAAGCCATTTAGTGAAACTTGCAATTTGGAATGCATGGATACCAAGAAGTCTTCTGTTATGCTCCTTTTTCCCGAGGTATCCAAAAGTAGTTTATGTAACTGAACTATGCTTAAAACGGCATTTTAATTTGGCAGATGTTATCATCTACAATTTCAGTGTATGTATTTTAAGCACGAAACTCCATCGACTAATAACATCAAAATAAATCAGCCTCCCAATCAATAACGAAGGAACAAAACTTAAGGACCGGGAACATTGGTAGTCGTAACAATTGAACTAGGGTCCAGTTTATAAGTCGCGTGACCTTGAAGTAAGAGGACCGCCCGGCGCCGCGTGCCGCTGACGACTGAGCCCAACTCGGTTACGACACTAAATTTACTTTTAATGGAGGGTAGGCCGAAATATTTTTGAACAGCTTTAATATGACGGTTTCGATAATAGTAGTTTTATTTTAGAGTATCTTAGTTTGATGTTTGCTTGTAATAGATCCAAAAAAAAAATTGTAACACTCCCACTTCCACTATTAAGACTAGTAAGTCTAATTTTTACAGATTTTGTCGTGGTTTAATTTGGATTTTAGTTTTATTAAATATCTAACATTAATATATACATTTATGAAGAAGAGTCGCACACTTGAGTAATAATTATTTGTATAAGGTAGATACTAGATATGACATAACATCACCTGGCAAACACCGATACTACCTGTTCTCAGTAAAACTAAATTACTTTCAGTTCCAAGAAGGATTCATAGGCGAAAGATTTATAATAACGCAGGTTTTATTCTACTAATACGTGATATAAAATAACGTTGGATAGCACTTAATAATCATTGGTAATTTTAACTCTTGTATACGTTAATAACTGAAATACATATCATCATCAAGCCTGTATCCCCGAAGGGGTAGTCAGAGGTTACCAATGTACACCCACAGTTCGTCGATATGTTTAGGTCCCATGTAATAGGGGGCGAGCCTATTGCCACTAACCGGGCACAAATCAAAACTCCGACCTACTACTGAGAATTTCATAGAAAAACCCATTAACACCTTGGTCGACTCGGGAATCGAACCCAAGACCTCTAGCGTAGCAGTCGCAAGCAGTTAATAGTTAATAACTGAAATACAATACACTTAAAATAAAACTAAAACATGACCAGTTACAAACAACTACTACATCCTACAATTATACTAATTACAACTACTTACCAAGTCCCTCTAATAATTGCTCTCTCAAAGTTTTTCGAACGCGCGTCAAGGAAATTTGACGGTGAACTTAGTAGTTTCGGCTCTTAGGATAGCGATTGTCGCAATTGTAGCGTCAATCGTCTGTACCCAAATTAACGTCCTAAGGTCCTGTAATTTGTAGTTCCTCTCGGGACTGTAGGGCTGCTAACAGACCTATTTTGTTGATCTCATTGTTCAGCACTTCAGTTGTGTCTTGGTAGGGTAAATAAATAAACTGTCTTGTTAGTTTGTGATGCTCAAAATTTGGTGGTCATCTGCCTAGCCATTTTTATTAAACTATGTTTGGGTCGGCAACCAGGGTCAAAATTTGCTTGTATTCCAAGTAATTTATTGTTAACGTTTTCTGTTACTAGTCATTGCTTAAAACAAAATTAGTACGTAATTAACAAAAAAGTACAGGATTTTATAAGAGCTGGTTATACATACACCTAGCAAAATTTATAACAAAAATACGAAAAAAAAACTTCTTATAACAAAGTAACTATAATTTTAATGTAATTGTTGAATTCAGTGGTGGTATCCTGTCAGCCCTATTAGCGGTCCCTTGTAAGGCAGTTGGCGCTGGCCCGGAATGTCATGGGGCAAAATACACGTTTTTTGGATACAAATAAACGTTTGCCCCATTTACTGGTGTATTGTTGGTTTGAGGAAAATTAAGTGTGACCTCGACTTTTATGAAGAAGGCTCGAATGGTACTGTGGAGGTTGTTCGTGCTCTGGGACAAGGGTTTTGAAAAATGATTATTATTATGAAGGTACAGCTTAGGAGAGAAAAAGGTTACTTAAACTATTATTATTAATAAGTCTGTGTTAAACTAATTAAGCCCGCCATTGTCCTTTCTTGCATGTGTATTACTACTATAGCTAAATTAATAGTTGTTTTTTTCTTTTAGGACGAGCGGTTACTTCTAATGTTTCGTCTAAAAACTTTGACTAATTTGAATAATTTTGAACAAAGCGAAACTATTAGAAAATAAGCAATATGGTTACAATTTCCTGAACTTGATATATTCGCACTCCGGAACCGGTTAGACATAGCGCACTTTTGAAAATGTCAACATCTTGCATACTTATGCTCTAAGAATTAATGATTTTGTCTTTGTCTTTGATTTTGATAAAATGACGGGCCTGTTGGTCTAGTGGTTAGTGACTCTGACTGCTATACCGGGGGCTGTGGGTTCGATCCCCACCAAGGACAAATGTTTGTGTGATATATGTATGTATTTAGAAATATATTAGTATGTTTATCAGTTGTCTGGTTACCATAACACAAGCTCTCTTAGAGCTTAGCTTAGGATCAGATTACCGTGTGTGAATTGTCCCGGAAATATTATTATTATTATACTCATTTCGTAACTTAACAAACACATAATTCAGCTCCTATAGAAATAAAACGAAGGTAAGTTATAGCTAACATAACCTATAGGTATTTGACGGAGGGTTAGGGTGAATCTGATGTCAAAATAACAGGAAATAATAACGCCGCAGACATTTTTATTGCTTTTTTATTTCATCGGCCGTTCGACCTTTTTACAACGAAAATCTATGAAGTTCCTATGAAAGATAACAAATATTGTTTGTTATGTAGTAAGCGTTAGTATAGTTGTTATTGCAGGAAACATCATGTTAAAAACACTTAGTAATTTTTTTTTGCAAAAATGTGTAACGCGATGTACGTCAAAAAGCCGTATGAACCGCTAGGTTAAAAATTTATAACATAAAAATAAACCTATTATAAAACACAAAAATAAAGTAAATGACGTTACAAAAATGTTGAAAAACATCCTCATAATATAGAAATTCAAATCGTTGAATAGTAATATAAAGTCTCGTCTATATTTAATGTTAGTCTTTTGACACAAAAACATTGACTTCCCGAGCCGAAGTATTTCGATTGTCATGGGACATAATATATTATGTAATATCTTTAAGATAAAAACATCGTTTCGGGAGCCTACTCCATATAACATTATTTTAGCTCTCTTGTATTTTTGGAAGGACTAAAACGATATAATTTATAAGTTACTACAAAAGAGCAACAGATTTGAATAACCGAAAATCGTTTATTCTTACATCCGATAACAGGTGACCGACTGTTTTGTAGGAGAAAAATAGAACACACTGATAGCAATAATCCAACAAACGTACTACAAAAAGTAGGTCAGAACTCAGTACCAAGAATCGGCGGAAAAGTCGGCCCGATTATCTGGCCTACAAAAAGTCAGACGTGGGGGGGCAGAGTAAGAATAAAAATATTTTTGGTATTCAAATCTGTTGCTCTTTTGTAGTAATTATAAAACTTAATAATTATATTATTATGCACGTGTCATTTTGCATAATTGTATGAATATTTGTTACGTCATATAGAAATGATACCATCGGTGAACTATTGGTGTGACATTTTTTAAACCCGTTTTGCAACATCATATTTTAATATGCAAGATCTGGTTTCGAATAACTGTGGATTTATACAACAGATCGTTTGTTTTGGACAAGTTTTTTACAAAATTTAAGATTAGTCACTTGCGGTGGGGTATTTTTTTTTTGCGAAAGCCATGCTGTACCTATACAAAACGATTTGAGAGCAAAAATTTAACGATTAGTACAACAATTTTTTCGTCGGTATGACTGCACATAATTGCACGATATCGCTCTTGGATTACCTAATTTAAATTTTATAATATTTAATTACTTCAGTTTATTTCCTTAACAAAGCTAAACAATGACCTTGACCTATCAAGGACACCGCATTGATTCGGCATCAGTGATTAATTGCCCTCTGGTAATTACTGCGATTAGCGAGTTAACTTGGTGGCGCTGATCTCGGTAACCACCGCTATTGACCTGCGACCTCTGATTGAGGTCTGTTTGACCGACCAGTTAACGTAACCGGTCATTTCAGGACTATATTAATTATGTTGCAAATTATTAGGTCATAGATTTTTTCTACTAAATAACTGTACTCGGCAGGAAAACCAGTTTTAGAGTTACTGTTTCATAACAGGATTTTTATACCTAGTCTTTTTTCAAACCTGTTATTACTGACTTACCTTTAAGATTTAAAATTTGTGACTGCCTATTTCTTTGGCCGTGACCTTCGACATTCTAAAAAAGGAAAAAACATTATTTCTTAAATTTCGAAAGGTTAGTACCGTCTTATTAATATGATTTTATTATTTATTATTAGAAATATATGACGATTTCATTACGTTTTATAAATAATAAAATGTATATATAATTATTCTAATTTATGAATGTTATAGTGTAAAAATAATCCAATAAAAATAAGGAACATTAATCTACACGTTTGCTCTGCGGGGAATTTGATATTTATTAAATCCATGTTTTCCGATTATTTTCCTGTTTTCCTGCATCGTTTATCAGTTGTATTTGAAATAATAAATACAACCACATTTTGGTTCCAACAAGACATCAAAGGCCTTATGTTTATGATTTAAGCAATTGAATCAAAAGCACTCCATTATTACATATAGTAACACTAAATAATTACTCGACCTCGTTTATTCCTAACATGATACCTAACTCGTTACGTAATATTTCTGAGATAGAAGCTCTCTATTATTCGGGTGTACTCGCACTCACGGCCCCAGCCTCGAGAGATAGCCATCATTTACGAGTACTTTGTATAACATCAAACACTAAATCACAACATGAAACATCACGGTTTTATCTCCACTAAATTAAGAGCATTCTTTTGTGAGAAAAAAATAAATTCAGAGATGGCCCGATACAGCATACATTCAGACGGTTAACTGCTTTCCATTTAGTCCAAATAATGGGTTACAGCGTTCTGAGGCACCTTATTTCACTTATCGAGCGCCGACGAGCGCTAGATCCGCTTTTTTCGCTTCCCTCAGCTCCTTTATCATGGTAAACACCTTTGTCTACACTCTATTAACTGACAAGTATGTCTTGTCTGTTAAAAGGGTTCGCGTCTCGATTTTTCGTCTTTTTCGTGCCCCTTTGTTATGTTAAATACGTCTCTAAAGTTTCTTTATTCAGGCGTTGGATGTCGCGCTTTTAAGGCTTTCTGTCTGATCGTATTACAAACATTATGCTTGTATGTCGAGAGTAGGCAGATAAATAGTCGGCATCGATAAGTAGAATCAGAAGTGAAAGCAAAGAATTTTTGTACAAGCAAGTTATCTATGTAAAAGAAAATCATTTTTGCAAATAGCACTCATATTATTTTCAAAGAAAATACTACAGAAACATTGACACAGATAAACTTAAACTACCTACCTAAAATCCAAGTAAAAAATCTCAAATATAAATAATCTAGTTCAAACTTAAGAAAAGCAAACTATCGCGTGCGTTATTCTTATTTATATTAAGTTTTCAAGTCCATTCTCAGTTCGTCCACGATTCCTTAGTTTTTTCTTATTTATTTTGCATTATTCATTCAGTCCACCAGTAAACTTGGTTCCGTAGACGACGTACTTTACAATTCTCGTAAACGGTGAAGAAAAACGCTGTCAACTTCAATAGTTTTTATGAGTTTGTTCGTTCGTGAGACGGCGGGTCATAATCTGTAGTGTTTCTTTCAGAATATACTAAACTGTGGACTGGAGTTTCTTAAAAATAGAGCTAGATAATTTTACTTAAAAAGTTTAAGATATATTTTCCAAAGGTTTTGCTAAAATTGCAAACTTGGCTAAAATTACTTACCTACCTTGGATGCTTGATCGGTACCTCTATTTTTTTTAGAGTATAATGTTATTAGATTTATATTATGTTTCGTGGTCGCTTAATAAACTATAAGTAATCTGTGCTTAAATTAAAATATATAAGTACATAATAATGATGATAGAACCAAAATCACTAATGAAATAAAAGCCTATTTCTGTTGTCCTTCCCAACGACGGTAACCTAAACATCTAAGTATACATAAGTCAAAGCATCCTAAATTTTGAGCTTCCTTGCCATTTGTACCTCAGGTTTGACCACATAACCATCCTCGTTAACCCTCGCTCGCCGGACGACTGCGTACTATAATTAATTCCATGGCGTCAGCCAGATGATTTAGACCCCAACCAAGGGCCATAAGTTATGCCAAAACTATACATAATAGTTCCTGTTTTAATTTAAGATCAACAAGGAATTGTGGCGTTTGTTTAGACAGTGAATTTAATTAAGATTTTAGTTACCCTTAGAGTTGGTGGCGTACCGAAGGACCACTAGCAACAAGATTAAGATAACATTTATTAATTGGTAACATAATATAATAGAGAATACACAACAAAAGATAATAGAAAGCATGTTTTTATAAATAAATCTATTCTTTTTTATTTAATAAGAGTTTTTTCTTGTTGTTATGTTTTGTTGTAGGCCTTTTGTATTCGTCTATTTTGTGGCTTCATTGAGTTGTACGGGATAAATGTAAGACGTTGGGAACAAGGATTTAAATTTGTTCTTAGTTAGTTTCTTGTTAGGGTCCTTGTATGTTAAAAGGGACCTAGGGAGAGAATGCGACAGTTATGTAATTACAACTTAGGCTGGATTAGTTGTTCATGTTTTCGTTTTCTTCTTGCAATAAAAGCTGTTTCGAAGGACCAAAATAATTTACTACTTTGGACTCTTAAAATTCACATAACAATAACGATGATTGCACATTTAATTGTTTATTTTGTCATTAAAAGGATTTTAAATAAATTGTTTGGATTGCGATGGTAAATCATTTGTTATTCATGTACTGAGCGTCCGCAAGATGTCCAGCGAGGCCCAAAAGGCCACGATTCATAACTTATTTATTAGTAAGCATCAAACTTTAATTAATAGATGAGATGAGAAAATGTAAATACATTCACTAAACAGGTAAATAATATAAATCTGATATAGTTTTAGTGAATATTTATGTCGGTAATTTGAATACTATAAGAACCCGTTGTCTTTTCTAAAAATACTCGTAGACCATACGTCATTGAGCACTAATCTAGAATAACAGAGGCAAATTATATTTTTTAAGAATCAATAAAATAACGTTGTTATGAGGACTTAACACTTCATGCTATGCTTCCAATCTACATTTGAAATGAATTAACAAAGACAGTTCTCACTATAGTCTCAACCACAATCCCTTAATCCCATACAATTCCATACATTTCGCCACACGTTGCAGTCAGCCAAGTTGTTCTTACTTCACTGTAGAAAATCATGTCTCTTACAAATATTATGGCTATAAAAGCTATCTAGGGGAGTGAGACATCGGCGAGCGGCTAGCGACGGCTACGGCCATGATAGCCACTTTCTAATGGCTAAAGTGTCGCATGTATCTGCCAGAGAACGTGAGAATACTGGAATAGAATCAAATTACGTTTATTAGAAATATTACTAGAAGATTTTCGATTTCTGATATTTTGGTGCAGGTTTTTAAAGTTACATACATACATACATATAATCACGCCTTTTTCCCTTACAGGGGTAGGCAGAGACCACTTCTTTCCACTTGCTACGATCCTTACACACTTGTTTCGCTTTATCCACTTTCATTATTCCCTTCATACATGCTGTTCGGTTTATGGTACTCTTGACCTGGCATGTTTTCATTCACACTCGCCTTATACACTTTATTCGTAATACTGGTGTCAATCGTTCTTCATTCGTTCTCTCGACATAGCCAAACCTCCTCAGCATACCTTTCTTAATTTTTGTCTCAACATCCATCATCTGACATACTTCATCCACCTTTCCATGCATTCTCTCTCTCTCTCTCCTCTTAAATTCAACATAGCGAAACGGCTCTCCGTGGCCCACTTTTCGCCCCCGCAAGAAACGAGACGTGATGGGTGGCGAACCACATCGCCGCCATTTTGGATAATTAAATTATTTTTATGAATATCCATTGCGTTCCTGCGGGATAAGGAATTGGGAAAGGATACGTTGGAAAGGATAACAAGGTAGGACGGGTTATAGGATGCTACCATCACGGAGGTACAATTAATGTGACGGCAACAGCTAGGGCAGTCCGGGGTCGCGTACCCGTAGTGGATCTAGCCAGCATTCGGACAGATAACTGGTAGATCCACCCCCTGAACCAGGTTTTTAAAGTTGAAAGTTATATATTAGAAAAATATTCAAACTGTTTTCTTATTTTGTATTTTGTTGTGGGTCTATTTTTATTCTTACAAACAGTTAAAAGTAGAATAAAAATATAAGTGTTTTTCGTAGAGACAACTGCTCGTAATTCTTGTACATCGCGTGTTAATTATAGCGAATTTCGCTGAGTCGTTGGCGTTAACGTTAGTTAGCACCGGACGTGATCCGATCTCCCTAATAAACCTAAAGATAAAAGTAAAGGATCACTTAAAACTGGATTAGTTGGCCCTTCGTGACGTCATCGCCGTCATACCAGCCCCACGAACCAATCCTTGACCGAAGTTCTATTCCAAGCCCAATTAGTTGAGGACAATAATCGTTGAAGTTTTGAACAAAACCCGTTTGGCGTTACTCCAGTACAGAGCTGTAATGAGGGTTTTAAGTCTAATGAATGAAACTGAACTTCTACAGTTAGGCGACATACTGAAATGGCGCGGCTGCGCTCGCGTGATAACGAGTTTCGCGATATTGTAATTGGAGGACTGTTTTAATTGGCTGGTCTTTTAGAAATATTGGTCCTTCTGTACCAAAAAAAAAACTTATATTCTAAACTAACTAGCTTTCATTTTTTTTAATAGTTATTCTTCTGCATCCTTAATTAGATCACATTTTAGCCAACTTTTTAGACTTCTTAAAGAAAACCTGAGTAAATGACCTCTCTTTATCTTGTACCGAAGAGTTAAAAATTTTCAGCAAACAATCATCTTCAGTTCAATTTCCATATTGTTTTTAGAAACCCACTTTTTTCTAGCTTTCTTTAATACATACGGTAACATTTAACCTCGGAGACCGGAATAGTGACCTTGCAGCCACCATCCGTTACATACTATATAGAAATTATTATTTTTCTGGTTCTATACGAGCGTTATCTGCTCGCTAGGTATTTCCAAGCCAGCGCACACCAAAGGGACAAAGGGACAAAGCCCTTAAATGTGCCCCATAGATATAATATGTAGCTAGAAACTGATAGAGGGAGAGCAGAAGTCTCATTTGGTATAGTTCTTGGTTATTTACGTAAAAATGTTGGAAAAAAAAAATCACACACTTTTGTCATCATAGAGGTCTGTAAAAACGTTTCACATTGCCTTAATTAGACTTTTAGATTTTCTCTTTCATTTGGCCTTTGATTTTTAATCAGCATAATACTTATATGAATTTGTAGTCAATAGCTTGGAGTGCTAAACAACAGACACAATTTTTTTTTAATGTTTAGTAAAAATTATCAGTTATTTTAAAAACTGGTAGTTCTGTATGTTTTTGTCGAGGTAGTAAACATTGCATAGGATATCGTGTGAGTCTTCCAACGAACGTGATTAACGTTTAGAAAAGATGGAAATTGGAACGCTTATCATAAGGAGTTGAGGGGCAGGAGTCATACGGCCAAGCTTAGTTCTGTTCTGATTAAGCATTGTACAGCACAGTTTTATAAATATCGTCTACAATGATGAAAATATGATACTCTTAAAAGAATATATCGTCGGAACATTTCATCCTTGTGGTTACCAATGACCTCTATTGAGGCTTTCCTAATTAAGTTAATTTGTTTTAATATGAATAGAATATGATGGCAATGATATTAAAAATATTTTGTTAACGAGGGTTAAAATAAAAGTGAAAGTTATGCCTGCGAGCAAAAATTAAATTTTTAATCATAATTTTTGTACATAGTTCAAAATTATGTTTCGCTTAATTAATTATTTGTTCAATGTGTTTTAAAATATCTAAATCAGGAGTTTAAGAATAATGTTGGTTGCAAACAAGCCGGATAAAATACAATATCGGCGTGAGGCCTACGAAAATCGTAGCGTTTCGTAGCAATTTGTAGCTCAGCTGCCCTACTCGCTACGCTTAGAATGTTCTTATTTCTACAAAATAGCACCAAAGGAGGAATTTCAGGATACATTCTAACTTGCTACGAAGTTCCATTGAAATCCTTTGCGTAGCGCGCTTCAAACATTCAAACGAAACAATCATAGAAAGTTTTTTAAAACAAAAAACTTGTCGGAGTTGTAGGGCTGCATAAAAGTTTCCAAGCCACTTGTTATCATCCCGTAATCGCCACAAACGACACCCGAGAGAAAAGAGATTTTATTATTTTTCAGAACAAAGTCTTGAATAAGCTTCGCGAGAATTATGTATCTGCATATTTTAAGGGTTGTGCGGTCGGGTTAAGTTGTGCCATTATTTATGTAGTGTTGCAATCTTATGTAATACATTATGTATGCGGTGGCTACATGCCCCGATCGCTGGGGAGTTCATGTGGCTCTAATACTTCACTGTTTGCATCGAGGATACAAAATGGACTTCTATTTGTTTTGCTTAATAAAATATTGTTCTTTATCTCTGCTATTTACCTCATCCTGTTGTTGCATAGAGAATACTAGAGCAGTAATGTATGTTTACGATAGCTTTAAGATAGTTATTATTTATGAAAAGATAACCACGTGTTATGTGATATTACAATAAGTATACGAAGAAACAATGTAACACTATACAACATTATACAGTCAGCAACAAAAGTTTGCTTACCATTGTGTAGTGTAAGCAACAAAGCATGTTCAACTTTCGTTGCCGATTGTACATAAAGATATCTTTCTGACCCAGATACAATTTTAGCTTCATCATGCACTGTATTGATTCCTCATTTGCGAGCCTTCACAAATGAGTGGAACAAACAAACATGAAGACATCAATCCCTAGCGTTATCCATTATTTCTTTATTCGAACAATCATTAATCACTTAACAAAGTGAGCCAAAAATCTTAATTATTTATATCATTTATTAGTCTGCACTATTTGCTTTTGTGTATTAATGTTGTTTATCAATATTATTTTCATTAGTTCTACAAAACTGATTTTATTGTTTTTAGCAATATTTACAGTTTCTTTTAATATTGCATTATTTCATACTCATTATTCAGTCTCAAAACTATTATTATTATATTTTCATTTAATTTCTCCCCATTTCGATGCAAAGATGTTCATTATTAAATAAACGCATAAAAAGTAATTTAATAATGGTAAACTATCCAATACGTAGAATATTGATAATCGTATCTCATATTCCTTTACATTATTCAATTCAACCACATAACTAGAAACTTATATAGATAAAACCACATAGAACAAAAACAACGAGTGAAACGTATCTCACAGGTAACCAAGTATTTGTTCACAGTAAACTCTAAAGAAAATAATGTACGCAACAACCTATTTATGGTAAACAAAGGACGGTAAGATTTCATTATTCTCCCTTACATAGAATACATTGGAAAGGGAAATCCAATTGTTTGACTACATTCTTTATTTTCTATTTATTTCAATTCCTTGATCTTTGAATTTAGGTAACTTTTGTAAACTAGTCAGATTCAGAAACTATTTTTAAAAATAGACTAATCGATAAAAAAATCTATTTTAATTTACTACTGGAGGAAAACGTTTTGAAAGAGGCTAGACACAAAAAAAACAAAGTTTAACTTCTTCTAAGAGAGTTATTTAAAATCCTCGAGGTTATAAAGGACTTAGAGTATTACAGCCATTTTCTGTATGTAGACCTTAAAATAGATCACGCCCTTAATATATAAGGCTATGCTTGGTAGAGACACAACGGAGACCCAACCCTTGTTAAGTGGTTCTTAGTAAATTATATTATTGAGATTTTCAAAGCACAATATTGAACAAAATCTATTTAAGTATATCGTCTTTTTTTCTCTGATTGAGAAGTATGTGAGACAGAGAGAGACGGTATTATATTGTTGTTAAAATGTTGTAAATAAAAGTAAATGTTTATAAACTTTATTTACATCGTAACAAGTTTATGAGGCCGCGAAGTCCGCTTACTGGATTACGTTCATCGGGTTAACTTGACTTTTAAACGAATTTCACAGCAACTGGAAAATTTTCATAATATTTCGAGAATATCAGCCTGCAAAAGTTAAAACTTCAGCTTTCGTTTAAGCTTCAAAACTAGGTTTTAACGTAACTGGATGAAAAACGGGGCGATGTTGTACTCTCCACTAACAGTATAAAATATATTTGAAAGTGGAAAATAAATAAAACTTTTTTGTCAAAATATCTTTGTGATTTGATCAGATGCTTTGTGATTTAATTTTATCATTTCTTTGCGACATACATATGAGTAACTAAAACTCTCCAATCCATCATTTACTTTGCTTGATTTCGCATCAAAATGATATATTTATTACAATTACGTAATTTTTATCACATAAATTAAATCATGACGAAAATAAATGATAAAATCCAAAACAATTTATCTCTTATATCCCATGCACAGATACAAAGGTCAATGCATTTATATCTATACATACACACATAATAACCAACAAATATCGAACACTGAAATACATGGAGTTGTTCATGAAACTATTACCGCCCCAAAACTTGTGAAAGCCTCCGTCATGCGACACAGATTTAGTGCAAGATCGCGCGTGTATGGGTGAATTAGACCTGCGACGAGCAAGTTGGAACTCGGAGCTGCCTGGTTAATCTCTCCGACTTAGTTGAATATGTCTCCTGCTCTTCATTACAAAAGGATTTTAGAAGTCTATGAGCTGCCAATTAAAAGTTAAAAAGACAATGTTTTTGAAAAGATTATGATTGGATATCTATTATTTGTGCTGAAGTTTAAATTCAACACTTTTTTACTCCGTTTGAAAAGTTTTATGAAAAATTCGCTTTTGTTAGATCTCTTTCTTCCTACATAATTATTGTAAAAAATCATTATTAAATGATTATAACTCAGATGCATTCTATTTACAGATAAATTGAAGTTTTAAAAACGAAAAAAAAAACGGAAAGAGGATGGTAGGAGGAGAAAAATGTATTGCTAGTTTTACAATAGCCACAGCCACGAGTGTCTTTTTAACGATATAATATCGCATGTAAAACATTAAAACCATTTGAATTCCCTCGCACAACACGCCGCCGCGTCGGCCCACGAGACAAGGCAAAGTTAGCCGAGTTGCCTCCACGTCGACGCTTCATATTACCAGGTGTAATATCCCAGGGGTACCTCATACAATCATCCCTATTCCAACAAGCAAATAACAACCTACTCACTTTCGCCTAAAGTTCAAATTTGAATAGATTGCTAGAATTTTTGGAATTGTGATTTTTGCAGATAATCTTTATGTTAAAACCTGTAGTATACTGCAATAAGGCTGCGTGTGGTTTTAAGAAAATATTTTTGTTTATAAAGGTAGGAAAAATTACGTTTTGTTTGTTTACCGTGTTGTATGGGATAGTATTTTAGTAATTAGGAAGGTTTACGTATTCCTTTACATATTACAAGGATTTAGACATTTTCAATAAATAAACTGTGCTCTTTTATTGCTGCCTAGCAATTAAATGCTCGAACTGTTTGTATCTGCCCTCTAATCCTAGCAAACTACCAACGTACTAGTTTCCCTATAATTACGCAGTAATCACATACATGTAGTCTATTCGAAAGTGTTAGGTAGACAACCTTGAATCTACAAAATCAACTTGAATTTAATTTACTGTGACCTAGACCTTTCTGTTCGTGTCGCTTCTCTCTTATTATTTAAAAAGGAGTAAACAAACAAATTTAAATTACTTTTTAGATACCTAAAGAAACTTCTCAAAAGGCAACTCAAAATATGGATACCAAGGTTAAATTTTTTGGAGACAATTTAAATTGTTTTTTTTGTAATACAAGGTTCTTCCTACCTACCTTATAAACGAGACAAAACCATATAATTTATCAGAAAGATGTAGGTTTGATTTGATGTAAATATTCCACAAAAAATTAAATAACATTAACAAAATTGGAGCTAAACTGTATTACATTTTAAAAATGTTACATCCAACAATTTTATTCCTTGTAAGCCTGTCTCGTGTGCGCCTCCCCTTAAGTAACAATTTAAACCGTATGTCCTTCCCCTCCACATAAAGCACGGCGCACACTACACTACAATTTAGCGCGACTCGCACCCGCTCACGGCTAATCCTTACAGTGTAGGGAGACTATCATTCTTGTACTTGCTTAGACATTCCGAGTTTTGTGCTCTATTTCTTTTAGAAAACTAACGATCATCGATTTGTTTTTTTAATACGTTAATTTTTTTTATCAAGATGTGTGTCTGAAATATATATAAGTTAGTTACCCGAGTATATTTTACCAATGGAAGATAGGGCAAACAAGCTAGTGCTTGTTGCGCCCTAGTGGGCGACGATACCTGAAAAAACAGCCTTAACCTAAATTATATTATTTATTAAATTGATAAATGCAAGAAAAAAAAATACAAGCGTCTTTTATCGATTATTACCACAACACTCTATTTATAGCAGTCAAGTTATGCTAGCTTATAAATGATAATGCCTACAAATGAATATGGAATAAGCAATTTCATACATGGGATTAACGATTTAGTGTAACAAAATAACAATTTTCAAATCCCTTATTTATTAATTTATTCATAAAATTTAATAATTATTTTACATCATAAATATTTATTGAAAATTAACTAATGTGTAAGCAAATTAAGTAACAGGATAATTAATGGATTAGTAGAACATATATTTTGATCTTACAACTGGTCAGTCACTAGTTTCATATCCATAAACGACAATAGAAAAAATTGCGACTAAACCCGCAACTAAAATACATAAAATCATAATTATAAATTAGCATCCAACCACAACTCATGGTCACAGTACAGCAGTAGGGCACAAATCCGTGCAACACGCGTATGTTCCCGACGTAATCTGATGGCTCCAACACTGGAACTACGCGATTACATCAAATTGAAACTAAGTGAAAGAAAGACAGACTTACGACGCCCCTCAAATGTTTTTATGGAGCTAAATAAAAACCTCCCATTTACAAGAGCTGAGGTATTTTTAAAGAATTCATGCTCAAATAACTCGGCTAAGAGGGACCGGTGGAAATATCGTAAATATGTAGCTAGCGTAAAATACTCGTATGAAAACTCTTTGCAAATAGAAGCAACGATATTACTTGTCGCTGTTATAAAGAAACTTTAGAAGTTATACACTTATACAACACTCATTGACTTCAAATACAAATTGTTTTACTCTTGGTACCATTTTGGATAATAATACTTTTCGGCTCGCCATGAGTTTACGTTTAGGTATACCCTGTGTCGCATGTCATCGTTGTCAATGCAGTGAGACAGTCGACAACCTCGGTCACCATGGCCTGTCCTGCAGCAGGAGCGCAGGGCGTATATCTCGCCACTCAAATTTGAATGACATAATTCGTCGTGCTCTTGTCGCCGCCGGTGTACCAGCTGTTTTGGAACCCAATGGTTTGGTGCGCGGCGATGGCAAGAGACCTGACGGTATGTCATTGCTGCCTTGGAAATTGGGTCGGCCTTTGGTGTGGGACGCAACGTGCGTCGACACCCTTGCGCCGTCCCACGTTCTAAGTTCAGCAGCCTCTCCTGGCGCTGCTGCTGGAGCTGCGGAGACCCTTAAGCGGCGGAAGTATAATAACATTGTGGGTGATTATATTTTCGAGCCGTTTGGGGTTGAAACGCTCGGGTCATGGGGTCCGAGCGCACGAAATCTTTTCAAAGAACTTTCCAAACGTTTGGTAGAATCTACTCGTGATCAGAGGGCTGGTTTGTTCCTTGCGCAGAGAATCGGCATAGCCATTCAACGTGGCAATGCAGCCAGCCTTCTGGGCACGTTCCCCGCCATTGACAAGGATGACGATGAGTTCTTTGACGCCGTTTAGTTTTTATTTATGTAAGTGTTAAATTTAGTATAGTTAGAGTTTGTTCTTATATTAGTTTTATTTGTGTTACCTCTCCTGTTATTTCGTACCTCCAATACAATTACACCGCACCTAATTTATCATTCCAAACACAATTACAAGGTAATTAATTTGCATGCAATTCACTAATAAACCCGCCGTTCTAAAATAAATATAAAATCAAATTGCGAACCTGTAAATTCTCGAATAATATAATATTTATCTAGCAAATTGAATATTAAAATACATTCGTTCAAATCCCGGGAGCAGTGCGTTCATTTATGAATATAAATTCATGAGGCGCGTAAATAAAACGGTTTGATTTTAAACTGGGCTTTTGGAGACGTGACCTCAAAAACCGCTGAACTGAATCAGCTGATCCTCGAGGGATAAGACTTCACTTTGTTCTAGCACATTTTTTCTTTTGATAGTTGACTGCTCGTCCTTGAATTTTGGACGTTGACATGAGGTTGAAAGGCTTTAGTGGTAGCCTAGAATATCTTAATAAAATTGTAGAACTCTTTATTATGTCACTTAAAAACAAAAGAGCATTTCTAGAGTGCTTAACCGAGAGACTAAAATAATAAGTTCAGCAGATACTACCTTAAATAATTTCTAACGAATTTGACATAGCACAAGTACCTCCTAATAAAGAAGAAGACTGTAATACAACAGCGTGCATAAACAATACGACAGCTGTCAGTTACCGTCACAACAGTAAAACACAGGTCACAGTGTCACTCCGAATTCAGCTCCCCAGAGAAGCAATCCAACGTTTTTTCCCCGGATCAGAGAATACCAAAACACTGAAAATTCAACGGGAACTCGGTCCGGGAGAATTTCCCGTTAAACTAGTTCTAGGCGAGTGCAAAATGCAATATTGTAAGTTGTTATGATTCGTCCCGGGAATAGTTGCGAACATCCCGACTGTTGCCGAAATTGTCAACGTATATTTAACTTTATCGTATGAAGTTTACGTTTATTGTAATAGTGTGTTAGTGTAATGGCTTGGCTGGTTAGCTGTCTTACGGTTTCTTGTGTTGTTGGAATATGTGGCTAATATTCCAACAATAATATACCGTCTTATATTTATAAGACTGTTTTGATCTTAAGCTGAGGAAAATATGTGTTTCTGAATATTCTTTGACACTGGGACAATTTATATATAGCACGTCTTAAGTAATCACGTATTTTTTGTCCTGAAGCATATTTATATCTCATATCTTCAAATAAGGTAAATGTAATAAAAAAGTATTACATGGAGCGCGCTTAATCAAAAGCTAAACTGAAGCCACGATAAGTGTCTATCCTTCGGTAATCTGTGGAAACTGGTGAAGTAATAACATGTCGCATCGTTAGTCATATTGAACGTTGGTACATCATTTTCAGATATCTTTTGAACCTAATATGACAGCTACAAGTACTACTCATCTGATGACTTAGGTTTAGTCTCGGTTGGTAACTAAAATAACTCAGGCTTTATATAAAGCTACCTAGCCAGAAATGTTGGTTCCCAAATTTAGTCCTGTAAGTCCGCTTCTATCCGAGCCATTTATAATTCATGAAAGTAATTCCCTGAAACTTTGAAACATCCTTACATCGAAACTAAAACAAAGCTTTAAAAGTGTCTCACTTAAATCGAAGAATCGTGTTACTATTTCATTATTTAAGGGTGCTCACTTGATTAATCAGTTTCTACGTCGAGCACAATTTGTCTTTGTAAAGAATGTCGCTCGTAGTTTTTACTGCAATCGAGTTACAAGGTTCACTTGCTGGCTTTATTTAAAACTTGATGCCAAGATTTAATCTTGATACTTGATTTTTTATTGTCCTTGATTTATGTAAAGTATCAATTAGTTTTCGTGAAGTTGCTAACGCGACGGACTTAAGCGACGTTCTTCGGATTATTTTGTCTGCTTTTAGTTTAAAGTTTTATTTATCTTTTAGAACCTCATTCTCGTAACACAGGGTTATGTATAACTATAAAATAATTTTGTAACTGGTTTTGTTATTACTCCATTGTCCGAATTATAAATATGTTTTTAACATATTATAAATTCTATAGCTATTTAATTTAGCAAATGAAAAAACAACATCACATATTAGCTGACAGTAAAACCTTCATATCCGAAAACATTTTACCACAAACTATTCCAAGAGATCCCATCTAAATTCTTTATCCAGTGTAATCAAAAAAGGGTTTCGGAAAATTCTCGAAAAACCGCCATCAAATCTTTGTCGAATCCTTTTCTTTGGGTCAGTATTCACGAACCATAAGACCCATGGATAGATCATCAAGCAAATGACTCCTGTGGGCAGCGATCAGAATCTTTATGTGCCTAATGAACTGCTAACAACGCTTCGGATTACACCCGGTTTTCCTTGTTATACCCCCGCAGGTGATCCCTAAGTAATCGAATTCCAAATATCGCGTTTGATGGTAGCTAAATTAAGAGATATTGAGGCTTTGTTTGTTTGAAGAAATGTTACACTTGCTCTGTTATATTTTTTGTTTGTGTCTTGATTAGGTAGACTCAATCGATAACGTAACAAGATCAGATATAATATCTCACAATACTAAAATAACATGTGTTACAAACAAGAATAAGTACATACAATAGTGAACCTCTAAATATTGTTTACGCTACTATTGAAAAACGTGACCTTTAAAAACAATAGACTCTATTCTGACCTTCAGTATTCCTAAGTTAATGGAAGGTGTATTCTAATAGAATCATTTGTATGTGTCCACACGTAATTGGCAACATTCTCATTAATCTGTCGCCTACACAGACGCATCCCACCTACACGCGTGGGCAGGATGGGCAGTTGCTAATATTTTACGTCGAAAATAACTTCCGACTATATTCAATAATTTATGTTCACACGAAATTCGACATGTGTAAATGATCAAATCTATAAATATTTTTTTGGTAGAAAAATATTTATTTTTGCATTTATATTAGGCACCTACTCTCATAGGCAATTCAACTATAAACCATTCGGGAATAAATGACAAACTGTTTTACCTTTAAGAGAACTAGATATGAATCAAAATGAAGCATAAACCACAAATGAATTACACAAAAAAGCAAATCGTTTATTAAGTACGAAACCGTTTTATTAAGTGTTCATAAGAAGCGGAGTAAATAAATCCATTAACACAAAGAGGGAATCTAAAAAGATAATAGATAAGAGGCCACTCACATGCCCTCCGCGTAGCCCTCAGTAAACTTGCCTTCGTCACTCCCGACCTTCGTCAATGGACAAAAACGTTAACACATAACACCACCTTTCACAAAGCTGGGTAAATGTTCGCTTAGGTATTGGAGATCTGTTGAGACCCAAATTGCTGCTTATTCGGAGGATTTTTTGTGAAGCTTGTTACGTTGAACGTATTTTGTGAGTTTTGATACATGTCGCTGTTGACACATTGTTATACTTATTCTGAGCTAGAGATATGATTTTCATTTGCTGAAATTTAGTTGACAACTGATAAAGAATTTTTAGGAGAAATAAATATTTTTCTGCATAGTCAATTGGGGCCCGAGTAACTTAATTTGAATCGCAATAAAATAGTGCAATAACGCCAATAACACATTGCAAAATACCACTTATGGTTTGGTTAGTAAAAGCTAAGGGAAAGAAACTATAAAAATCTTTTTACCCGGATAAAATAACCAAAAAAGGAAAAAAAAAGGAAGGTTACAATAAAAATCCATCATGCACACAATTCCAAATAGTTTCGATGTAGGGTTGGTACAAATCTCCGCCACTCACATACAAATAGAGACAACAAACAAAGAAAGTGTTGAGTGGCATCCCTCATCACGCCATTTATCATCGTCAATAGAGTTTGTTTGCAGAGGCCACCGTTTAAAACTGCCTCCATTCCTGCACCTACCATGAACTCACAAAACGACACATGTTACCGATGCGAAAGGGGGACACCGCTATGAGCTAGGTAGCGCGCCGTCTCACTCCCACACTACCAAAACTCCTGCTTTAAGTTTTCATGGTACAAGTTTTGTTCTCTCAGGACCAACGATTCGGTTTGCCGACTTTTTAACCCTTTTTCGAAACGATTTATCTTCAGTAGAAGTCGATATCGTGTTTGTTTGGTCTTTATTTGAAGTTATTGCTCCGCGTTTATTGAGTGTTGAAAGTTACTATAGTTTTTTATGGTTTTTCAAGAAGATTTTCTTCTTTTGTCTTGGTGTTTAACAGTTGGGTACTTAATTCATAATTACACGTAAGTATCATTATGATTTTTATATTTAACAACACTAAGTAATAACAAGTAAACTTAAATATCAATGACATCATAAAAAAACAATTTCCATGCTTCATTCGACATCATAATAATTATGATTTTTGAGTTACAAAAGTCAAAAACTACTTAAAAATCAAAATAAGAATATAAATAGCAATATTTTACTTGTCATTGATATTTACACTATTTATTCAGTGACCTTGTGGTCAGGAGTATTTTTAGGAAAGGCAATTACACGGGTAGTTTATAATTATAATGCTGTTACATCGAAATAACCTTTATGTAAAAGACTACAAGATATATTTTCGTTTGTTGCAGTATACCATACTAACTTCAAGTCTGTAATACTTTTATGCTCAACTAAGTAGTTATGTTGCACAAACTTGATACAGCTAAATCTAAAACCGGGAATTGCTAAATCTAGCTAATCCCGTAATCTAGGAATATTAATAGATCTTGATTGGTAACACAATTTAGTTAGGAACTCTATTATTTATGGCCGCCTTGGGTTGATAGTGTATTAACTAAAGCAGCTCGCGTATAAATGGAACACAAACACTGCAGTGGAATATGATCTATTCTGATACGAGTATTGTTAACGCATAAGTAAGACAAAGACATTTATTTCTTTTAGATCATTTATTTTTTAAAACATGAGTGTACAACACAGGATTTATTTGTTACAATATCCGCATGAAAGTTGTTCCAGGTATAGGCCTGGGATCTGCATGTTTTGATAATACTGGTGTATCATAAATAAAAAATAATTACTTATAAACTATTAAAACTACAGCTAAGCTAATCTATAACAATATAAACTGTTTATAGTCCAGTCGAAATAGACTATTCAGTTTGCATAAATTCGCATAGAGCCGTAAATTGGTGGAGTATTGCTAGGTTACAAGTAAGTCCTTCTGTTAACGTTTTACGGCTAAACCACACAACCGATTGTGATAAAATTGAGTATAGAGTTCGCTCGTCCAAGAATGAACTGCCATTTTTTGTCGATAAGTATTATAAAATAACAAAATAAATACAATAACTTAACATAGTGTTAATATCAATGCCTTTTAAAAAGGAAACCTAACCTAACCAAAAAAAAAAACTAGTTTTTGGAATTATCATTTAAAATATTATTAGTTATTTTGCATATTTATGTTTTGTGCATTCATGATAATATATAATCTTTTATTTAGAATCTAGTCCATTCATTTTTATATTCAGCATGACGACTTATTTTATTTATTTTAGAAGTATGAAAATATGTCATAACAATGTGTAACATAAAAACGTTTTTACTTTCAGTATTAGCTTGGTACGGGAATAATCAAATAAATCATAAATCAATTTTGTTATTGCAGTGCAAAATACGTTTTTTTACGGAATGTTTAAAATTAAATACTGTCTAACTTTTTTACACGTCGTTTACAAGAATTATTAAATATAAAAACATTATTTAAAACAAATGTTAAGATTGAAAAAATCTTTGGTAAAATCCTTTAAACATGAATTATAATTTATTAAAACATACACAACAACTATAAAAATACTATGGTTGTTTTTATTTCTTCTGACTACATTGAATGAGTAAAATAGCCACTAAATGCACAGTCCAAGTGCCGCAAAACGTTTTAACTATTCGCGAAGCAAAACCCGCATTTCAATGTTTAAACTTTTTCAAATAAAACAAATGAATCTGCTATAAAATTGACTTCAGGCTTTCCAACCGCACCAGACGTCACTTGTCATAATTATTATGACATTCAAAAGAAAACGCAGCGAATTTCTCTACAAACGTATTTTCAAACACCCATTCAAGCAATTATCGACCTTATTTTCAGGGCCATAAAATTCTCCTAAACTGTAAGCTGTAACTTGGTCAACAAACTTTTACTAACTATTGGAGTAAAGGAATTTAAACTTTATTGTATTCAAAAGAAGGTTGCAAGTATAAGTATTCGAGTGCTCCTTCCATTTAAAGTACGGTCCGCTTTTAATTTGTCATATAAAGCGTGATTTATATTTTAAAAGTTGAACGGCTACTGCGAACGTGTGATTCATACATTTTACAGGAGACATGTTTTAAATAATTTCAAGTTTATTACGGCAGTTAATTCAAGGTATTTATTTTGTTAAATTATTGTGGCAGGCAGCTCGTGTAATTGTAAAGTTTCATTTTTGAGTAAGTCAATTCGAATTTTTAATAAAATAAATTAACAGAAACTATTTTTTTATGTACCAATCAGTACTTAAATCTAATATAACAACAAACACAACTAAACTAAAATTAAAAATTCTATAAATAAATATAACTAACACGCGTCTAAAATTCATCGTCATCTTTGTCAATGGATGATTACATTATAAAGCTCTAAATACTAAAACTTCCAATGTTTTCAGTAGGTCAAAAAAATACAAAAAGAACATCTCATGAAGGTAAGGCAGTAAATGTAAACTGTATTTACTTGTAAACATCATGGCAAATGAATAAGAAACATACACGAGTGAATAACATACACAACGAAAAATAAAATACAGTATTAACCACATGCTAGTATTTAAATAACAATTTTTTATTAAGAGCTTAGCTTAAAGTAAATATCGGAAGCAATTTTCGAGGCAAATAGCGTCCGTTGCAGGATTGCATTAACGACTGCAAATATAACACACGCTGTATAACCGACAGAACACCCTGTACGGTTAGAAGGCTGTATACAGGGTGTGGTAAAAAGTGAACATTTATACAGAGGTGAGGGACTAAAGGTGAGGTTTGTGTGAAAGTAAATATTTTAGTAGTTAAGTAGTTTTTCGACGGCCATTATTTGTGAGACTTATAGCGTCGTTATTAGGGTTTTAGTAAGACTGGATTGTTTTAAATCTGGAATAAAGACTGTTAGATAAGTAAAGAATCTTGTAAAAACAAATCTATTTACCCAAACATTTTCAAGCCTCATTAAGGATTTAATTTATGACTGGTTTGGAGCTCAGGTCGTGGATTTGTGTAAATTTGCTATAACTACCGTGTTTCAGAAATTCCTATGTTTTCTGAAGTGACAGTCTTAACTAGCTGTAAAATACGGTAGTGCTCGACATCCATAGCCCACATTTTATTTTATTTTATTTTATTTATTCAGGTTAACCAACAATTGTTTACACATAACTAATAAAAAGTAGCTTATCTAATACATAAAAGCAGGTGTAACAATCACTTACAGGTTAACACCACATTTAATACAGGAAACGGTTGAGATTATTATCCGCTACAATTTTAAAATTTCCGATAACAAGATACGGAATTTAGGTTAAGAAATAATATGAAACTATGATTATATTATAATTAAAATTGGAGCAGGTAAATTCAAAATAAAAAAAAATACAATATTCAAATAAAATACAATATTCATATAAAATACAATATTCAAATAAAATACAATAATCAAATAAAATACAATTGAGCCAAATATACATTGAATAAGACAATTACAATTAAATAAATATCAATATTCAATATTATTAAGATTAGCACTGCATACACCGTGGCATAGTTTTATTATATTACATTATATTACAAGTTATATGCAAAATCATACTTTAATTTATATTTTTGCAATTGGAATATCCTTGACTACTTTATATAGTTTATTGACATTGTCTTGGTGTACATCAATCAGATCACTGTAGTTATTTAAGATCCTGCATGACCTAGGTATTGGGGAGTTTGCACCGAGTACAGTCCTTCGGAAAGGCGGACAAAAAGGAGTGATTTTATTTCTGGGATAACGGGATGGGGCACGGAGTCTAACAAGATTTAACAGACTAGGACAGTCGATTTTGTTTCTTAATAACTTAAACAAAAACAAGGCATCGGCCAAGTCACTGCGTGAAGTCAAAGGTTGCATTTTGAAATAATCTAGTCGGGCTCTGTAGGAGGGTAGGCGTTTAGATTTCCCTTCGCAAAATGCTAAATGCCAAAGGAAACGTTTCTGTACCCGTTCTAGCCTCAGTATATGTGTGGCATAGTGCGGCCTCCATACGACACTACAGTATTCTAGAATACTCCGCACGAGACTGTAGTACAACATTATTTTAGTTTGGCATTTGCTAAATCCTTTAGTATTCCTCAGTACAAAACCCAACATTTTAGATGCTTTTTTAGTTACGTTATCAATTTGGTTTTCAAACGTTACTTTTTTGTCGTACAGTACTCCTAGGTCTCTAATAACATTCAATTCCTGTAAGAATTCACTATTTATGAAGTATTTAGTGTTAATAAGGTTAATTTTTCTAGTAAATTTAACGTGATAACATTTCTTCGAATTTAGTTGCATTTTGTTGTGACAACACCATTCGATTACTCTATTAAGATCCTCCTGTAGAAGATTTTGATCGTTAGGCGATTCAATAATCCTTGAAAATTTTAGATCATCAGCATAGAGAAATGGGTCGGAGTAGAGGAAACACTGCGGAAGATCATTTATAAACAAATTAAATAGAATTGGGGCTAAGTGAGATCCTTGGGGGGCGCCTGATGTTATTTTACGGTTTGAAGAACGAAAACCATTTACCACAACGAAGAACTCACGCTCTTTAAGGTATGAATCAAGCCATTGCAACAGAGGTCCAGTGACACCGTACGCTGAAAGCTTGTGGATTAGTATGGAGTGGGACATAACGTCGAAAGCTTTGCTAAAATCGGTGTAAATGACGTCGAATTGTTTATGCGAATCGACAGCCTGTATGAGTAATTCAGTAAAAGTAACTAAATTTGTGGTAGTTGATCTCGCTGCAACAAACCCGTGCTGGTGCTCACTAAGATACATTTTAAAATGTTGTTGTATATGTGGACAAACAATGGATTCGAAAATCTTTGCAAATGTCGATAAAATCGAGATAGGCCTATAGTTGGTGATTGAGACTTTTGTATCTGACTTGTGTACTGGTACCACCTTCGCCTTCTTCCACTCTATTGGAAAGTTTCCCGAAGCCAGAGATTTATTATATATGATTGCAAGAGGCGTCGCAAGAGCCGTCGCACATGCAGATACAAAAGCCGGCGGAATATCGTCTGGTCCTGCTCCCTTTCTAACGTCTATTGCTTTCAGCTTCCCAAGCACACGATCGCGATCTATTATGGGAGTAGTTAGACACGCGCTATTGTTATGTAATGTTTGTAGGAAGCCTGAATTACACTCGCCAACCATGCCATCGTCGGCTGTGTACACGGACGAGAAATGGTTGGCGAAGAGGTCACAAATTTCAGAGCCGTTGGAAGTGACGATATGTCCGTACGTCATGGTTTTTGGATAGTCACTAGAGCCACCTCTTTTAGCTTTTATGTAACCCCAAAAGAGTTTAGGATTATCTTTGATGTCCCTCTCTAAAGCTGTTATGTACACATTATAAAGATTCATCGACAATTTTTTGCAACGTTTTGAGATAATTTTGAACTCCACTTCATCTAAGGGATTCTTATATTTTTTAAACCTCAGTCTCAGTCTGTTTTTTTCAATTAATAATTTTATCAAACTCTTATCAAACCATGGTGGATAGCGAGTATTTATCGGTTTACGATTTGGAACAAATTTTTCAATAGCATTTCTTAGGATTTTATAAAATATTATAAGCATCACGTTAACGTCACTCACATCCCGAAATAATTGCTCCCAATCTTGGTCATTCAAATAACTTATAATGTCAGAGTAATTGGCTTTGTAAAAGTTTGGCCTAAGTTGTAATTTATTATAAGGTAATGTATGACTCTTGAATGACGCAAAAGATATTTCAAGGGGTGGGTGAAGTTTGTCAGCAACAGTAAGAGAACATGCAGATTCCACAACTAAACATGAAGGTAAAGTAGACAAGACCAGATCTAATACACGACCGGAAAAGTTTTTTATGTGATTATGTTGTGCTAATCCATTTAAGTACGCGAAATCCAGAAGAATTTGAGATGTTTTTGGCATAGTATCAATCTGAGTTTTTAACTCCCAGTTTATTTTACCTAAGTTAAAATCGCCAATTAAAAAAACGGGGATATCGGTAGAATCAAAAACCTCATTGCAACGTTCTATAAAATGATCCAGAGCAGCGGCACATACGGGGGGCGGGAGATAGACAGCACAGAGAGCTAGTTGGCGAGATTTCTGTGAAGTGGATATATCTACAGTGATCCAAAGGTCCTCGCATTTACTTTGCCAGCGATCAATACGCGTAGAACTAATTTTTTTTTTTACAGCAATCAGAACCCCTCCCCCGTCTGATTTACATTGATAATCAGCCGTTTCTCTATCCCTTCTATAGACTACATAGCGATTGTCAAAAAGTTCGCTGCTTAATACATTGCTATTCAACCAAGTTTCAGTAAGTATTACAATATCATAATTCTTGCAAGACATGTTGCAGTAAAAACTATTAGTTTTTGTTCTTAAGCCTCTGCAATTTTGATAGTAAATTAATAATTCCTTGAATTTTATACTAATTGGAACAAACACGTGCATAAAGCTAGAATACGCTATACTATTTTAGACAGACCATTTTTGCTCTTAATTTGTAACGATTCAGCTCCGTCTGTTTTCCTAATATAAATTTTGCCGTTTCGTACCCATACATACTTGTAGTGTTTTTCTTTCGCTTTAATCCTTACTGCGGCGTGAAGAGCTCTGTTGCTGGGTGAGAGATGTTCTGTTACATACACAGGAGAATTAGCCCCAGCATAGCCCAGATGGGAACAATTTAACTTTTCTTGAGGGTTAGATTGGTTAAATTTGAAGGTTGCTGCTAGAAGTTGATCTCTTAATCTTGGTGACGCCAGCTGGACAACTATAGACCGTGGACGGGTGCTGGACGTATTGATCTTAGCAACCCGAGTGCAATGTAGAATGTCTTTTTCGTTGATTTCGCATTTAACAACATTTCCTAATTGTGTTATTATGCTGTATACGTTTTCGCTTCTATTTTCCGGTACACATTGGATTTCCAGGTTGTTTGAGCGAGATTGCTGTTCCAAATTATTCAACCTTACATTAATTTCATCTACAGTGGTCTTGAGTTCGATATTCTCCGACTCTAACTTTTTAATGGTCTCGTTATAAAATTGTTGTTCTGTCTTGATCTCCTCAAATTGTTTATTTATAAAAAACATTGAATTTTTAATACTTTCAATTTCACTCTTGACTGGTTCTAACTGTGCATTAATGGTGGTGGTGATCGTAGAATTAAATTTAACCAACATTTCATTAAATTCTTCTTTAATTATTTCTTGTATGATTAAACGCATGTTTTCATTTTCGTTTAGCATACTTGGAAGGGAAGGTGAACACATGGCTTGCCTTTTGGGACCTCTGGTCATGGCTACGTTACGAGCTGGAGTTGAGTCATCTCTGCATCCTTTAGGGGTCGCACTTACACAAGCCGGGCATTTCCAAGATTTGGTGGTGCCTGACTTCATAGGGGACATTTTCAGAGATAGGCAGGCATAGTGGTATATTTTCCCACAAGTCATACATTTAATGGATTTTTCTTCCGAAGATTCACTTCCATTTGGGCAACAACCCCATACAATCACTTCGTTCGGCATGATTAGTAGTTATAAAAACACCAGCCAGAAATAATAATAAACAAAAATCTATTTCTTCGTGGAGGCAATTAATTATTAGGCAGTGAGTGTTCATTCGCTGTGCTGGCTACTCTTTGGCGCGAGGCGTGCGATGCGTCACCAAACACCGCTGCGCGCCGGCGCACGCGGTTATGCTACTTACGCGCAGCGCCGAACCGTGCAAATCCTGTGCGCTGCACGCGAAATGCTCCGTCATTCACTAATCACCTTGTTTTTAATAATTGAAAATGTTTACTGTTTGCAGTTAAAAACTTGATGTTTACGCACTATTTGTTCACTTTTTAACTATGAATTATGATTATCTACTGTTTTATGGTCACTAGAATGATTTATTGACAAGTATTTCTGAGATATTGCAAATATAATGACTGATTAAGCAGAGAGCACAAAAATGTGCACCTTGACCGTTTGAGCTTAGGAGCAAAGATGTGAAATTCAGTAAAATACCATCAAATTCTACTTAACACAAAGGTATAGCTAAATAGTGCGTTATTTACACAATACCACTTAAAAAGTACTAATCATTTTCCGTAGGTACAGCAAGATATTCTGCATACTTCTTTTTTTGTTAATCGCTCCCGCTCCACTCATCACAAGCCGCTTCCCAACCAAAAGCAGCGTACGAAAGCGGTCTCACAAGAAACACAAGTACTAACGTTCAACTTAATGGTTGCATTCCACGTTCGACGGTTTTCACCAGACGTTTCTTTACCTAGCTTCGACTTTTTGTCGCATACGTCCTTTGTGGGGCTTAATGAGATACAAGCATCTATTTATTTTGGAGAATAGGTTTAGCGGTGTAACTAAATGTATCTAGTACGTTTCTGAATGTACTGATTTTTTTAAAGTCTTTGCTTACATATCCCAGCAGAAAAGCCGTTCGAAATGTTTATATGAAGTGTAGCTCACAGTAACACCAGGTCGCACCGAAGGTACTGGATTTTATAACAATATGTAAAGAGAGCACAAGATGTCGATTTTATTAATAACTTATGAGAGGTAGATAATCCTGGTAAAAATTGTATAACCCAATACTATTTTGAGTACCAGCACTATATTTGAAGCTATAAAGTGGAGACTGCTGGACACTCAGAGCAAGAACAACCGACGCTCCCCTAGATGACCGTCAAACAAAACCGTCGCCTATTGTACTGCCGAGAACGACGCCTCATAAGACCGACGCCTACCGAGAACGACGCCTCATAAGACCGACGCTTCATAAAACCGACACCTACCGAGAACGACGCTTCATAAAACCGACGCCTACCGAGAACGATGCCTCATAAGACCGACGCCTACCGAGACCGACGCTTCATAAGACCGACGCCTGCCGAGACCGACGCCTACCGAGACCGACGCTTCATAAGACCGACGCCTACCAAGACCGACGCTTCATAAGACCGACGACTACCGAGACCAACGCTTCATATGACCGACGCCTACCGAGACCGACGCCCCATAAGACCGACACCTACCGAGAACGACGCTTCATAAGACAGACGCCTACCGAGACCGACGCTTCATAAGACCGACGCCTATCGAGACCGACGCCATCCGAGACCGACGCCTACCAAGAACGACGCCTACCAAGAACGACGCTTCAACAGCCCGACGCTCTCCGAGACCGACGCCATCCGAGATCGACGCTCCCGAGACCGACGTTTATCTAGACTAAATACGATATCCTTCTGAAATGTTATACTTATCTATGTTTAAGAAAACTAGAGCTATTTATTTTAATTACCGCTCTTAACCTGAAATAGGTTTCATCTGCTTTAAATATAAAGTCTAGGTGTAGATTTCTGCGAACCTCCGTTTTATGAGACTGTACAAGCTGTATTTCTAAGAAATGAAGAAAATTATGAATGTAAGGGAACTGAATAGATGTCCCTTTAAATAGACATTCTTCACACAAAGACTTAATTCAACTGCTTCTGGTAATTACTGAAAAGAATATTCCATCCTTGCTTTGAAATAAGGAGGCTGTTTGGACCGACAGGTGTTTCTCTCATTTTTTGCCCAGTTTTGGAGACACTGACTTTTTATCAATTATTTACCTATTTATTTCTGTACTTTTTAGTTTGAGCTGTGACTTTCCACAAAAGCTACTTTGGCTTTTAGAGCCATATATAAGCTTTCTCGATTTTGTCTGAAATGCAGTCATGCATTGCATTGCATTATAAGGTCAACTATACTTAATGCGAGAGCTACTCCACAAAGAGATCATGCTTCTACGATCATGTCATAACCTTTGTATGTCAGCCATGCCCACTTAACAAGCTAGCCTACACAGGATGTTCCATTAACGTCGCAGAAAGCGTAATGTTTGGCATGCCCCTGTTCCATCCATTTCGTGGAACCATGAATAATAGAGCGACATCAATACTGAAATAGGTTTCATATCTGATTCCCGAGTGGTAGCGAGCTGACATTTTTTATGTTGACAGCGATTTGACGGAGAAGCATTCGTCAGCGAAAGGGGGCAGGAATTGCTTCGCTGGCTTGAAGTATCGCCAGGTATGGTACTGCTTTAGCGGTTCTCTAATACGAATGATTGGTGGATACAACTTGCTTAGTTGAATTTTCATAAATTGGTAGTATTGAAATAAAACTACTGCTACTACTGTAGGTAATTACATCGCGGTGAATGTATATTTAGGTTTTGTTTACTATATTACGAAGCTTTTTCAGGTCACGAGCCAGGAAATAAATCCGTTTAACTGAAATCAAAAAATAAAATAGGTAGTACATTAAATGTTTTTTTTTTTTAAGTAATAGTATTCCTGTGTTTAACCACTAGGCCTTGATTATTTTGAAAGTGTTTTTTGTTTTATTATTTTTTCTAAATACTTACATATGAAATATTTTTAATTGACTACTGGACTCTAGTCCTACCCGTTTAATTAAGAAAAGGTAATACAACAAAAAACACTTCTAAAATAATCAAATTAAGCGCCTAAACATAAAAGAGAAGCCACGCAAAATACTAAGAAAGCGTATATTCCCGAGCGGCTTTTAAAGAAAATCTTATGAATTCAGCGTAATAAAGATGCAAATGTGTATATTTTTTTGCTCGCCAGCGCACTCCGGTGTCGGTTCAGTTGGAAGAAAACTTCACAAATGGCGGCTGTGACTCTATTTACACTGTCTGTCAAAATAATTGTGCGCAGAAAGACTCATATTTTTTTAAAAAGAAACTTTTGCTCGTTTTTTGTTTCTCTAACCTAGGTGGCTAGAGTGACTACGAATGTTGTTTTTTTTTTTCTAATCAGTTTTATTTTATTCCGCTACCTGAAGGTATGTTATATAGATATTCTTGAACAAAGTTCTGTTAAAATTAATTGTGTTTAATAACTAAACAAATAAAAAATACTAAAATACTAAAAATATATTATAAATAAGAAAAGGGGTATTCGTTTACATAACACCTAATTTTGCCTTAAAAAAAACTTTATTTCACGTTTTTTTACTTATGAAGCATTTTAATCTTTATAGTCAGTCCTACTTAACTGCAACCACCAGAACCCATCACATCTCAAAATCCAACAGGGACACCCAGACAGACTAACAAAACCAGAATAATATACAAAATCCATTTCAAATTTGTCACTAATATAACTTTTAATAGGAGCCGTACCCTTGTCACCGATGGGTGCGTCCGTCGTTATTGTTTTAGCCAAATGTCAATATCTAAGATAATCTTCAGTTAGGAACAGAATTTGTGTTTGCGAGACCGTCACGGGGAGATATTAATTTGGTGCTTGGATTTCGGAATCGTGTTTTGTTTTAGGATGTTGGGTTGTATTGGAGAATTTGTAATGTATGGTTTGTGTAGGTACTGGTTGGTTGTGTACTCGATAGGTAGTGTAGGAGGAAGTAAACACACAGGAATACTTATCAATAGTTTATATTATGTCTGTCTATCTACATAAAAATGTTGGGTTAGTTACACCATTTATAATTCAAGAACGGTTTACTGATTCTCATGATCTTTTATTTGTTTCTTAAACATCAGCTTGTGATAAAAAATAAGTATAAGATGACTTTGTATAAATACTAGAAAGGTAGAGTATACTGCTTTTGATACTAAAGTACTTGGAATATTCTAAAAAGAAAACTGATAAATGTTACCTTATAAACTTGTATTATCATGCAGCCATCTTCCTTGACGCTTTTAAGAAAGGTACAATTAAACTAACACTCATATAATTGATAGTCACTACGATACTTGCTCAGTCCTACACATGATCCAGTGTAATGACGTCACTAGGATAGAAAGCCTACTGCGAGACGCTGAGCTGCAGTAATGTCGCAGGCGGCGGGCAGCGCTTAAAGCGGCATTTAGCGGAGATTACCCCGGGTGCCGTACTTCTAAGACATAGCGCATAGTGGTGATTTGTTCAGGACTCTGGTTAGAATAATTGTACTGGTCATACAGACAATTTGAAAGTACGTACTATTATTAGTTTGGTTTAGGATTGTTCATGATATAACTTTATAATAATTTGAATGTTAACAGACCTTCCTAAAACAGAAAAAATGTGTAAGATTTCAATTTCAAAAATGGCGTCACTAGAGTCCTCAGTACTTACCTAGTGGAAATCTTTATTGGACAAAAGCAACAACAGCTTAAAAAAAAAATTTCAAACATAATTGATTTAAACTGTAAAACTAGATAAACCAACAGAATACTTAATTTCATGCTGGACAGAAAAAAGAGCAACAATTTCAAAAGAAAATCCTTATTTAAATCAGATAAACGACCAACAAACACAAACGCAATAAACCTAAGTACGCACTGACTAGCGATAAATAAACATGGCGGCAAACCAAGAACAGTGCTGTGACATAATTGATTGAATGCTTTGCCTAGTTTTATGAATAAAATATACGGGCCCGATTGACCGGCCACCGCCATACTATATTTATGTCGACATGAATATTCATAGCAAGACTTTATGCCAGTCAAGTCTGACGGATATTATGTTTTCGTTTGTATTTAGATGAAATATGTATTTACTAGCTGTGCCCCGCGGTTTCACCCGCGTGAATGACAATACATACACTATCTTAATAAATTATAGCTTATGTGTTATTCCGATGTATAAGCTACACTATTGTTAAGTTTCATTAAAATCCATTCAGTAGTTTTTGCGTGAAAGAGTAACAAACATCCACACATCCATTCTCACAAACTTTCACATATTATAGTATTAGTAGGATTAATGTAGACTTAATTGTTAAATAAGGAGCCTTGCAAAAATCAATGAAATGTCAAAATTTCGAGTGAAATCTTAGATTTCCTGCTTTTTTATCTCGATACAGTACACGTGTATTAGTTATGACATGACTTTTGCACCAATATACTATTTAAGTCTATAACAAACAATAGGAAGTTAAATATATCTAAATATTGATGTGTGGTCAAGTGTGGTCAATATCCTTCACCTCTGCCCAATGAATTAGATACATCGTATTGATGCTGCATAATTCAGCTCATAAATAAACATTAGCTAAAGGAATTCAGTGAGATTTTGAACACTAAAACTAGTTAAGATAATGAAGTCGCGAGTGTGCGTCGTGTCTTCCGGCAGTGTATTAAAATAATATCAGCGTGATATTACGGACACTGCAGCTTGCTTATATTGAAACATTATAATGTATACGAATAACGTAACTAGACATTAAATAAGGACTAATTAATTAAGAAATGTTAGATTTTACTCCGTCTCAAAATGATGAAAAGTAAGATATAAAACAAAATATGCAAGTCTCAGCAATGGGTTCGTAAATGTCTTATCAAAATCGACTGAGTAGTTTAGACGTGTGTGGTCTACACATCCGGTAAGCGCTTCAGCGAATGATTAGAGTGACTTTCGAGGTTTGGCAGAAAATTTTACACAAATGTAGTAGCTTTTAACGTAAAGTGTATAGTATATAAAATTTGTGCAATCGTTTTTTAAGAACTAAATCGTTACAGGTAACTCATTAAAAATCTACCTAAGATTAAACGCTCCACTCAAATTTGATTATCTTAAAACACAATAAAGTTCAATCAAAGCCCTCCCCACCATTGCAACAGGTTTAAAACTAAGATAAAATATTAATTTTTAATCTATTTTAATTCGAAATGAAAAATATAAGGCAACGGCGAAAAGCTGCGCGAGGTGTCGGCGATACCGCTCCGAGACTTTAATTAATAATTGAAGGTGAAAAATGTGAAATATCTCGAGCCCGATAGAAATAAAACTATAAGGAAGGCTGCACAACAGGTATTCATACTGTAATCGACTTAAAGAGCAAAGGTTTCCACGTGGCATTTATTTTGTGTATTTTTCTCAGAAAAGCAGACTTAGTCGTCAAACGATCACTATCAGTTTTAAATATTATGATGAATAAATTGACAAATGTACCTAAATCTTAGCTTTCATAAACAGCATCATCATCATCATCCATAGCCCTTGACGTCCCCCTGCTGGGCATCGGCCTCCTCTTTGTCGTGCCATTTTCAGGCATATTGTCATATAATATTTTTACTCTTATAGTAACTATGAAATCACGGGTTTAGCATAAAATAATGCTCGTCCAAACTAACATTCATAACTAAGGGATGGGAAAGCAAATTCTCATTTTAAAACTATTATTTCTTACATTATTAGGTACTAGAAATTGGCATTACATAAATGCACATACATTGTTTACATGTAAAAAGCATTTTGACCAATTCAAAAGCCGGTTTATACAAACACAACTAAACATTGTTTGCTCACCATGTGAACTCCGCTTTACACGAGCTAATTTCAAATAGTCACGTCCCAGCGCAGGTGTGGCCCGGGAATCGAATCCCGGACCGATCCATGGATAGAACGGCTGTCAACTGCTTATGTAATGTGGGTGATACATTATATTTATGTTGAGGTGTTTTATAAATATACGTAAATTGTTAGATGGAAAGTTTACTATCCAAGGTGTCTTTTTAAAGGAAAATGTAATAATTCCATCGCTATGTGATTTATGTTAATTAACTAGTCTTCATGTTTTGATTATATTAGAAGGTCATATAAGTTCAAATTATTTGCTTTGCCAACCAAATTTTAAATTAGACTAATACGTTTTTTTGCAATTATAGAAACTATATAAACTTTACTAGTACAAAAAATCACTTTAATGTTATTTAATTACAACTAATTAAAATGAACTGCTTTAGCTCAGACATAAATAAAATGAAATGATCACTGGTATTCTCAGTAGATCGAAACCGTGTTTATAATTCGGCAATTCTGAAAGTTTAACGTAGCATACAAATATTTAAGTTTTGATTCTAGGTATTTGAGTATTTATGTTTCACAACATTAAATTAAATTCACAACATAATATAATACGGTTTTTTTGCGGTATCTTGTTCTTTTCAGTATTATGGAAAACGATAGCTCAGGACAGGAAGAATTGGAAGAAAGAAAGGGAGGCCTTTGCCCTGCAGTGGGACGACAATGGCTGAAAATAATAAATAAAATAAAAATCTAGTTCTACGTATAATAACAGGAATACGCGCGAAAAATGATGGAAATACAAAAAATATAATTCCCTAGTCTCGTAAATCGAATAAAACTATACAACAAATCTTATTCTTTCTTAGCACGTAATATTTTATCAGTTCTAGTTGTAAAGGCGAACTAATTTTTGTTGGAGTAAAGTTGTGTTGGAGTTAGTATATCTCGCTAGTGGCTGCCTCGCGTCCGGAGCAAGTTGGTCGGGCTGTCTGGAGACATGTAAGAGGGTTAGGGTAATTTACTTACGGAATTATGCTGGTTTATATTGTATTTATTTATGTCTTGTCAACCAGTCTTACCATGGGATTCAGGATTCAGGTCGGATAGGCAGGTGCTCCATGTAAAATAAGATATTAAGCTGCATCCGGTAAGACTGGAAGCCGACCCCAACTTAGTTGGGAAAAGGCTCGGCAGATGATGTATTTATTTATTAAAGTGAAGATGTCTAACCGAAAATCGTTGTTCGAGTAGAAAATATCCTATATTTTTATGAAGACTAAGTAATTATTCGGCCATGTTGAATTAACATCTGGTAAGCTGTTTTTGGGTTGAAACTACGACAAAACCAACATGCAGTGTAGTAGTGAGTCCGAACTCCTGCAGTGGTGATAAGAAATATTCATCATTTTTCTGAAATAAAAAAGGTTTATTCTAAACTTTCTAAATTACGTTGTTTTTCTTTTCCCTCCCCATATATTATTCAATCAGAAAACAAAAATTGAAGAATGTAACGTCTAAAAATAACCGAGAATCGTACCCACATACATCGTATGGAACAGCATCCCCCGACGGTAAGTCGACAAAATTATTTGCGCTCTAAAGCGGCGTATGAATTTATAAGCAGTACCCGCTTACGGAATCCTAAAATTCAACTAACCCCTGGAGAAAGTTTCATCCCTTACGACCTTCGAGAAACTTCCCTTGTGATGTACTCCCAATTTACAACCCTTCTATACTTGTTAATTTTCTTAAACTATTGTGCGGAATTTTGGGGTTGAATTTTGAGATTGTCTTAAGTGTTTTCTTATTTTCTTGTTAATTCCTTTGTTTACAGGATTTGTTTGTAACAAAACTTTTTAACAAAAAAATGAAACCGCCGAAAAACTGAAAAGCAAAAAATAAGAAACCTTTTTTATTTAATCTTAATAACTAAGTTCTTAAACGAATGTGAGTATACCTAAGTAAAGCCAAACAGGCAAATTAATTAATTACAATATATAGGTACTTAATTTTTCTAGAAATTTTATTGTTTATCGCTGGAGATTTCATTGCATTGTTAAGTTGATTCAAACTCAAACTCACACTCAAAACTTTTATTTGCTTTCCACAATGGTTTTAGTATGTGGTAAATAAAGAATATAATCCTTTCCAATAAAAAAATAATTATCAAAATCGGGCTACTCAGTAAAAAGTTATGCGTGATCATATATAAAAAAAAAATATACGCGTCGAATTGAGAACCTCCTCTGTTTTCGTCGGTTAAAAACAATATAAAAAGGAAGAGATACTAAAAAAGGAGTTTTTTTTTATCGATGGCACAAATATTCATTGTGTTCTGTGTTCTAAATAATGAACATACCTACACGACCTCAATATATTGGTGTACCACAGTATCCATATTATCGGAAAACATGCTTTTCATATTACAATACAAGTACCTAGATATTTTGGTAGGTAGGCATAAATAATACTTCACAATAAACAGTCTCTTGAGTCTAAAATGTGAAGTATTTCTGATTGAAAACCTTGAGTCTAAAGGCCAAAACATAAATTGAATACCAACTGAACAAAATAGTTGGAAAACACTTCAAGTAAGTAAACCAGGTCAATTACAATTTACAGCTTAATTTAAACAAGAACACCAATATCCGAAAATACTGAACTAATTCCGAGCAACCAAAAAAGGCTCTTCGATTTCATTATGCAGAGGCCAGCCAATTGTCCAAGTTTCATAATAAAAGTGGGATAGTGACCATGAACGGGGCATTATCATGTTATTGTAAACAAAAGCACGGGTTCTGTAGTCGTTACTGGCTGGATAATGGTATAAGTTTTATTAAAAAATTCCGACATTGTGCCCGCAGGAGGGTTAACTTGGATAGAATGTTGTGTGCCACCTGACTGCGTGCGGGGGTTAAGGTGTGAAGGAAACTAGGTTATACTTGTCCCTGAAAGGATTTTCCATGGAAATAGGTAAACTTCTCTTGCGGGAAATTCAATTATATCGACTTTAGAAACATTATCTGAGATGAAAACATCTATCTTATAAACACAAAAAAATTCACCACCCTGTATTTGAAAACTTACACCACTTAACTCTAAGATATAAGCTACAATTATGTTTTAAACACAAATTAATTTTTCTTTCTTATCTATCACATAGCATCTCAAAACGACTAAATAAAACCTCTTTCTCTACACACAAGTCATACATGGCACACGACAAAGAAAATCCAAGACCAACTAAAAAAAAAACCTATGGTTCCAAAAATAAAGGTTCGCTTCTATAATGACGTCACAGTACTGTGATCCCACCTGCATGGTGCTCGCGTCAAAGGAGGAGGGCAGTCTTTGACGACAAAGGCATAATTACTTTGTGGACGTCTATCTCAGTGCCTTCAAATGACAGGGATGCGATAACCTTAGATCTACAGGGAAAAAGATTGAGGTTTGTAGTTAAGGTAGTTTGGCCAAGATTTGTTGAATATTTGTTTTTGAAAATTGAAAAATTATTTCGTGTGTCGTTTTCATATTATTATGAGGTATATATTCTATAACTTGAAAAAAAAAAAAATTATTTCAAAAATAGCCACATGTACAACTTTATCTCTAAGCCTAATCTTATAACTCTATTTATCAAAGAAAATAGTTTTGTACATAACAAGAAAAAATCTACAATAAATCACAACTGTAGGCCATAGCCCTTTATTTTAATGAACCTACAGTCTGTTTGTAAAGCCTTGATAAGTTATTTACAGTCTATAAATTAATTCGCAGAAGAACGAGGGTACTTCGCTGTTGTTTGTAATAATTTGCTTATAATATGTTTACTTTGGACACGGTTTTCTACGAAATAGAATTAGGTCTTTAAATACATAGAGCCTCTTATAATAGCGGCCTGTAATTGTACTGTGTACTGGCAATACTGCTTGCGGCAGGCCTCTTCTCATGTAGAGAAGTTATGAACAATTGAGCGTTTCTATGCTTTTACCAAGCTTGCCTTTCGTCATTGTGTGTTGGCCATTTCAGATTCTAGTGATCCCCGTTTTACCACTTCTTTCCTTCACAAATTTATTAGTCGTTTCTTAATATTAATTATTACAAAGAAGAACTTCAGGTAATATTGAATATTAACCTATGGTGTCATAAACAATTTTTGAAATAAAATAAAAAATTTATGAACTCAGCGTCACGTCGAACAAAAAGTGTCATTTTATTTTCATACATAAATCATAACTTCTCTTTTTTATTAAATCGGTTCAATTATTCTGACGCCCCACATGTCCATTGTAAAATGGGTCACTTAATTGATGTTGTCATAAATCCCACTACAGGGAAACTTTGATAGGATTGCCTGACAACTACAAAGGGTCAGTTCTCGGAAGTACGATGCTGTATTTTTGCCTATGTGTGTAAAGTGACTTATGAAATTCAATGCACGGCAAAGAGTATTACCACGTATTACTCATTGCTTTTCGAAATTTTATGTTATGTTTGATAGATTAATGAGTCACAAATACTGTTTATTTGAATATTAACTTTATTTTAAGTAAAAATACCGGGAACACATACAGTCACTATGATGTCACAGAGCAAAGAGTAACGGTCTAGCGTGAGCTGGTGTTGCAAGGCGCAAAGTTCAAAATTACAAAATTATATTTAACAATGTTTTATATTATGCAATAATCAGTGTATTGCAAGGTTATTTTGTGATTACAACAGCATGCATACTGCTAGTTGTGAATCGCTTGTAAATTTTGGTAAGCTAAGGGGCCCTTTCATAGGACTCCAGTATGTGTATAACATTACGATTTAAATTGTGTGTTTAAATGCAGTAAATACAAGGCCTTCAGTATACGGAATGCTCGAGCATGTAATCAGTGATTACCGCACACGGACTGCGCGCGCTGTCAATCACTCTTGCGCTTCAAGAACAAGGGTCTTGGTTTCTGAAAAAAGCGAAACTGCTTTAACTGCTTTCAAAAAAAGTAAACATTGAAACACTAGTCACAGCATATCACGGAGTAGTTGGTTCAGTCCTTCGCTACGGGGTTATTTTCTGGGGTCAATCGACTAACAGTGAGACAGTATTTAGAATGCAAAGGCGTTGCATAAGGTCAATGTGCGGTCTTCAAGTAACAGATAGCTGTGTTCCTTATTTTAAATCCTTGAAAATATTAACTTTGCCGTCATTATATATTTTAGAAACTGCGTTGTTTGTAAAAATGAATCCGAATCTGTTCCCTAAATTCTCAGCAGTAAAGATAAACCCAATACGATCTCAGCATGCAAATCAATTATGTAATCTAAAATGTAAAACAGCTCTTATGTCTAAAAGTTTTTTCGGATTAGCTCCTAAAATTTATAATAAATTACCTGACGGCGTAAAAGACATGCCAATGGTTAAATTCAAAACAGCTCTACAGAAATTTTTAACAGAAAAATGTTATTACAGACTAGACGAATTTTTAAACGAAAAATATTTATAAAACTAAAAACCTTACTGTAATAGTTCCTAATTATATTTAAAATTTATTTTATTGTTATAGTTTAATATTTGTTATTATTATCTAAGCATGTAAATCTAGTTATTAAGGTCTCAACAAAAAAAACATTTGTATGCCAATGAAGCAAAACATAGAGCTACTACTATTTATTTTATTGTTTAATACCATCTATGTAAAACCTATGTTTACAAATGAATAAATGATTATGATTATGATTATTATGATTATGCTCTGCATTTTTTATTCTTGCAGCCTTGCCCTTAGTAGACGTTGCTAACGTATTTAGTTTTTCCTATTGCTATGGCTGGAGGCCTAAAGGTCCTCGCCAAAGTCCTGTGAAGCTTTCAAGCTTTCAAGCAAAGAACTCTACCAAAAAAAAAGGAAGGCTTATATTTATATTGACAGAAATACTCTTAACATAGTAAGATAGTAACACCTCCTATTGGTTACATTGAACTTTATTACAGACCTGTAAAGATGGGGTACAAACGATCAGTTTACTTTGGAAATATTTTCCACTTTTATTATTCTCTATAACAATATTATTATCATAAAGCCGGCTGAAGTAGGTGAGCTATTTATGACGAAGTAAAAAAGTCGATCGACTTTTTGTGATCAACTCAAATTGATATAGCTTACTTTGAGCAATCAATTTTTAGAGCGACTGTTAAGATTATTGTTTCTGACTACTTGCAAAGCTAGTAGAGGGATAAAAATAGCTCTTGTTATTTTTATTTCCTAATTTTTTTGATGAACTTGTTTATTATGACAATCAATGGATCGCAGTAGGGTGAAGTTTTCTTGGGAAATAGATCTTACAATATAAATGTGGGTTGGGAGGAACTATGGCGTAGATCAAAATTAAATTAGCTATATTCATATAGGTGATAGATAAAACTTCAGTGATTTGAAATAATTAACTCTTTCCAATAATACTGAAATATTGGCATTTATTTTTCGATACTAATCTATTTTTTAATTTAAAAACTGTGTCATGTTAACCAGATTCATTAAAAAATCCCAAAAACAAATACCTTCTTAGTGCCAAAAATAGTAAATTTCTCCCAATTAGTACCGCCTAGTCTCCGCTGATGACGTCATAATGACTTCATTGGAGTATGGCTTTGCTCGTTATTTGTATTTTGTGGTCATCACACTAATTGGGTGTGATTCGATTGAACCTACTTAATTGTCGGTCTCGGTACTTATTGATAATTTATTTAAAAATTAGTTTAAAGGTACAAAAAAAAAATATTCTGTTTTATTCTAAGAATCTACTATCTATATGAGTTCAATTGTTTTTAGGCTATTTGATTTTTAAGATTCTGTCAAAATAGCAAAAATTGGTAATAACAACTTTTTGCCACGAATCACCCCAAAATGAGATTCAACAGTGTCCCAGCCTATATTATAACAATAAAATATATATATAGTAATAATATATATAGGTAACAATAAATTAAACCAAAACATAATAAATGACTGGTAATTCTAAAAATACGAGTAAACATGGAGCACTATTAACCAAATTCGGTTACCAACAAAGCCACACTGAAAAACAAATGCCAAACCACAATTAATAATGGACACAAAACTACAAATTTCAATTCGCAAAATGAGACATCGATCACACAGCAGCTGGATATAAAAACCTTCGTCAAAGGCCTTCCCCGAGGAGTGGGGGCGCCACCAGCTAATCCAACTTATAATGGGGCCCTGCCTCATTGGGGACCAACCTTTGTCACCCCCATCCCCCCCATCCCCACTCCCCATCGATCTGGGTTTTCATTTGAATTTTATAATACGTGTGTAGTTTTTATTCCTGTTTATGTTATGTGCTTGTTTGAGTTGGATTAGTTTCCGGAGTCTTATGGGAGATAGCTTAATGATATTTGTTTTTATAATGTATTGTTGTTTCTAGTTATGGGGGTCGGAGGTGCAACGCAGAGAGTTTTACTGTGTTATTTTTTCGTCGTGAAGATTTTTTTTATTTGTGTGTTCACACCGTACACTACTTTACAATAAGAATTACTTAAAAAGGTATCTAAGTGGGCGTTGTAATTAATTATATAGTTGGATTCAAACTTAATGGCGGCTCTAAAGTTAGATACACGCTGCGCAATGCCTCGCCCCGCACTCCCGCTGGCGCATAAGTTTGTTACTGCGCAGCGACTCGCCTCGCGTTCAGAGCCGCCATTAAGTTTGCACCGTACTGTACCTACTTATAATTGCTAAATTTTAAAACATTTCTATTTCCTGTACCTTGTTGTGAAACAGAAAAGACGTTTAGTTTATAATTATCCGAAAACACGCAGAACGATGATAACCTATCTAGTCTTCCATTACTCAGAGGTTGATTTTGAACTAATCTATGTATAGATGAAAATATAATAACGCAGCCTCCACAAACATTACATCGGTCTTATTACAGAAAGACATAAAATCAAATTGTTTCAGAATCTTCAGATCAAAATAAATTTTATGATTCTGTGTTCCGACGACAGACGAAAAACAACTAGTCCACAGATGATAAATTAGCTGTAAATCTTGTCTCATTCCTTTGAAATAACAAAGAAAAATACCTAAAACATATCTTCACCTTTTCTTTATACCGTTGTAGGGCAACGCTAAAAACTATATCCTTTTGTTACGTTTTACGAGTTAGCAAAGAAAATATAAAACTAATAAATTTTATGTTTCACCTCCATTGAAACGAGTAAGGAAAATATTTTTATTGGCACGTTCTTAGAACTGTTATTTATTGTTTCATCTGGCTTAGATGAAGAAAGTCTTGAAATGCGCTAAACTTAAATAAAACGACTCAAACTCACATAAAACGACGAATTTTTGCAAAAAAAAGTTACAGATTTTCTATTTAACATAATCCTAGCACACTACTTTCACATTTAAAACTATCTATTAAATTTTTCTATGTAGTAAAACTTAAAATTACGTAGAAAGCATCAGTAAAAGATATTTTTAGTGTTTCATAACTCTATCTTTACACCGACATTCTGAAATACGTCTTTGAACCTGTATAGGATTATCCTTATCGTCAAAGGTCAACGGTAGCTACTTCATCAATGTATACCACCCACGTAACTTGCTACTTCTTTATACACTAACCAAATAAAATATGAAGTAAAACTTCAGTAAATAATATACACGATAAAACTGTAACGGGTTGATGTGCGATCATAGGAAACATTAACAAAAAATATCACTAAAGTCATCTTTATATAAGATGCTGCATTCAATTTTATGTTTTTTGTTTGTGAGTCTGTAAGTTTCTTCGCGCATCATGCAAAAACTACTGCATGAAATTTAATGAAATTTCCACAGTTATATTGCTGATTGTCTGACTTAAAATCTAAAGTGTATATAAACTTAATAATTTCAGGAGAGCGAAGTCACGGGTCAAGCCTAGCTATGAATGTGACATCACCTACATAGCCTCCGGTAACGAATCTTCATTTGACTCTCTCGCAAAATAAACAAGACTGAAAAAACAATGAGCGATCGTTTTTAAAGGCTCGCATCACCAGCCAATCGGCAAACGCTGCCTAAACTCACAACTCTACCTATCCTTATTTATTTTGTAACTTGGAGCGAGAAAAAAGAGATACGTTTGTAAAAACTTTGGCATATGTGCTGTAAGATAAGATATATGAAAAATAAGTTATATATAATTTTATTTTCACCTCCTTCAAGGAGATATTTAGAAAGAAAAAAATTGTATTTATTTTCACTAAACTACTAATTTTTTAGATTCATTGTTTACCTAAATAATTTTAATTTTAGTGTCATTAGAAAACACAAAACTATTAGTCCTACTAGTATCTACTTTTAACAATTATCTCTTCTCATTGCGAAACATGGTTGAAAAGGTTACAAAATGTATCTCAGTTAATTACATATATTAATACAGTACAAAGACAATACATTTCTAAAGCCAAGCCCTCTCATTCCGGAACTCCCAAAAATCAGCACATAATACAATAACACACGTTCACAATTGATGAGAATTTAGCTTGAAGTGATATCGCGTCGCTCTTGATTCCTCGTTCAGTGGCTCAAATCAATCGTGTTATGTCAGCCAGCGTTGATTAAATTGAACGCTATACGTTTAATTGATATCAACCCCTACATATTTACTTTAGGCGGTATTGCCATGTTCGATAATTGTCTTTTTCGGATTCCCTTTTTTGTGGATTTATTCATAGTGATGTTGGCCGTAAAATATTTCTGTTTATTTTTGATAGCTTTAACCGTTCTGTCGTGCTTTTAATCTGTGCGTTGGGTTTCGGATTTCACATTATAATTTTCATTTTGATGTTTACTGTAATTTCAGAATATAGTTTGTGTGTACTAAAAATAGGTCATATTTGCCGTTAGCAAAGCCGGACCCGTATCACTATCAAAAAATCTAACAATCAACAAATCACTTCCAAAATTTAACTCTTTTGTGCACAAAAAATATAATATTTGATGTTATATATGTATGTACTGTTTATTATCAAATAAAAATAGCTTACTATAGTTATATTTATGTACAGACCAAATACCATGGATCATATCCTCGTATTGAGCTACTTTAGCAATAGATTTCTATTCATAGGAGCATGTGGGACGCTTCCGGCTGGCCAGGGTTGACCGAGCCCCGCATAAAGGAAAATATCTTCACAATCAATTCGGACCCTTGTGTATTTTTGTCAAATATTAAATATTTCATTATGTTATGGACCCCATTGTCCGCGATATTGACGTCAAATCGAATGAAATCTTCGGTGGCGGAATGTATTTGGAACGGAACTATAATTGTCAACAACAGATTTTTTCGCCATCGATCCATATGTACGTTGAAAAGGTGACCTATAAAAATGTCAGTGTCTTTTTCAGGAAAAAACATGCTAACAACGTCGCTCATGTTTCCAAATACTTTACCTATTGTTATGGTCTAAAGTGAAAGTAGTTTTGAATTTATTTCTCTTCTAAAAGTTTAATTAACCATTCATACTTAAATCCTAAATCCAAAACCCATAATATGAATTTAGCAAACAAAAAAAAGGAAGCTTGCCTTGAAAAGTATCAACAACATAATTCCCCTAACCATCCTCAAGGTTCCCCATACCTCACGCATCACCAGTCTCTATCAATTTGATAGCATAAAGTTTATTGCAGTTGCTCCGATACAGGGTGTTTCCATTACGCCCACGCCAACACTCGCGAACAATACCGCTTAGCGCACGCAACATGCATTATTCAGGTGCTCCTGATCAACGATGTTAAACTTGATGTATTAGAAGCTTTCATGGAAGTGAACCTGGTTTTAATGGCCGACATTAGGATACATCAGATTCTCAGGTTACACCAAATTTATGTGAGGAAAATTCAGTTAGCCTGTATGCACTTAAGATTGTGTATTTTTTATATCAATTCTTTGCAGGCTTTATTTGCGAGTTATAGAGTATGTTCGACTTTTTTACAACTACAGTATATTTATTTAGTAGGTGCAAGAAAATGATACCTTCGAATTCACCCTTGAAAATTGTTCACAAAGAATTTCAACAATAATCGACGGTAAAAACCTTTTCAAGTTTTACTCGACTAGACAGCGTGGTTTGACAACACAACCTTACCCAACGAATCTAAATCATTTGAACCAAACGTACTACATATACTACTATGTACTAGGTACAGTCCCAATTAGCAGTTCGACCAAACCTCAACCGACTGTTCCTGGAACTCGTCTCGCAGCAGAGCTCTCCCTTTTGTTTAGGTTATTGGAAAGAATAAAAAACAAGTGCAGGGGCGAGTGTTTTTCCTTACCCGATGCACGGGCCTTGATTACAGACCTCCACATATTGTTCTCTGTAGGTCTAATTAGTTCCTACGTCCCGATTGCTGACGATTAAAAAATCTGTTCGCATTCAACTGTTTTCTTTTCATTTTTAGAAGTTGTATTTAGAATGCGGGTAGAACGGTTTTTGAGATTTGAATTTTGAACATTGATATTTTGACATGTCATTTTGGAGTATATGCTTTCTTTTGTTTTATTTTTCATTGATATTGATGCTTGTTTTCTTTGCCAAAGATATTCTAAAAGTGTTTATCGTCCTCCCGACTGTTTGGCAAAATGTTTTCATATTTTTCTTTCGTCTCGTTAACAATATAATCCATAACGACAGGATAACGAGTTCTTAAAATGTGATACTTGAACACACTGGCGTATCTGTAGGTGTGTATATAAAGTATTATCGATTTTGTTGATGACTGAAGAGCCTTGAAGGCATCGAAGTAAAAATATTTTTTAGATTCCTCTCGGAGGAGGAAATAATTTATAAAATGAGGCACTCCGTTAGATTGGTCGTTAGGACAGAATGTTAAAAGGTCAGGAGGAGGTTGACGCGATCCTTCGAAGGACAATTTTGTGCTTTAATGTTGGATTTTACTTAAAATCCTTTGGCAAATGTCAACATATTCAATTACAGAACTCGAGTATGGTATAAAGCTTAAAAAGGATCTATTGAATTGCATCAAATATTCATCATACGTCTTTCTTATACAAAGTATCTTAAAATATGAGTAACTAAGCTTTAAGCATGTGCATAAAATAAATTTGTGAATTGGTATTCTCCATACATTTACTTCAAAGAGATTTCAAATTAGATAATCTTAGCATTTTGATGACTAAGCATTTCACAAATCACTGTCATATCAATAAATTAATAAGACGTAAGTATCAAATGACATATCGAATCAAGAACAAAAACGTACAATCATCATAAATTAATTGGAAAGTTTATCAAATCAAGTCCAGTCTATCAGAATATTACGTCAATAAATCTAAATTGGAAGTATTTAAAGGCTCATCAATGAAGTTGGAGCCCCGTAACATACAGCCATGTCAAATACCATTAACCTCTTATCCTCCACAAACGCAGCCTTTGGCCCCATAAATTATAACCTATTATGATAAAAATTACTAACTACCAAAATATTATATTGGAACGAAAATGCAGAAGGGCAAGTACAAATAAACTAAAAAAAAGTGTGAATATGAAAATAGGTTTTCTCCATCTCTTAAAGACCTATGTAGAAAGGGAAAAAATCTAGATAGGATACTTATCCTTATTTAAAATCTAAACCTGTTTTAGGCAAAACGGTATATCCGTTTTGCCTAAAACAGGTCTACGTTTAGGTTAATGATAGGAGAATGGTAATTAAACTTGATAGAATTGACATTTCCTTTACATACTTACTTGAAAATAACATTTAAGTGCCATTAAGTTTACTTTATTTGCAAATTCCTTTTTATTTTTAAACAATGAAACGAAATCGGAAAAACGCACAAACATAGTAACAATATTCCTTTCCTAAAACTGTTCCTATTTTTCTGAACCTTCTGTTTTAATTTCGTAATAAAGTACGGGTAACTAGATTAATGGAAGCAGTCACGTATGACCCCCGGAAACGGTGACGTCACTCACCCCTTATTATGACCAAACACGGAACCGCAGGGAAAGTATACCGTAATCGCTCATTTGTCTTATGATGCTATTATAACTGGATAGTCTAAAATATACAAAGGATTTCCATACTCTGAGGTGTCATTAGGAATATACTATACTATTTAAGGACAGTTACACCACTTGTAACTTCAGAACGAATAGAATGATTTTCATGATCTTTAATTTGTTGGATTATTCTCTGCCCCAAACACCGATTAACAAAAAGAACATAAAAAAATGAGGACTAGATACTTAAGCGGGAAACCAGCGACACAGCTAGTTAAGCGTAATGCTTTTGGTGATTTTTATGACACACACTTCAAGATTTATCGACGTAGTACATACATATATAGAAACTATTTAATTATATTAAATACTGACGGCACATTACTTAAAAAAATTGGAACTATTTTAAGTGGTATGTTACTCTTTGAATCATCATACCTTTGAAAAACAAACATACATCCACGATATCATGAAACTTGTATATTGTAGTTCCATAAAATTGTTTAACGTTCTGATGAATTCGTCTTCTTGAAGAAAGTCAGTTAAAGTATGTCATAATGTTTCCACTCCTTTATGTAGACGGACACAATAGTATAAAATGCAGCTTACTTTGAGATTCATTAACCTTTATTTTTATGGTACAACAGCATAGCGTAACGTTTTTAATAACCTGAAACTTAAAAATTTAAATTTTTAACATTGCAGACGTTAATAAAATGAATTCAACATTTTAGGGTAACTTTAAAACGTTTTTATTACTCGCCGTAAATCTTAATGTTAACCTTGCTTAGTCAGTTTTTAGTGTATTATTACACAAAGGTTCTTAACACAAATTTCTCAAATTTTAATGAGCAAGCAGACCTCTTCTCCCGAGCCTCAACAATCAATTTACTTGGTAATACTAGTTACGACTAGTTTTCACAATTTTGGAGATTTACCGACTGTCAAAGGTAAATGTTTAATAATGCTTTTGGAGGTACAGTGAGGCTTCATCTTGTTGATGGATGGTCATCCATCCAGTCACTAATCACACAGAGCAAAACTAAACTTTTATTTAAGGTATACATGATACTTTATTACTAACTACGTCCTGGAAAAAGGCTGCAATATTAAATGATTCCTTACATGCTACTTTCAGTTTTCAAAGAACACTAAATTTCTTAGTAACATGGGCAGGGGACACACAAAGAGTCACAAAAGCGGTTGCTACATGTTTAATACGGTCCTCAATAAAACCAATGCGACTAGAAATCTACCTCACCTACATTTTGTAAAGACTATAACAAAATTAGCAGAATTAGAAAGCTGATTAAATTTCATCGAAATGCTTGAATTTTCTTTTGGCTAACCATATTTACCTGTATGATTATTTTCGCAAATCATTCCCACCATATTTACATTTCTGTCCTCCTTTCGCTCCATCGATTCAGGATTAACGCGATTTGCCGACAAATCAGAGCATTCCATTAAAACAGGATCCGGTACGTAAACAAAAAGGAAAGCGGTTTAGCCGAGCCGTTTTAAAATCGATGGCTCACGCGGCTGACGGCGCCACGGATTATTGTGAGGCACGTATGCTACTGTGTTGTGGGGAGCTTAGTACATAGTGTCTGGGAAGATAAAGCTAGACACAAACAATAATAATTGTCTTAAAACACAATATAGTGTCAATTTTTTATATATTTCTTACGTATTCATATTTTTCCCAACTACCTTATTCTTGTTTAGACTATAAAATATGACAGAACGGAGCCGAAAACCATCCCAAACACCTGCAACTCTATCTACTCAGCAGGAACCAAAACACTATTATAGTTCTAGAACATTACCCACTACTTTGCATCCAACGCGACAATACGTTAGAACCGCACTAACGTAAAACTCATACAATACGTCGTCATAAAATCATTTATCAAATCTATCCAAACTTTCCTAACGCCAGCAAGTTTCTCTTTAAATCGCGCACATACCTGGTTCTGTGTTACAGCAGCCATTCATTCTCTGCTTTGTTTGCTTGTACGGTAATAACTACAAGAGTGGTTGGAAAAGCGATATTGTCTGTAAGCGTAATTATAGTAGACTGATAAATTAATAATTTTCTAATATAATTGCCTGTCTGTGATGGTAGTGGGTACATGAGAATTAATTAAGTACTGCAACAGAATGAAGGATGAATTTTGAAGGCTGTTGTAATATCTAATTTTATTTGTGGCATGTAAGACTAATAAAGAACATCTCTGATTTAAAAGAAATAGGAAAATACTTTCTGACATCTAGTATCTGAAAATCAATCGTTAGTTACTCTAGATTTTCAAATAACATAGCACTAAAATATTAAGATCCTACCTTATCCCAAAGAACAAACTGCAAACCACTTTACAAAAAGCAGAAAAAAAAGCATGAATGGAAAAATACAAGTAAAATAAGAAATACATAGTATGACGTCTGTTGGACGTTCAGAGGACAGAGGGTCACTTGAGGAAAAGTCAGTGTTATTGAGGGCCCAATTAGCAAACTAGTTGACGACATCGAACACCCATTTGCAAAAGAAATAAATGGGAACGCGTGCTCAATAAAAGCAATTTGTTTTCCACTTTATCATCATACAAAACGTTTGTTGATCTTTTTGTATCAACATCTGGTCTTTTCTTTTATTTTAATTTCTGAAACATAGAGAGGTTTTAGATAGGATTTTTTATATTTGAGTATGGATACATGTAAGTAATAACCATGATACCTTAGCTCTGCAAATGTAAGAGTTTTGTGTACCTATTAGCAAAGTACAATAAAAACCAATTTGAGATGAACAAGTTCATGGCTATCGTCCCAAAAAGGGATTAAGTTCAGCTTTAAACTCATATCTACAATCACCGAAATTGTATTTACTTGACCCTAAAAATACCGTTTACCGTCAAATCCGGGCACACACTATACACTTTACGATCCCAAACAAAATCCATTACAAACAAACACAAGTAAGGCACACGTTGATCGGATAAAATAATTCAGCAAAAATGTTCCGCTGCGAAAGGCAGACTTTTAAACTTATAGAAATATTTTCATCCCAACGAATTTCAAGCCAACCGGCTGACACAACTTTTATGAAGGAAACAAAAAAATTACGAATAAACTGTAGTTATAACTGAATTCAAACGTAATTTCCATCTGTCCAGCTCAGAGCGTAATATGAATACTTTTTCATTTCAAGTTTTAACGTTTCTACATTTTCGGTAATTACAATTCGTTCTTCGTTCGCGCTCGCTCTGTTTATACTTCTGTGTCCGCCATTTTAATTGCGGAATCCTTCAGTGGACGCCATAGATGGACAGTTCACCTGCTGCTGCCTGACATTGACACCAGGTTTTGGTGAGGCATTCTACACCATATTATTACAACGTTAACAAGTGGTCGGTTTTATGGTGAAAACTCAGCAAGCTTCTAGGCGTTTTTATTCGGCGGCCTTGCGTCGCGTGGCTCGGCATTCGTTAATTCTTACAGAGTGAATTTTTGCGGTGTACTATGTAGCCACTTTTTGCTCGTACAAAAAGAGGAGGTGGCATTTTACGCTTCCCCGTGGCGCTTTGTGCCCCCGGTGCAGTTTGCAGCACAGTTCATTTTTGGGTTTGGACAATTACGTAGGTCTGTTGGTCGGACATGAAAGAGAAATCCATTGGACATGCAAATAGTCTAAATTCCGGTTGAGCTTACGTCCTTTGTTTTTGAATACACGATTTTTAACGCCGCAGAAATCTGTAGCCAGTTACAGAATGAACGTGAATATTTTTATTAATTCCAACAATAAAATTTTAACTGTGGTGCATCAACGAAAAATATTTTTATAAATGTGCTGTCGTACTCTGAAAAATGGAAATGAACAAACAAAACTTTGCATCCTAAAACGAGGTAGACGGAATAAAAAACAAACTTTTAGCACAGTATCCATAATTAAAAAGACTACCTTATCATCACAGGTTCGCAGCCATTTTAAAATGAAAAAGTCATTCATTCTTTTATACGCGATCCTTTTCAGAGCATTTGAATGACGTAACGTTTCGTACGTGAAAAGTTTACTTAATTTGGGAAATGTACCTTTTTATGTATTTATGGACTTTAGAAGTCGGTACGGATTTTAATACAATTGTGGATGAAAGGTAATACCTACATACTAATCTATGCAAAACATAATGATCCCTTGATGAAAATATAAAGAATCAAATTAAAGTGTTTACAGAATTATTTACGTATCCGATCACCAAGCCTTTGGGACAAGAGTTAATAAAACAATCACAAATCGAACACTTCGTTCGGCTCAATACAAATGATGCAATAAGTCAAGCGATCGTCATGTGAAAATTAATTAAAGTTTTGTAACTGCAGTCGTTAATATAAATATTTTAATAACATGAGGATTTGACTCTCTGTCTAATCATTTTATAATGTAGTTTAATTTGATTTAATAATGTGTGACTTACTTAACCATATTAGTTTAGATGATTCAATTTACTTTTATATATTATCAATGGAAATTAAACAAAACCAATTGTTGAATTTAAATAAAGTAGGAAGTATTCTACTTCCTTCTGAAACTTAAAAAAAACAAGAGTTTCTTATCTTAAAACATATATATATCATGAGCTAATATTTGTTTTAAGAGATCACAAAATCAGCGATCAGCTTCAGTAACCACACTTATAAAATGGAAACCAGAATAACTGCACCAACTTACAAAGCAATCCGTGACGTCACATTTCTAAAATAAGAACCGTAACTTTCAAAGCCACGAACAGGTAACAATATAAAACTAGCTACATACAACACAAGAACCCTTTTACACTTGAATGAAATCCCATACCCAAAGTCGAACATGCGTCATACATTTATTAAATCAAAATCGGAAGGAGTCATTGTAAAAACCGTCATTTTAGCGGCCGCCTACCCAGCGGCGATACTCCCTTTGATCAGCGAACCGGAAATGAATAAATAAAGTTCTTTTGGTACCGTTTCATTATTCATACGTACCGGTTGCTTTCGTACTGTTGACCAGCTTAATACCGAACCGCAGTTGATTAGCTCGCCTGAGAGATTACGGCTTTTGAGTGAATTAACACTCAAGTTTCTGAAGTTAAAGAGATTTAATAATGGTGAGGAGTTTGTTGACCGGAGGTTGAGATCTGCGTGATGGTTTTCTTAATTTAAAATAAATAGAGCACGCTCCATTGGCTACAGGCTAAAGGTTTGCGCGTAATTAAGTATAGAACAAATATTTAAAAGTGTTATAACGCTCCATTGTGTTAATGACGTCGGTGAAAAGTGATCAGGTATTTTATTTGTTTGATACCTGAATGTAGATTTTACTAAACCTACGTAAAAAATAATGAACACATAACACGAGACTTCTCAAAGTGCTCTAAATAGGAACATAATAAGAAATAAAAATGAAGCAGTTCTTGAAATTTCTCTGCTCCTGACATCGTTAAACTTTTACAATTTAAACACAATGGGTACTCGTACATCTTTTCACATTCAAACCAAATCCGACCGCATAATTAACCCGCACTCGACCTCTCCGTAATAAAACACTGACATTCGTTCAATTCATTCGTTCGCGAATGATAATCGCTAATTGAACATGAACACGTCATTCGCGTTAACTTTGACGCGGGTGAGATTTAAAACGCGAATGAATTTGAGTGACGCGTGACGTTACACTCTATTGGACCGCCAACAGCTTCTGAATGATTTATTGAGTTATTTGATTTACAATTCTTTCTTTATTCGAACGCCCTTCACGAGTACTTCATTAGATTCTTAAATTATACTTTTATATTCTAAGGTTAAACGTAATTAACTAATTTGAGAAGTAAGTTTAAAAACTTAGATGATATCTAGCGTTTCTCTTAATTTAAAAGCTGTGAAATCCAATTAGCATTTCAAAACAGTTTTATCCGACTCACAAAAGTGAATTAAATGCTCCACAATGGAGGTAAAAATTCTGAAACTGTAGAACATTTAATTTGATGCGGGTTGTGAACTACATATTTTTATTACTTGGGAGCATACAACAGTTACAAGATTACTGGCACGTTCAAATAAAATTAAGTTTCTTTTATTTTGTTGTTTGCATTCATTGTTAATTCGGTTGAGGTTTTATTTCTGTACTTCTCTTCGTCTATTACGTAGAATAGTTACACTAAAGTTTATAAAAAGAAGCACAATAAATGTTTTTACTCTTATGAGACTTTAAGCTTGATAAGTTTATAGTGCATGTACTCGTACATAAAGAAATGGCACTTTGAATGGAACCCTATCCATTCAAACAATACGAATATTACTATACAACATAGGTACTATTATTTTATAACAATATGTAAAAGCTGCCTAAAAGGCTAGGGCTACCCCAAGGATCAATTCTGGGGCCTTATATTTTTAGTTAATGTAATATAAAATAAATAGTTTTCAGTGTACTAAAATAATATTATATAGTTAATTACGTTTTACAATTAAGTGTTTGCATTAATATTGTAGCCTCAAAATTGTAGAACATTAATTTGTGTTGTATAAACTTCGTTCTCGACTGATTAATATTAATTACAGTGCGCTCTAGACCGATGGTATTTACCAGAGATAATTATGATGGGCTATGATTTTAAATAGTCTTATTTATTTTTAATAACTCAATTTTATTTCACGTATGAGATAAAATGTGTCAAATAAATGTATTAACTGAAAAACTGAAAAGTGCCTTTTAAATACGTATATATTTTGATTTTCAATCTGCTTTTTTGTTTTGTTATTTATTTAACTTCAATTATACTACAAATATAAAATACAAAAGTTTATGTAATACTATGCACAAATTTATTTTTCATTTAATTTGTTAAATATTTTTACATATAATTGTATGTGTGTGTAACAATATACACACAAGCAAAAAATATAATACTACCAGCTCAACAAATATGTCGTTGAATTTTCAACAAAATAATCTTTATCGCCACACACAAATCCGATTTTTATTATATCACCCGAGATTAAAATTTGATACGATCTCACAACAAAGCGCTATAAAGCACGGTTTTATTTCAAACATTTGTTTTGCTGGAAAATAACATTTTTACTGAACATACTTCTGCGGAGCTCATGGTCCAAAAATGTGCACGTTATACACCAACACAAAACGGAAATGAATTTTCGAAATATTTTATTTCGGGCGAAACAATTATTACCAAACCAACAATAAAAAAAACTTATATGTATACATTATTAAATCTGATCCTGTCTAGAGAAAGGAGGAGGCGAGCAAGTCCTAATTATTTAATCTGTATTCATTATTCGTCGTAATTATTCATAGTTATTTATACATTTAAAAAAAGTGATTTTAAATGTTAATGCCATCACAATGTCTTTGTAACTACTAATAGCTTTTTTTTTGACCCTGTGGCAATCCTTCATGGACTACCTCCGCCCTGGGAAAGACGGAGGGGACAGACTCCTACCGACTAAAACCACTGAAGTGCGTAACCGTCCTCTTTTGCTAGGTATCAGGTAAGAAGGCATTTTGCAATACATGTACTACCGCGACACCCTAGTCCAAGGCTGAGGTAATTATGACTTCAGTCTTAATAGACTTTCAGAAAAAACCTTTTATAAGAAAAAAAAAACCAGTATGAGTGATAATAAACCGGCATGAGTGCTGTATTACCAAGTCATAAAATAACATTACAAAACTCAAGTATTACGTATTCACAACTAAATCCACGTGGTATGAATAAACATGTCGGTTACAAATGGACGTTCCTGGTCGCGGTTATTTTCGACTGCATTCTGTTTAGAGGGACTATGTGGCTGCATAATGTCACATGTAATGTTACTAACACGAGTGCTTTGTGTTTAGGCTTCTGATTTAATTACTAGATTTAATCTGTCATGTTTTTGTTATTTATAGCACTTGTCTATCTTTTTACTAGTGACAATTTCAATGGTTCTGATTGTAAGAATGTGATCACCTATATTATATTTTATGGGTCCACTTCACAACATTCACTCATCTTAAATGCTGTAAAGTGGACCCATAAAATAATACTTCCAAAAGTTTGATAAGCTTTTTATTCAATTTAGTCCTCCCGAATCAATTACCTAAAGCTTTAGATGGTTGTTATTGATCGACATATTTAGACTACGGCGTAAGCAAATCAAATTCAAATAATTCACTAGAAACTTGTAACGACAGATCAAAATCAAACACCACAAAAGTACCACATACCAAAGTTATATACATTAAAATTCGCCGTACCCAAGACACTGGATCTTCAAAACAATTGACTTTCGAAACTAACAACAAATAGTTTGTGAGACACGCAAACAGAAAACTCGCAGAAGTACCATCCTTGCTTGTTAATTTTCATACGATAACTTTATTGAGTGGGATCATGAAGTTGGCCCAAACTTGCCAACTTAGCTTAGCTTGACGTAGCTTGAGCTTATTAGATAAAGGGTATAAGCCCCTCATAGGAACTGTCTTATTCCTATTTACTTAAGGAATAGTTGCTTGTCTGCAGATTATGTGACGAAACTTGTTATACTAATGTGTGGAGATAACTTAGCTTGTATAATTTCTTGATAACGAGATTTAAGTGCTTTAGGCTAGAGTAGGTCAACACAAGACAAGGGAACACTATTTATACAAAACTCTGTGTCTCTGGTTATAAATATAGCGTACATTACGCAGTTCGACGTCTTAAATCGTCAAATCATTTTAAAATGTACAAAAAAAAAATCAAACAAAAAATGCTTGACTACTTTCCATCCCATATAGAGGGGCGTACAAAAATAGGCGGTACAAATGTATGTGGTATAATACGTAGGCTCCGCTAGTGTTCTAAGAGACAATAAACACAGTAAGTAACGCATAAATCCAAGTTTTATTCCTTTATGCGTGGGAATGTGCTGCTGGGGATGCGTAGGGAAGGGACTGGTGCCTTTTGTCTATTCACTGTATTATATTATTCAATATTGTTGGAAATTTTTGATGTAGTATTAAAAATAGTTTGACGTAAATTTACGTAGAATTTGTGTCGAGCTTGATAATAATAAAAAAATAATATAATATTAATAATTTATTTTATTCCGATTTATGAAAAAAAGTACAAGATACAATCGTTTGGACTTAAATTGATCTTGCAAAATTTGAGAAGCAGCAGTACTTAGTAGTAAAGCACCCTATTAAACTGATAAAACTTTCTATGGGTGACAAAAATACTATTTTATTCTATTCTACAAGTTTTATTTACCAGCCCAATCAAACCAACTTAACACTCAACTCTCGAAAGGTCAAAAAGTACCCATCGCGACAAGAAGCGCGTCAACTCTAACCCACGTCATAATTCCTCTCCGGCCATTTTGTAAACATTTACTGGTGAGCCGGCGATAGGCGCCACCTGCGTCACGCCGTCACTTACAATCAGTAAATATGGAGGCCTACCCGTCTTGCTACTATTTAGGTCACTAACCATTTTTTTAGAAACATTTTTAAAAATAAATTAGTGTTTGATAGAGTGATAAGCAAAAATGACAAATTGAAAACAGGAAAGCACTTGTAGATACATAATATTATACGCCTTCAGATGGAAATTGCACAAGGATTGATATCAAATTACTTTATTAAATTGTCTTTTTGATAATACATTAAAATGTGATGAATGGTAGCTTTTTCAATGGCAAATTTCTCGGAAATAGCAAGGCACTTGTGAATTGTGTTCGATATACTCAAGAATTGTGGGTGTTCCGCAACCTACGCTCGGATATTAAGAGACATATTTTCAAAGTTATTATACAATTTGTAGGAGAAACTTTAGCCTAACCTTATTAAACTGAAATAATATACATTACTACCAACAAACACAATGTGTTTAAATATGGTATAATTTAGCAACCACAAGCATCTACGGGTTAAATAAGTTCGTGCATTAATCTCGCAGATTTTAAGCAAATATTTCGGGAATACTCTGTACATGTTCAACGCTAACATCAAGTGCGGAACCTTAAATATCGCTTGAAATTCGCTCCGCCATTTCTTTTTTTCGTTACTCTGAATATTTCAAAGCTCCACATGAATCCTTTGCAAGTGTACTGTTATTGTTCTTTTGTATAGCTGTTTATACTTTATTTATCCATAAGGGGATTGCAGAGGAGATTGCTAAGCGCGCTTATTTGCCCGCGTGTTTCGTTTGCTTCTGAATTGATGTGTGGTGGGATTTCAGATGGTTGGTGCTAAATGAAATTCGAGGATTTGGAACGATTAAGCAGTTATGGAAGTTATTCTATCTACACGTAAGTGGTTATTTCGTTTAAAGCTATAACTACAATAAGTGTTAATGGTAAGCAGCAAAAATACAAGGATATATCCTGATAATGAATTAAAAAACTTGTTGTTACAAAATAATTAAACTTTTCTTAAGTTTTAGTAAAATAATTACGGTATCTACTGATGAATTTAATTACTTACACGTAATATGATTAAAATGCAAGTAATTAAAATAGTACGTCAGTGCAACAAGTAGATAGGAGCCAGCCTAGCTGGTGCCGGCAATACCTCGCATTCCTGCTTTGAGCCGCATACTTCTCGCAAGTAGGACGAAGAAGGTGGCTTCACAACTATTTGCATTGAGGTTTACTCCACTTTTAGCTTCATTTGACGATGAACTATTTACGAACATACTGAAGGTATTTTTGTGATGCGGTAAGATCTAGGACATAGGTTTTGATAACTCTTGATGGTTGCCAAATTGGAGTTCCTACAAATACATACCAGGGCATCACTGAATCTGTCTCTACAGAAAGTTGTATTCAATTTTTTTTGAAGAAATACCTAGCAACCTGCTTTTTATAGTCTTTAATTAACATGATGAAAATAAAACTATTAATTTCCGTTTACAGTATCCACATAAGCTAAACCCCAAAAGCTTTTACATTTCCCATCTCATAAAGAGACACAATCATAATATCATCCCTAACATAGAACAATTACAACCCACCCTAATGCTAATTTGGAAATAAATAGCCGCTGAAATTGTCGCGTACGACAAATTTGTTGCTTGTTTATGACGCAGATTGTTTGGATGTCCCATTTTTGTTTAATTTATCGTAGCGCCCTCAGGAAGGGGAAGTTTCGGGCGCTAATTACCCGAAACATTAAAAGTACCTGAGATCTGATATAAGTTGGGGCTCGAAAGAACGCGCCCTTTGATCTCGGAGTTACGCGAACTTTGTAGTTTCACAGAAATTGTTATCTTCATTTACATCGATGAAGCACACTTGCTTTAACTATGAGAGTGTCGGCTACAAACTAAGTAAGTAGAACAGATTCATTATAATGATCGGAGGAATGTTTTGATAGAAAAAGTTATTGAGTTGAGTAAGTTTAGTGGGTTGTAAGATTATCAGTAGCTTCATCTGTGTGCATTTATGTTTCATCTACGATTTGTGATTGAACATTTTCGTATGATCTTTCATGCACCATTTACGGATAAAAAATGTATCAAAATGAGCAGTCATCTATCACACATAAAATGTTGAGTATTGAGTATCTATAAAGTGACCAACGTCTACTATTTTATATTGTTTACTAGCTGCGATAGGTAATTTACAATTTCAATATCCTCCAAATGTCGTCCGTCTGCGCGTACCAAAGGTTTAAAACTTTAACTAGCGAAAGTAAATACCGGCCTTATTCGGGCATCAAAGAAAACTATGTGACAACTACTTACCTCCCTTCTGTAGAGAAAACCTTTAGGATACATCCGGGGTTAACAGATTACGTAAAATCTTTTCCTTTTCTTATCAGATTGGGAAATTAAATTAAATTAGGTTTTCATTTCCTGAAAGGTATTACTTCTTAACCCCGAATAGATTTATGTACTTTAGTGTAATTATTATAATGTTATACTGATCGTTTGAGCTTTTATTCTTGAAGACACAGGACTAACTGCCAATTAGACATATTTAAAATGTACTAAGCTCAACTGGATCAAATAATTTACGTTGTAACGACTAAGTAGAGAAAATGATTTTATTGAATTAAAACATGATATAATACATTTATACATGCCACCGTCATTACAATTAAGACATACTACATAACTGGTACGTTACATAACCAAAATGCCTGAGATGGCAGGATCGATCACTGATAGGTATAAGTTAGGTCTACGTCGAGAGCCTGGCACTAGCCCAGCGACTGAAATATATACTTATGGTAATTGTTTTATGCTGACTCCCAATATGCCAAGAACGATAGTTACGTAATGTTTATATACTTACTTATTTATTGGTCTTTGGGGGAGTTTTTTTTTTTGTCTGTTGTGTGCCCTATTGTAGTCACGCTAGTACAAAGTCATAAAATCTTCTGGTATCAAATAAACAATAACCCTAACATGTTTTTTTTATATATGTCATTTGTAGTATAGCAATATATTCTTAATCAAAGCGTTATGATCGTTTTCACTATTACAATCAGTCGTTCCACGGTTAGACTCCAATACCGCGGAAAATAAACATAAACAAACCCAGCATCATCACTCTACATTGAAACACCAAAAAAAAAAGACGAAAACAGTGCTATTAACTTAAAATTTGTCCTAAAAGCTCTCTCCGTAGTCTTGGCATTCTCTTCAGTACTAACAATAAAAATGCACAACGATTCTCTTTCATAGAGACGTTAACGTTACGCTTTGTCTTGTGGCCCGCGGTAGAAATAGGTATGTGACAATTTAAGCGAGGGATTTTCCAATATTTGCGAAGTCTTATCTGATTGAATTTGTGTCAATCTGCGTTAGCGGTTTTCGGTGATTCGTTTTATAACAATGTTTTGAGTGACGCGTGTTTGTATCGAGTGGTTTTGTTTAGAAGTCTCGTATTGAGTGTTTTTTATTTAGAAATGCGGGGGAATGAATTTGATATGTATGTGATAGGTTTAAAAATACTCTCAATCATTTATTTTTTACGATTAACTCGAACAGATGACATTTTATTTTTATTTAATCCGTATTGGGATTCCCGGATATTTATTTTTAGATATTTTTTCACAATTTTGCTTCGTGTGTGAATTCAATGGAGAGAGTGTGAGATCAATGAAGGTCTTTCAACGAGGACACGGCCTTCAGTTATGAAGAGCACGACTATGACGAACATTCATTGTTAGTATATAAAGGTAGTTCGGTGTACTACGGAGATAAATATTGAATAAAAATACTACAGTATCAAATAGTAGACCAGTGACAATTGTAGTCACAGCTATATTATTCGAAGTTATTGTAACTATGTTTGTTTGACATAGATTATAAATTATTGTAAGCCTATATTGTACTTAATATATAATATGTCTCATTATCATCTAAAAGCATTTTACTCAAATTAAGAAAAGGCACTACAAAGTTGAAAAAAAAAGGATACACGTAAAAGTAAAAAGAAACTATTACCTGAAGTAACGCAGAAAAAAAAACAAACAAACAAAAAAAATACTGCCATCGAATTGAAAACCACCTCATTTTATAGTCGGTTATAAATTAATTACACGGTTACATTAGCGTCAGCTACCACGTTCCTCCGTGAGCCAGTATCAGACAAGTGTTTTACAGCTGTCCGAGTTTTACTTTAATTAAACTTGCTCAAGTCCTCGTAATTAAACGTTTATATTTTATACATTATTGAATTCTCAGTTGCACTTAAACTTGGGAAAGGACCTCCATTGAGAAACTGTAAATATGGGACTCCCAAATATTTAAGTTTCGGTTCCAAATTACGGGCAAATTTGTAAAATTTAATTGGGGAATTTCAAAGACCCTTATTGATAAAGCTAGGAATCACAATAATTATTTATTTGAAACTCTTGAGACTGTGAAATAAAAAAGTGTATTATTGTGTTAAATGTGTTGCTAATCTTAACTCCTCAACGGATTAATTATTCTTAATGTTTTGATTGTGTATATGTTACTTAGCTTCGATTCAAGTATTTTAGTAGTCTAAAAAATATCAGCTCTTCCATAATTCTCGTTTTACCTATTCCATGTTCTACAGCGTAACTATTCAATAATAACTGATCAAATCCTGTGTATAAAATATTTACTAACACATTCAAGGAATACAAACAGATAGTGGTAGAAATCCAGCTTAATTAAATATATACTGGCACAGGTATCCAAGGTATGCTGCAGGAATGAAGGAATGGCAACTGCACAAAATGTTGGAATTACTGACATCTGCTACCTGGAATCCTAACCGAAAGCCTGCAAAGAGGATGTATTTGTTATAATGTTTGTAATTAGGTTGAATACACGCATTAGTTACATATTGCATCTATGATATGTATGGGCTAATTAAATTAATCTGGTTTAGATGGAAAGATACATATATTATATATAAGAAGAGGGATGGCGGGCGGTCGTTGTTGCTCAGCTCTCCTTCTGTTCAACTCTCCTTTCATCGTGAATTTATTCAAGGAACGTGGCGAAGTGGGTTTCTTCTGTTAGCTTCTCGTGCATTCCACCCGATGTCACACCACACTGCCAAATTTGACTGCTCGCACGGTGCTGCCAACATCTGATCCCGAATACGCCCAAGGCGGTTAAACCTTGACGCTCCTCTTTACACTCTCCGACATATAGATGTTAGCTTGCAGCTTTATTGACTAAATTCTGATACCTTTTTTACTCTATAAAGAAAAGTGCATAGGTCAAAGTGTCACATATTTAATTTATAAGTAGATCGGTAGATTATACAAACATTTTAAGTGTCCTGACTACTTAGTAATAACTCAAATAAATAATTTCCTACAGCTTGATAAAAAAAGGAAAAAACGTTTCAGGTTACTTACTACTAAAAGTATTAAAAGATGATTGTAATCTTTATCAAAAGTGCAAGTTTCATATCAAACAGTATAAAACCAGTATTTTCAAATTGTCTGCCACGCTGCGCTTTCAAAGTAATTTCTTCTAAGAGATTTTAGAAGCAATTTCGACAAAAGAATGCACTTAAGCCCGCGGATAGTTTGGCTCGAGTCACTTTTAAAAGGCATGTGCGAGATATTGACGGGGACTTTTATGTATTAATCTCATACGAAGTTCTGATAGCCTTCCAATTGTTCAGAGAAATTTTAGTTTATATGTTGGTCATAATAAAATTACAGCTGATAAGCGGATAGGCCTTCACCAATATAATTATTTACAACCATGCCATAATTTTCTTATTTATTCCAAGCTTCCTTTGTGGAACTGTAATAGAAAACCTGTTTGCACCTCTCATTGCTGACGCGTAAATAACAAAAGTAAGGAGCAATAATTCACGTTTTATCCTTACATTTTCGGTTCCTTTTGCTAAAATTTTCCATAAACAAGTTTGCTTGCCCAAGCACAACGATTCTCGGTTGAATATTGACAAAACAAATCTATCTTCAGTTCGGGAATCATACGTAGGGTACTGTAAATACCCGTTTTCAGCCGTTCCGCGTGGTTTCAGGGCATAACTCGTTCATTTTATTTGTGTTCTGGACATTTGTGCTAATATTGACGTATTCGACGAATCTAAAAGTTATGGAAAGCGTCAAAGCTCCATCTAAAACGTATTTATTTAATGTTGTACTGAGAATTCCAAATAAATTCTCTCGTACTTCAATACTACAATAATTTTATTCCTTTTTGTTGTATATTTTTGTGTCCGTACAGTCAGCTATATTTATTGGACTGTAAAGCAGCCTTTTGGTCACTTTCGGGATTTGAATTTATTGTGTCATTGTGAACATTTTTTGATACAAAATTTTATTTGGCTCGCAAATATTTTTGTACTGGAAATAAATATTTACTTGGATTTATTTTGACTCGTTTGGTTAGTATCCATTCAGACAGACGTTTCTTGAAACATGGAAGAACACTTTGGCTTAATATTGCTGCAATTACTATCTGCTCTAAAAAGGCATTGCCTAAAAAGGAAACTTACTCAAGTAAGCATCTAAATTGCAAAAGACCAGAGGTTAATATTTACTCAATTACTTTAAACTTTGAACTCTTGATAAAAGGTATATCTTCAACTATTCTTAGTTTAGTAGGCTCAGACCAGACTCAGATATTTATAGTTCTAATCATGAAAGAAAAAGTATTTTTGTCCAGACTTTTGGTGAAACTGGTTTTCAGTTTGACCTTTGTATTGAATTTAGAACAGTTTATCTTTTTCTTGTATAAAACAAGTTTTGTATGATGTGTTCTGGGTAAGTAACGTTATTTTTATGTATTTTATATTAATATGAAATTGTGTTGTTTATTTTCCGGCGATTCCGGGGTAATAATTTTTTCAGAATCCTGTCTAAATATTTTTTTATTATATTGTTTAGTGCATTCGTTAGTTTACACAGTACAAATTCAGTTAGAAATATAAAATTGAATACAGAGCAACATAAACCATTTGGTTTGCGTAACCTGTAACGTGTATGGTAATATCTCGTGCATAGGCCGCTGACCATAACTCGACGCTAGTTTAGCTCGCGTATCGGTCCGGACCAATTTGTTGGTCCCGGTGTGCGGGACCAAATGTATGTTGGAATCACTAATAGGCTAACAGGCTAACTATTCTATGTTAACTAAATTAATTTTGTTCTTATTATCTCTATTTTATGGCCAAATACTGTAAAGGTTAATTAGTTTTATACCTTTTGAATGGAGACCAGAGATGTTAATTAGTTTTAAGTCACTGCTAAGTACTATAATGATTTTGTCACTTGTAAGTAGTGACAGATGGATAGTTAAGAGTACCTTAAAGATTTGTTGTGTTCCAGTATTCCAAGGTTAGTGGTATAAAGACCAAAAGTAAACCCTTAAGATGTTATACTCAAAAATTACACCCCTTCTTGGTGAAGGATAGAAGAAAATATTTAATAGGTCTGTGTAAAAAAAAAATCTAATTAAAACCAATATAATGGATACCCTGACAAAAATACAGCAGTACAAATAAAACTGAACGATTTGTATCAAAGTTTATTATTCTTATCAAATATCGGGACCTATAGGAAACCAAATAGCCGAAACAGGTCAATATATCACATGAATTTGCCTATCACTGTGACTATACATCGGCTATGTATCGGCTATATATCGGTTATATTTCGGCTATAATCCGCAAATAATTTGAGTCTGGTGTTCGATAGCCGGCATTAGCTGCATCCATGCAAATTATTGTGTATCGTAAATATTTTCCTTCTAGGGTAGAAGGAAAATATTTACGATATAGACGTTTGGCTAATAAATACTGGTTTAGCGGTTATAGTACTAAATTGTTGTCGGATTGAGTTTGTATATTAAATAAATATGTTTATACTGTGATTGGTCTGTTAGAGAGTGTTAAGTACCTAATAATTACACTAATCAACCTTGCTATGTGGAGTAGTAAAAGCTTACTTCAGAAGTGAACTTATTTCATTCGTAAGCGTTATGACAAACTAGTATTTACCTATATGATTAGGTACATTTTAGAACCAACGAGTATAACTGCTTTACAAGGCTTAGTTTTTTTATTATTGTAAATATCTTAAGTTTAATTTTTAATTATAATATAGTATTTAATTCTGGTTTTTATATCTATAATTAATTTAATAAATAAAGCAAATTTTCTTTACAAATAATAATATTTTCCATAATGTTATTGGAATAAATGAATTACATGCAAAAAAATAATGCCTGTATAAAAATGAGTACCTGCAGGTTTTCTCTATTTACGCGTTCTATTTCAAGATAAAGTGATTCACAAAGTAACTAACACTGAAGTACTCTGTAACAGCGTATTTCAGCTGAATTGTGCAATAAAGGAGTATTTAACAATTTGTAAGGATAAAATCCGACCATAAAATTATCGGAAACCTATACGACATGCAATCTAAGTCTAAATTTACAGACTCAGACCCAAACACAAGCCCGCCCGATACAAAATACAATCTACGAATAAAATCCGAAGACAGTCTAAACAACAAGCATTAAGCTGTAACAAACGATCCTTGTAAACACTCCCGCTTCTGCATAAGTTTGGATTTGCAAACAATGTCGGATAAACTTGCCAACTTTTTCTTACATCTGTATTTTTCTTATCCCTTCCACTTAGAGTTCATTATCGCTTGGCTGGGCGGCACATGTTATGTTTGTTGTACAACTCGGTGCATTTACGAAGCTAGCTGCTGGCACTCGCTTACACTATTTGCATTGTTAATAGAGTCAACTGATTCAATATTATCGATGTACTGGACCGTGAAAGGTTCGGTCGTGATGTTTTATAACGACTGGACGCTTGCAAATGTACTCACAGTTTATTGGTTTGCTTCATTGAGTTAGGGAATATAGCTGGGACTACTTATGTGGAAAATGAGGACGGATGTGGTTTGGGCGGCGAAATTGTGTGCTAGTTACAGTTGGAAAGGAACTATGTAAAATTGATGTTTATGTGTTTTGTGACTTCAATTAATTTCGTATTTGTAATATTCTTTTTAATAGTGGAAAAATTGGTGTATTGTCATCTACTAGGTAATATAAATGAATAATTGAAAAAGCAACTTTAAAGGTAATACTGTCTTCTCTTAATCTGTAATTTGTGTATGGGCATTTTGTTTGACAAAATCTTATTAGGACCTTGGATCTCACTGGTTACACCACACCTGAAACAAAAAATCCGTAATTCGTAAAATCCCAGGAATACGTACTTATTTGATTTCTAATTTATAAAAAAGCTTTCATACTCCTTAATCAATGTTAAATTCTATTCTGAAATTTCTACTAGGTAACCTGTTTTAGACTAGAAGACAGCTTTGTGCCTGTATTCCGCTGCACCTAACTTCATTAGTGTGCATAATATGAAAAGGGTTAATAACGAGCTGCATTTAACGTCTTATACAAACCCCCTTTGTCTTAATTATGAGACGCTCATTAAGAACCACTGTTTAGATAGTGTCTCTGCTTGGAAACTCTTTGCTTGACTTAAGCAAATATTTAGGAAGGTAAGAAAATATTCCGTGTTTTTATAACAAGAACACACGTTCTTTTCTTTTATACGTTGTTGGTACAAAGCTGGTTTTTATTTTTCGGTTTAGATATTAAGATGTCCTTTTTGTATGTAGTTTTATTTAAATTTAGCAGATACAGGATAAGTAAGATAAAATTAATATGAATAAACGGCTATTAATTTCTAATAAGAAGATTCATAAAACTTAAATTTATAATGATCAAGCCGTAAGTAGGTCCAAAAAATGCTGGCCGGAATTGACGTAGAGAGCCTTCCTAAATGGCGAGCCGAGACCTCTGATGCAATCGCAGTAAGTTGAACATTAACCGCGAAAAGAACATTTCTTTGAACGGTTATTATTATAAAATATAGAAAGCCAACCCCAATTCAATTTCCGTTCAGTCTATTTAAAAGACAAACTTCCTCAAACACGTCACTAACATAATTCATAGCATACAAAAAAACAAAACGTACGAAAATTATTTTTCCCCTAAAATCAAATAAGGAAAGTCGTAAAAATTGAAATGTTTGCTTTTCACCTCTTAGAGCTGTGCTCACCCCTGTGGCTGTGTAAACGGAGGGGAGGCTGTGGAGCGCGGTTGCTCGGTTCGAATCTGTATTAAGCATACACGGTGGGATGGGCCGCAAGTCGCGAATTCCCCTACACTGAACAGGGACATTTTTGTTCGACACGAATTATTTCGATTTTGTGAATACCAATGAGTTGACGCGTTGTAAATGCGGCTGATAATCAAAGGTATTATATTTGTGACTTTTTATGACTATTTTATTTCAAGTAAGTAATTATTTGTAACATTTTGTTACAAATTTGGGTATACCTACTAGAAACCGGGTCTTTCATTCTTGTTCAAAGATAGAAGAGTAAGGAATACATGATATAAACTATCCTTTTACTTAATATATTAAGTGTCAGAATTCTGAACTAACTGGCCATGAATCGTTGAATTTCGAGATCGCGTATCGACGTCGCTGAATTGTGTTATATCCTTGGCTTAGTATAATTGGACATAGAAGGTGACAATGGTCTAACATGTCAAACTAATGGAGTTACACACAATGATATCATACTATATAATATTTAATTAAACAGCATAACAACACGATGTTATAACCATAATGTTATTTGTTTCACAGTAATAACAAAAAGCCAGTCACATCAATCAGCTTAACTTCTCTATTTGATAGCTAGACAGTTGGATAGGCCGGTCATGAAAATAACGAGACGAACCAAATCATAACATTTATTTAACGCAAGTGATTCCACGGCTGAAATAAATTATAACGAACGATTAATCACGATATTACGAGTTTTATTTACGGAAAACAGAATAAAATACCAGGGGATAATGAACACGAGTTTTTGGCCCATTTACTTGTTTATGTGGGAATTTATAATGCGATGTTTCACGCCAAGATTTCCCCTGCTTTTTGTGTTTTTTCGTTTCCATACTCAAGGACTTTGTCGGTAAGATTTTTTTGGTAAAGGACCTACAGTTTTAAAAAGATTAGAAGTATTTTTCTTTGCTCATCGTGATAATGAAACGTCGAGAAATTTCAACACAAAATGTTTGAGTTCCCCAGTTTCTGAACGAAGTCTTTATTTTGCTCTTAAATATAATCTGTGTGTTCAGTAAAGTAATCTAGCTGTACTCATAATGAAAAAGCGAATATTCAGAAATAGAATCAACATAATATTATACCTCAAAACTTCAACATTTTCGACGCAACACATTTCGTATTTCAACGTTTTTTGGGTATTTACAAAATACATATAATTGATGACCTTTTTGGTATAATGGCTGAGATAACTGTGAAAACATAATAATTCTGCGATATCAGATAGCATAACCCATATAACTGACGCAATCCTCTCTAAAAACCCACTCCACATGACAAACGGATTAACAATCCCATCCCACCGCAGTCCCCGAAATTGATTTACGTCGCCATAAAACATTTGATTCCGATCCCTTCTTCAAAACATGCATACATAAAGTAAGTACACAATATTTTTGTATCGAAAGGCATTACGAGGCATCAAGGCGGAGGGGTTATTTCACGGCTCATAAAAATTTGATTTTGAAACCGAACAGAGCGGAACCTGACACTTTGTATGTATCATACATATTGTGAGACGCGCGCACTGATATTTATGCCTGATACGACCTGAAATGTAATACTTTTTAAAATATTTCCCGCGCTCGGAAGAAAATGTTCGTGGTTTGGGAATTCTGTGGCTGGAAGTGTTCGGGGCGGTTATTGTTTTGTTGGGGCAGAGTTTTCTTATGTGTATTTTTTAGAAAAGAGGATTATTTAAGACATCTCAAATTGATTTATGAATACTTTGTTTGGTTATTACTATTCAAATTCATGGATCATGAAGCGTAAAAAGTTTTGACGCAAGTTTTCGATGCACTCGCTTTGCTTAAACTAACTGCGGCAATATTATAGGGAAAATAGGAGAGATAAATTGGCAAAATTATTAAAAATGTAAATCGAGTTGTATGTTAAAAGAGCAAATATCTTGAACCGATCAAAAGCGAAAACATTCCGCATTTACCAACAGAAATTGAAATCAAATTTGTCGTTTTCATATTCCAACTTATATGGCGCACAACTGCGACAAAAGAACAAATAAAAAATGGGATTCCACCAATTTAATTCACGCAACGACTGTTACGAACTGTCGATATGTAAATATGGATGCCAGTTGCCTGGAGCCGGGGGAATGTGGAAATACAAAACGTCAATCCAGATTTCAGCCCAAAAACCATATGGTCAGACTTGCGGCAGTGAAACTGGAATCAATTGGGAGCTCTTGGGCTTTAAACTGGTCAACTGATATTGTAGTGGGGCTTTGGTTTGAAAAAACTAACCAAATTTTTAAACGCTGAACAAAGTATCATTTAGGTAAGCATTTGCTGATAGCATCCAAAATTAAAACCGTTAATTTCTTAGCCACAAGACTAAGAAATTACTGAGTTTACAGTCTTTGAAAATTATGCATACAAAATACGCTTTTACCATCATCTATAAACAAAAGCTATACACACAAAGCATAAACCGTTTTCCGCAGCCGTGAGCTAAGCCAAACAAATCGATCGGCCGCGAACACTGACTTGCATGAACACATAGATAAGAAACAAAAACGGTAAGTGATTTCACTGGCCCCGGCTTCGCCCGACTAACCTAGTTTTATTGGTTCATGTATATTGTCTGATTTCAATAAACAAATAATATGTATCTTGTGTATATGGTGTAAGCTACGCTTTATGGTAGTGTAGCAGGGTGAAGCCAAAAGGGTGTTAGAGGCAGATGCTATTCCAAGGAGTACGAACCGAAAAGAGAATTTTTCCTTGGAATTTTTGATGGAATTATATTTTTATTTACGTGGTATTTGCTTTATATTAATTTCATAGATAATTTAGATGTTAAAGAAAAAGTTGGCATTTAATTTTTTTGTAAGATGTAATTACAGCTTCATTTGTGCTTAAGTTAACAGAAAAACCATATTGATACCGAAAGGTTTCGTATAATTTTAGATCTAAAAAAATATACAAATACCTCTTTTCTTAGAAAGCTTACAAAGAGGACGAGTCTTATTGTGTTATATTTCAAGGCTAGGCTCAATAATAGTAAAATTCTCTTTAATCTAAGATAAAAAATATAAGAGAGATCTATTGTCTTAGAACTTTGAGACTTTTCTTTGAAATATTATAACTAATTAGACCATTTCTGTGCATTCATGAAAAACCTAATGAATTTAACCCTTAATGAGCACTGTGGCAAACTTAATTAGTCTACATAATTTTAACGTGTATTAGTTATATAAAAGATGAATATAGCTAAGAAACTGACTGAAGGATTTTCAAAGCGTAATGTGTGCACGTCTTGCTAAATATAGAATCTCGAAAATGAACTTAACTGCTTTTAATTAAAATTGCTGTTAATGTCAGAATGTTACCACTGAAGTGTGGTGGACAGTACATGCACTACTGTTAAATGCGAACTTTTATTAAATAGAGTTAAGTTTAGAAAAACCTTTATGAGCCTCAATTGAATTTAAACCAACCTTACATTGATTGATGAAAAAAAAAATGTTTTCTTTTTGTTATCTACACATATTTTAGGGATTATATTATCATTTATCGTTCAAATTCTACTTTTTCAACAATTTTGTCTTTATCAGATAATATTAATTGATCAGTAGTATTAGGGTAAAAATTCCGTTGAAGAAATAAATAGTAAATCGTTCACCAAAGATTTGTTTACAATCTGTCTAGAGAGTGGCTCAAGTTACTACTTATGTAACTCTTAGTATATTTGTAGGTACAAAATGAACGTGACTTCCTTACGTTATCTCGGTACCCTACATCCATTACGAGTTACACTAAAGACTCTGGTCCACAACAAGAGGCCACATTCAGCTCACTCCCCTAACTCATCTGGACACATCCTAATCTCGTTGACAAATGAACTGGACCAACGGAACAGCATTATCTTAGTACTGGAAGAAACGATACCTTAGTCCAACACAACAAGGGAAAAGAAACCCTGGGCTCCTAAATACAAGGTTGAAATTTGTGTGGGGATGTAAATAGACCAAAATCTGCCATTATGTCGTATGAGCGTAGGGGGCGTTTAAGCGAGTCCCAAGGGGGTTAATCAACTGTTTACACTATAAGATAACAGGCGAGTAGATTGCTCATAAAAACCCTTGCGTGAGCTTTGATGTATGTGAGCCGAGGGCCTGATTCTTGGTGACTTAAATTGTTTCCAAAATATACTTCCACTGCTCCGGACAGTTTTGAGTCATAAATGGTTTGTTTTGTATGTGCTAGATAAGGAATTGACATTTCCTGATGTGCTTTGTAAAGGTATCAGTTTCATCCAATGGAAGTGATCTTATTGGCAAATATCGACGGCCTGGCAAATTCTAAGAAGTTCCGAACAGTGTCCCCACTCCCCATAGCAGTTCAATTCTCTCGACTGTAGCGGTATCTATGTTTATGACTTCCAATGTACAAAATTAATTAAAAACTTTTAACCATAATGGGGCCAAACTTTCTGTCCTACTTACCTTTACATATAGCTACCTAATTATCCCCACAATTCAAATAACTAAACCATAATCACAGTACAATCTCAAACTAGTTCAAACCGGTTCAGAATTACAATAGAGAAGTTTAAAATAAACTTGGCTTGCCCAGGAGTCGTGTTAAACGTCCCCGCCAGTTGGGGCTGGCTTTGAAATATCACTCAACTTACCAACTAGCCAGAGCCCGACTTTTTTCCCCGACTTTTTCCCCCGACTTTTTATAACTGTCATAGTTTGAGGACTGACTTTGATCTTTGTATGGAGTGTTTTTGTTCGACACAAGGCGAGCTGAGGGTACGATTTTATGAAGATTCTGTACAGTTTTTAAGGGTGTTGTGGAGTCTCGTTTTTCTTTAATAAATGGGAGTTGAATAGTGTTTTATAGGCCACTTTTTCTCCAGAATACGTGTCTTCTTGCAAGATAAAAAAGCGATAAAGCCAATGTATTTTTAGTACAAAGATTTTATCAGTATTAGGCCGAGGATTTTGAAGATGATTCATAAAACTCGAGAATCAATTGGAGTAGAAATAATCTAAAGATCTACAGAATGTTTTAAAAACCTTTAAATTGATTCGATAAACAACGTTTAGGTTGAAGTAATTTTTAAAAGACTTCACACGGAGAAATATCTAGAAATTTTAGATCACTTTCAAAAACTGTTTTTTTCATTGCTGAATGGTTCAGCAATGAAAAAAACAGTTTTTCTGCACCTCAATGCAGAAAGGATGTACCCAATAAAACAGCATAATTAATATCAAAAACATGAACATCTTAAACATAAAACATTGTACATAAGCCAGGTAATCTGTTCCCTCTCTCCCATAAAGGCCTCTCAAGGCCTCTGAACAAACTAATTATTATCAATCCGGAACCGGCTCGCCAGGATAGCTTTAACTAATTAATTTATAGCTATTAACAAATACGGGGTACAATAAATCCTCACAATTTGCAACATTTATTATTCCACATCCTGCATTGGGTAAACAAATTTATAGTGAGTCTTAAGGGTCATTTTCCTGTGATATAATTGCTGAATACGGGATTAGGGGAAATTGAGAGGGTGTTTATATTCATGGTGTTTCAGTTGATGTTTAAATAACCTGTGAAACAGGACTTCGTTTTTGGATTTATTAATAACTAGCGGCCCGTCCCGGCTTTGCTCGGGTGCAACGCTGATACCAAATATAACTACACAATCATAAAGTTCTGTAGGGAGAAGCACAGCCTTGGACGCACTATTTGGTATAGAGGCACACGACCCCAGGCCCCCGCGCGGCCCTCCGGCCGGAACCCCTTTGTCCCTGCATTTTAAATTTGTAATATCTTCGAAAATATTCATTTAAATTACATGCTGTAAAGGGCAATATTGATCTTCATTACATGCACAATTTATTAAAGGTATTTAGTTAGATAAGGATTAATACTGTATTGCTTAAAATCGCTTTTTCGTAAATAAGTAATAAATAAACGATAAAAATGATTACAATAATCATTTTTATCACATAGGGTTATCCTCAAGAGATAGACATATGCCATCGCGGACTTTTTTGTAGATCTTTTTAAGGTGCACAATACTGTAGTACATTATTTTGATCTATCTCGTAGGGTTCAGCCAGCGTTTGCAATGTAAGCGCAAAAAATTAGTTCATCTACTTAAATCTCTAAGATTATCCGTGTTCCTCTACTATATTATGCATGTATTATACATATAAACCTTCCTCGTGAATAACTCTATCTATTAAAAAAAACTGCATCAAAATCCGTTGCGTAGTTTTAAAGATTTAAGCATACATAGGGACAGACAGCGGGAAGCGACTTTATTTTATACTATGTAGTGATAGTGAAGCAGTTCTTACACAAAATAATTATGATATAATTTTTGTAATGACTTCATCAGGCAGGCTTATATCTGTACAGACCAAAAAACCAGATTAAGAATATTGTAGGAAAAATCTCTAAGCAGTAATAAATAAAGTATTTTATGTGGCAAAGCTTTTAAGTTACTTTATACAAATTCCTGAAGAAATATGACCGAAATTAATTCTAATTCATTGGCAAGTAAAAATGAAAAACAAGCAAATATTTCAGAACATTTGAGCTGAAATGTATCTTAAATAAGGATCTCTCGATAGCAAGACCAAGTGACTGCCTTGGAAGTTGAGCCCAAAAGTCTTTAATATTTTACACAAAGAGCGGATGACCAATAAATTTGTTTGTTATAACGAGTTTCGATACGCTCGTAAATTTTAAACCACAGCTAAGTAACCAAATTTAATAATATAACATGTATATCTTATGCGGAGCGGGATCTTGCCAGGGCTGCTACTGAATTCTGTTACTAATGCTGTAGATAAGTCTGAAAATCCAGGCTTTTTTGCTTCAATAATTCATAACTTGACTGAATTCGTTTTTCTGTCTGGTGTTACTTTAGAAATGCATTATCTCTCTAAATAAGTATTATCAAAAAATATAAAAATGGCTTGTAATTTACATTTCAAGAATTTACTATGTTCCATTGAAATTATGCACGTAATTTCAGACCAAACCAAATAAATTCCAGTCTGCGACCCTCATTAGGCATTTAATCAGTACATAAATTAACTCCTGAAAATTGCTTTAGGGCCTGATGAAGGCGACATCCAATTACGAAGCATTCAGATCCAAGTCTATTTGCTAAAGCATGTATGTTAGCTAAAGTATTTTGGTCAGATAATGTTCTCATCATGCATATACAGTACATACCCATTCTAAGCCACAATGTTCTTGTTAAGTTAAACCACCACAATAGCTCAGCTCTGGAAATTTGCGACCATTAAGTTTAGGTTTTATAGCCAGTCACATGACATTGAAAAAGTCACATTGGTGGTATTTGAAGTCACGCAACCCATTCCCAGATATCTCCAACAATGTAAGTTATATTTCTTTTAATTGTTGGTATGTACTTAAGCCCTTTAGACGATCGTCATTAAACACTGCGAAGGTTCAGACTTTCCACATTTTGTTGCTTTTATTAAAAGTCCAAGTGTCGAATTACTTTTCTTTAATTTTGAAGCAAGATTTTAAGTTTAAATTTTGATAGAGTTAGGTGACACGACAGCAGTTTTTAGTTCTTCACCCTTGTAATAATGGTTTTATTGTTTGGACTTCAGAATGTTAATTCTTCAGTCCCTTCTAACTTGTAAATACTTAGGTCACTTTGACATGACGGTCAAAGATACTTTAGTAGAAGTAACATGTTATTAAGTTCAACTAGCATTTGTTTTTAAAGACTTTTCATCGAGTATTCGTTCATTCCTTAAATATGACTTGAGCTCAAAAGGATGGTTATGATGGGCAACTATTTTAACGGTATAATATATGTTGATGTGAAATTATTAGTTACTTATTATTTCACAGTTGTGGGAAAATTAGTATCTATTAAGTAACCTCAAAAACGACCTCCATTTCGTAATATAAATCAGTTATTTAAATAGAAATTGTTTACACATCTTACTACTGCCTGATAAAATAATAATAATAATCCAGCCTATAAACGTCCCACTGTTTATTATTTTGGGATTATTGCCTGAATGGATATTAATAAAGAACAATAGATATTCGTATTGGTGGCAGCCCTGGCTGCAAGACGTCGTTGTGCACACCGGGTGCTACTAAATAAAGTCGGCGGATCGGCCGCATTCTGTTGTTTCATATTGCTACATAGACAAACAACTTAACCTCTTCATCATATCTGATGACCTTCGTGTGATCCTTAACTTTTCCAACCAGATTAGTATATGAATATCATCGATTGTACTCCAAAACTTCTCTTCGAAAATCATGTTGCTACGACACAATTTCCAGAAAAACATATCAAAAGTGCTAATTGTATTTATTGCTAATTGTAATAAGAGGCCTTATAACCTGTATTATGACAATTAATTCTAATACGAGAAACAGGAAAAGACCACAGTTCTAAATGGGGACGTTAATATTATTATTTACATTAATTCTCTGTTGCTATAGCGACCACATAATCAAAATAATGTACGTAATATGAAAAAATATGCTTAAGGGTTATAACTATTCTCAGGTAGGTAATAACTTCCATTAATATGCTGCCACCAGCCCTGTCTGGCAGTCCTCGTTAAGCACACCCGTGTTTTAAATAAAGTCGGATTGGCAACACCCTGTTCATACCGGGTACGTACAGGGTGCTCCATTCGAAGCGGTTTTTGAGTCGCTGTCTACACCTGTTGATATTATGAAAGCCTTTATTAACTAGGATTAGTGCTTATCCAGAGGTTTAGTGATCCTTACAGAGATTAGCTAAAAATATTTATCGTTCACTCCCATGTTAACGGGTTCTGCTTAACTAACAGCTGGATTTGTGAAATATATTTAGTTAAAATAAGATTAAACATAATTAATTATTTGCAATTAGTTAGGTATTTCGAAAATTTAAAAGCTTTTTAGTAAATTTATTTAATTTTAGTAAAACTTCAAGTTACATAAAGGGCCCATGTATGGGTTATATGTAAACTGTGTAATACATTAAAATGTGCACGAAGTTGTGGAGTAAAATTGGCTATTAAGAATTTTATTTACAAAATGCGTTATTTTTTCCTACTGCTATTTTCCACAACAGCCACTTTAAATTAAATACCATTCCCGCCGAATTTATATGAGTTTTCCTTCAAACAACGCAACAAATTCAAAAGGCTCCCCTAAAGTTCCATAAATGGTCGTTCTATTTACAAATATTGCAGTTTTCCTTAAATCGTCGCGTAAGTGGCGTCATAGTAGGGCGAAACTTTCAATCGTTCCTTTATCAATATTATCTACACAGAACGACGAAATGAAAGAATCTGGTCTATTCACAAAAAAGGTCTCGGAATGGGAAAAGAAATTTCACGAAAGAAACCTTTTCTTAGATGTTTATCTTTGCTGCCTTTAAGGGCCGCGGCATTTACTGTGACACTCCCGCCAATATAAAATGCGACGGTAAAGAATACTGACGTTTACATTGCGTGATTTTTTCGGTGACGAGTCCAAGTTCTAGCTGCACAAGAAGTAATGAAATCAAATGTTGGCAACAGAAATAAACGTGACACATATTTTGTTACGAGTCAAAGTATACAATTTAAAGATGAGCCCCAAAACAAGATAAATCTATTGACAAAAATAGCTCTTAATTTTGAATTTACATAAAAAATAAATACATTTACATTAAATGTATAAACGAATGCTCTTAAAGCTTTCATTTGGCCGTTTATATTTGTGGTGTTTATAAAGTCTTTAAATAAGAAAGATGAATAGGACTCGAATATTCTTTGAGTCCGCGATGATTTACAGATTGTAAGATAATTTTACTGGACTTTGTTTTATCTGTTTAGTGCTTTGTTAGATACTTTTTTGCTGAATTGTTATCTCTGTTTTACGCTCCGGTTTTTATAAAAGTGTTAGCGATTACAAGTGCTTAAAGCTTGAGTTACTTTTAAAATGCTTTCATTGTCGCCTGTTATGAAAAAAGGATTTTCTAAAGCGACAATTAAAATGTCTATACCTACGATCTTAAAGAATAAACTACAGCTTTTTACTTTAATTCAGATCCTTTTTTAATCCCTTGTAAAATGAAATCATGATTTTGTTCTCTTTTCTCTATGACCCACAACTTTGGCTACCACCCACGTTAACCATTATACCTCCATCGAATTACGAATTAATGCTTGTTACCTTTTAATAAAGGGATAAGGGCACCCTTAATTACATAAAAATGTTTTCACTCCACCTTTCTTTCGCAAAAAATTGTAACGAACAGTAATCAGAATAACCAGAATAGTGTTGGAAAAATGTCGATAGTTTGACTATCGATAAACTTCAACACTTTAAGCGCCCGTCGATAAAACTTCAGCAGCTTATTGAGGTTTATTGGGAGGAAACATTTGTGATATTTTAACAATGGCTCAAAATTGTTTAGTTTTTCAGCTAGAACGATAACGTTTTTAATAATCTGGCACTACGCCGAAGTTAATTGAATGTCACCTGGTTTTAATGGAAACGAATTTATTTTGATTGATGAGAAAACGTACTTCTTCATGATTACTGGTATAAGTAATTGTCTTGAATATAAAAGCAGGAAGAGGCAATATCCAGCCTGTCTTAGTTTTTAGTAACAAGTTCCAAAAAATGCAATTCAAAGCTATATTTCTACAAAAAACTAAAATAAATTGTCCAGCAGTTAATCACGTAAATGTCAACTTTCCAATTGATCATAAATAATATTAGAAGCTTCAGTTTCTATTGCAGACACGACTTGACGTCCTAATTTAAACTTGTAGGTCGAGTAAAGCATAAATTAAGATTTTGCTATTTGTAAAATGTGTCGAGCAATCTCCGCAAGAAAGTGGGTCATACCATTTTTACCGTAGCTTACAGAATCTAGCTTTACCTATTTTAATTTCCCGTACGAAACAAATGGCCTGTTTGTGTAACCTCTGATCCTGAAGAGGAAGTTTTCGAAATAACATTATAAAGTTGGATTATGTTTTTTAGTAAAATGAGTATATGGGTGAATTTCCCAAATGACTTATTTTTTTGTCTGTGGTGAAATTAGTATTTGAAAAAAGGAATATAGTTCTGAATATTTTTTTTTAGTATTCTATAGGTAGTCATTGGGTTGTGGCAAATATATAATTTGCCTAGGACTATTAAAAAGGTAGAAAAAAATACATAAACCTCTACTTTTTTTCAAATCGGTGCTGTCCCACTACTTTTTTTACAAGCAAAACAGCTTATACACTAATAAAAATAAGTAAGTTAAGTATATAACTTATTCTATTTCATAGAATATTAGTTTAGTTATTAATACGTAGCATTTTTTATTACATAATTAACGATTATTATTACTGAGAGGCACAAACGTACTTGTCCTGAAAAATGTTCTCATATCGCTGGGCAAAAGTAATTTAAACATAACTTTACATCGATGAGTCTGACAACATCCCCACCCCAATTGTATTGCCCTCGTTGGTGTGTGCTAGTGGGCAGTCAGGATAGAAGTGGGTTAAATCGCTGGATATGCCCACCAAAAACATAAGTACGCCATTTCAGTTGCTCCCGGACAATTATTTTATATAATCGGTGGTTGCATTTTTCTAGTGTAATGAGTAGTTTTATTATTGTTTTTTGGTTTTAACAGACGCAGTTAGTGAATTAGCTTCATTGTCTGTTATTGAATTTATCCTAGATATTATGCATTTTTTATAATTTTCTAAAAAGTGTGTTATTTCTCACGTCGGTGTTCTCATATCGCTGTAATCGGTGGTCTTTTTTACCACCGATGTGATTATTTACACCGAAATGATAAGAAAAAATCGATCGGTGTCTTATATCTAATATCGGTGTCTGGATTCATGATCAACACACAGTTTTGTCACATCGGTGGATCATTTTATCACCTCGGTGAGTCGTTCTATCATATCGGTAGATCACGTGTCATTTCGATATACAAAGAAACAAGTGAACATACATACATACATACATACAACTTACCTACATAGACTGCCAAAATCATAACCACGATACCACTGGGTATGTATAAATGTATCGTTAAGGAAGGTCTGTATTCGGTAATGTACGACCATAGGCAGAGATGATGATGGTGAGGTAGAACAATTGAACGCAAGAAAAGTTAGTGAAGCAAAAACTTTTTTGTTAATAAAAATAGTCAGTAGGTACATTATAATAAATATCAAAAAAACAATGATACTAAAAATGATCATTATTTTTTTAATAATAAGTTCCTCTAGTAAACATAATAAAATAGGTACATAATCATTTTCAAAAAATATATTTTCATTGGAATTCTAAGAACTCAGTTCACCCTTAGTTCTGGTCTTCAGTTCTCAAGGGTACCCTTGTAAAAATATATAGGTACCTACTATTTAATGTTCAAACGTGGATAGATTATCATATCGCTGGATATGTACATCATTTCGGTGGATATACTTATCATATCGGTGTACAGAAAAAAATATCGGTGCCGGTTTTTCATATCGGTGGAAGCCAAAATTCAAACCGAATTTTCTCATTTGTCTTAAATGATACGTTGATGATATTCAATTTGGGGATATTTGATGTCCTAAAGATTACAGAAAACCTGAAAAATATACAAAAAGTACATAATTGTAAAAGTTCACCGATATGATAAGAAAAATGGCATTTGTTGAAATTCACCCATATTATTTATAATGTATTTGGATATGGTTGAGATTGGCGTAGCACTGGAGAGAAAGGCACATGGAAAAAAACACAAGTCTACCAGTGTGATGATACGAGATTTAAAAGATGATGATGTTGAAAATGTCCTCGGACATTTATGAATACTGAACTTGACATTCGTTCATTGACAAAATGTTTATTATTACAATATTAATACTTTTCCTACTACATCGTAGTGAATTTTCAGACCATAATGCAGCAATGTATATAATTTGGTTAGATTAATATTACGTTTAAATACCAAAGACCAACTTTACAAACTTGTAACTAAAGTTCTCCGTCGTTGTTCGTTATAGTTAGTGCAAACAAAAGTCTTGACTGTACTCTGTTATTAGGTAGTTATGTTCACACTAGAATATGTATATCGATATTAAATAGTATACGATTTTATGGCAATTTTTCCATTTATTTTTTTGATAACCAATTTTCGATTAGTTTATTAAATGAAGGTAATTTTTTGGTCGATAGTTATTTTGCTATGTAAGACATCACTAATATTTTTTTCTTCCTATACATAGTTATTACGTAAATGAAAAAAAAAACATTATTATTTTTCAGGTAAGTTTTAAGTTTTATTTACATATTATTATCATAGTCAGTAAATCATAAAAGATTCGATTGTCATTATTTCCTTGTTTCAAAAGGTGTTTTGTATTTTACTTTTGAACATACAGCACTATTAATTGCAATAAAATATGATATACTGAACGCCTGTAACCTCATGCACTGACTACAGTTACATGCCCTGTTCGTCACAGATAGCCAGAGGAGATTGATTGATGGCGGCCGCTCACGGCGCGTGGTGCACGGCGCGTGGCCGAACGACTCGGGCGTTGTATACGATGTGTCTTCACTGCCTTGATTGGTGGAAGATTTTAATGGTTTGTGTCGCTAGGAGGATTGCTTGTATTGGTTTTGTAAAGGTGATATATGATTTTTGGATGTGATCAGAATGTCGTTGATTTGAACTATGGATAAAAATGATCGTCAAAAATATTTGTGAGGTTTCTTTGCCTCGTTATTTGCATGATTTCTTTTAAAGGTATCTAAGAGAAAGTAAAAAAAAAAGGAAAGACAATATCTTGCACATATACACTTTCACATAACATCGGCATAAATTAACAGTTAAAAATATTTAAGCCTACTGTGTAATCTACCAACAAAGCCAGAAGGACCATTGTTTAATTTAATTTGTTGTAGCTTGAGCCGCTACAAGCTTCAGGCACGCCATGTATCTGGATGACATTCATTAATTTATCCCAACATTTTAGCTCCAAACCGTTCCACTCTTCGTTTTGTAGTTGTAAAATGTGATAGTACGATCAGTAACGAAAGTTCCTTCATTCTTGGCATTAATGTGCGAGTAAAGTGTTGCGGGACTTGCGTTGCCGGCTGTACGTTGGCATTAGATAGAACACGATGATATACGGCGTGTTGCCGTTTCCGCACAACTTTGTTACGTTTTGAGCGTGTGACGTCAACACTACTATTTAGGTTTACAAAACATTCTGACGTTTGTATCCAAAGGGAGGTGTGACATGTCGTATTGTCCGGAGTTTTAAATACACTTTTGGAACACACTTTACAAATACAAGGTGTGAATAGTTTCAATAGAGACTATCTTTTATGTAGGTAGTTTACAAACTAACATTTGTAGTGCTAAATACTTTTATAATAAATGATATATTTAAGTTATAGATGATTTTAGTGTCACTTATAATAACACAAACACAAATGTTTCGCAACATTAATAATATAAAGGATTTCTTACCAGAAAAATATTCAAGGCCTTACTTGAAATATACATTTATCAAACTTGGAACTTGTCTGTCAAATTTTAGACTTAAAAACTAAAAGGTAGCTTTCTTTTTCGCTAACAATAACTGTGAATTAGAGTCATACCAATTTGGACACGAGGACCAAACGAAATGAGTAAAAGGACTATAAATTTAGATAGACATTTATAAACAAAGGCCTGTTTCTGAATTTGTATGCAAGTATCGTTAGTAATTTATCGGATTTGTGTTTGATTATTCTATTATGCTATAAATAAATTACGATATGATTTGCTAGATAAAATTGAATTAAAGTGCAAATCAGATGTAAATAAAACAATCTATTGAATTTATAAGCAAACATTTTTATTTACATCTGTACAAAAATAGGCAAATGTAAACTTATATAACATACAATCAAACAGATTTGGAATTTTAAATTTACATTTTTATATCGTGATTTGCATTTCACAATTTTAATACAAAATAAAACGAGTCAAGCGTCCCCGATTTAGAATGAAACAAAATGGAAACATGTGTGTATTTATAATGCAACAATTAATCTACAGCTACTTACTCCACATCTGAAATCTCTCCAGCGATCAAGTGGGCCTTTCATCCGAAATTCTACATTCAACATACACGTCCCAAGGCCGGGCCAACAATTAATCTGACCCTCAACAAAAAACCGTTGGAACACAAAAGCCGTTGTGTTCCCTCACAAATGGCCAACAACCTCTTGCTATTATCCGCATAAATTGTTAGGGAATCATCTTTGTCCCGGCCCTTTGTTCCTGCAGCTCTTCAGCAGCTCTGGTCTTCATTAAGTTAATTATGTGCCAGCCATTGTGTCGAGTGCGTATGACCTCCTCTGATACGCTCTTGTGTGAGATTGTTTCAGATAAACTGTCGATTCATGCTAATCTTATGTACAGATAGATAATCTTATCAAGTCCTTTAGCGAAAACATGAATAATTGAATATGATGAAAATACTAGTTCTGAAAGTTCTGAAAACCTTATAAATGGCTTATTAAAGTACCAACGGACCAGTAAATATTTTGAGGAAAAAAGACGAATTATGAAACCCTATTCAGTAATTTCTTTACAAATGTATATAGGGCAATAAATGAAAAGAGTATAATCCAAGAACCTAATTTAACGCTGCACTGTTATAACCTCCAAAAACAAGTAAAACTCAGTGTGTACTCTGTAAAGCTGCAGTCAAAGAAATTCCCGGCGCGGGCTCATTCCAAGTTCCTCTCATTTGAGGAAAATTCCTGTTTCAGCAAAACTTTACTTTTGGAAGAATATTTGTCAATAAATCATTTTTTTGTGCAAACGTTTAATCTTTCTCTTATTTGTTAAATTGGGGCATTGAACCCGAGGTTATCGTTGAATAGTCACGTTTCTGGTAGTTTGATATGTTGGAATGTTCCGTAGGTTCGTTTTAATTGAAATTCTAAGACATAGGTTTCGCAAGACAAGCCATCCATAATAATCTCACTGGGTTCCAAAATACGAGTATAATTTGTCCTGGTTTTTCACTCCTGTTCCTCATGTTAGGTATATTACAAACCGCATCTGCCTCAAACAATCAAATTAATACGTCACAAATTCCGAATCTAATCTAATCACAATATTAATGAGAATACCACCGGCGCGTTTTACATTGACGCATGAATATGCATGCCTCACCGCAACGCACTCGTTCAAGTCGTAATATGCGTGTAAGTCTGCGAGAGTTTCGCTATTACACTTAAATCTCTTTCTGAATATCATTCGCGGCATGTGTCGCTAATGAAATAATTCTGTCCTACACTTTAATGTGGATCAAGTTTTGTGGCATAGATTAAACTTTTTGAATTTTGCAGACGTGACTTGAAGTTGTAATGTTTTGTATTTTACCTAATATTTCTAATGATGGCCGCTGCTGCAGGTTACGATTTGAACAAATAAAAATAAGTAGTGCTTATAGCGTAATAGTCTGTGTCAAAATTGTTGTACGAGTAACATCCCTGAAGTATACTAGCAATAACAAAAAATAAACTTGCAAACGCGTGCAAAAATTGCTCCCTATACCTATACCAGGCAGCGGCGTGCATATCATATAGATAAATAAGCAGTGCTTATCTACTAAAAACCAACTATCTTTAATTTTAACAATTTGTATAGAATAAATCAGTCAACACTCAATATACAAAATCACCGAATTACAGATACTAAATTTAGAAACCAACCATTTCAATAACAAACAAATAAGTTATGTCGTTACATATCTGTCACATTCAAATTAATTCAAAACTCAACTTTATAATATGTCACGAAGTAGGCTGTCGCTAAATTGCCAACCCCCACACTCAAATATTAAAAAAAAAACTCCTTGTCTACGCACACTTCATAGTAAGACAATGAAACGCCGCCATCTTGCTTTCTTATAATACGACGAAAACAAAAATCCCTGTTTGCAAAGCATGATACTCTGACATTTGACATTCGTAATCTGTTACACCTACTACCACTATTTTAAATTCCATTATTATTCCAGTTATTAGTACATTTTCAATAGCTATTAATATATAATAATATGTATGAAGTATTTCTAACGTAATATTTAATTTGCAATTTTAATATTATTGTAAATAGGTATTTAAAGCTAAATATAATATCTTGTTCAAGTATGTATGTAAAAATTAACCAGTGTTAATTGCCGTGAAATTAACTGTAAATAAAGCTTTATGTTGTAATATACAACTCGTAAATTATTAATAACAATATTGTTTAGTGAACAAATACATAATTATTATTGTGAACTTTATTAGTTTCTATTAACATTTTTTTTGTTTTTACTTATGTGTTAGAACTGGCTGGTTTTTCGATATTTATTATCTGTGGCAGTACTGGCAGTATGTCTGCTTAGTTTATGATCGTGCGCGCGCGCCTTTTCGTCTTGTTTTTCGTAACTATTTTCTATTTATTGTGATTTTGTGAAGTGTCTGTAGTTTAATAAACAGGAGCATTAATATTTATAATTTCCTTTATTAATAAAAATAATTGTAAATAATAATAAAAATAATAAATAGCTGTGTGTGAATGTTAAGATCGTGGTGAAAATGAAATGTGTTTGGATAGCATAAGTGCGAAGTTATAATACAAACCCAGCAGATGGGGTTGGTTGACAAAACTTAAAAAGGTAAGCGTCTTAGTCATTTTAACTTAATACGTCTGAAAATTACGCCTGACTAGCGGTGAGCTGACGGTCGAACTGCTTTTGTTTTGTTTTTCGTCGTTTTTTGATTGTTAAATAAGATATTGTTGTGTGAATTGAGACCTACCTACCAGAATAACTACAACGAGAACTTGTCGTTCTTGTGGATGATGATATTAAATGATACTTTTTAGTAAAATTGGTAGTAAATTAAACATACAAGTTTTATATCCTTCAATAAGTATAATACATAATACAATATTTTGGCACATCCAAAAATATGTCTGATAATTTTTTTTTCTATGACAAAAGAAGGTGGGAAAAATGTTGGTCTCGAATCGTCATAGTGACTACGGCTTAATATAATATTTAGGTTCACTTTTGAACCCTAACTAAGAATAATATCCAAATAAGAGTTCTTAATGTCCGCGGCGAAGGTGGTGTGATGATCTAGTCAGTTACGCGGGGCGCAAGTGGACAGAAATCGCCAAAAACAGAGACGTTTGGAAGAAGACAGGGGAGGCCTTTGCCCAGCAGTGGGATCAACAGTAGGCTAATAAAAAAAAAAAAAGATTTCTTAATTATCAGGAAAGTCTTTGCGTTTGTGTGTATGAATTAAAATTTAAGGGTATTTATGGTAAAGTGGCTCTATGCTTACCAGGGCCGAAAACCAATGCACGCCACTGAACTATACTCCTACATAGTTATTAAGATCTTGAAGTGTTATCACAAACAAAAACATAGTTTTACTATGAAAAAATATTAATCAACAAATCTAATCACAAGTCATATATCAATGCTGCATGAAAGCAAATAATACTCAGCGAAACTCCATGAATGAGGTTTGCCAACACTGTAATAAAATTATAAAGCTTTTGTACATAAAACTAATTGTTATTCGCTAGCTAAAACAATTGCCACACAATATAGCCTAGTTTAACGAGTGAATACTGAATATCCTCCCAATAAATATAGTAACATTTATTTTTTACGCAAATGTTAGACGCAGCGGAGTTTGTGGGCAATATTTCAAAGTACCCATAAATGAATATTTTCCTGTTCGGACAATAAATATGAGAGGCACCCAAATATGCGGTAGCGTCGTAATTTATAATGTATATAGGCGCGCCGAGAATCCACTAGGAGAACAGAATTGGACAAATGGAATATGTTAGTTTACGGGCTTGGTTCCTAGTTGTTAGCGTTAGTACTACCTAATGTGAAAATAAATATAGAAATACATGGTACCCTTACTTATACCTATTATAAGTGCGAAAGTTTCTTTTGATGTATAGATGTTTGTTACTCTTTCACGAAAAACGACAGATTTTAATGAAACTTTACAATAATGTACCTTATGCATCGAAATAACACAAAGGCTATAATTTATAAGGATATTGTATGATTTGTCATTTATGCGGCTGAAAAAGCGGGGAACAACTAACCAAAAAGGAATAATTTTAAAAGTAAAGTTTAACCCCCTGAAGGGTTTAGAACTCGATATTTTAAACTTTATATTGATTTTTGAAATAGTTAACTGAAAAATATAAACAAAAGTTTTTCCTTTAGGAAAAACACCTATGTTTTTAACATAAAATATTATAATTACTCTCTTCACCTGCCGCTTCTGCGTCATAATCTGTGGTGCATGTCTTAGTGTAAGCCGCAAAGACCCAAGTCATACGTAGCCGCCTGGCATTTAGTTCGGAGGGCTTCAACTTATATAGATGTGCCGGCTTTGCGTCACTCCACAAACGTATTAGTTTTTAGCGGGCTCCAGAGTTATTCCTGAATATTCCACGATCATAACTTTAAAACGTCGAAGTCTTCTCTTTGAGGTATAAAGAATGACTGTTGAGTGGCAGCTTTTGTAAGCGTTTTGGGTAAACGAGGTAGGAATTATGTACGGTTTTAGCAGACTTTGCAGTCGCTTTTACAACCTAAACGCTTTTAAACTGTACCTACTTGCTGATGTATAAATAGTAAAATCGACATCACACGAGAAAAGTGACCTATGACATTTTGTTATAACAATAAAACACGTGTTTCTATTGTTTAAAATACTATTATCTTAAACAACATCAATAAACCTCACCGTTGTATACATTACATAAACTTACAGCTACCACTATTCATAAAATCCCCAAAATAAATTCAGCAAAATAAAATGAGAAGCAAATTTCGCTGAAAATCTAGGACATGATGTTACCACCACTAGCACTATGGAATTAACCCGTGGAGCGAAGGAAAAGTTGGCGTTGCATTTTATTAAGTTCATCTGCATTAAAATTTATTCAGAGCGGCAGGGGGCCACCGCGTCCCCAGTAATTGGTAATGTAACAGTGATTTCATTAGAGCGCCCTTATTGAACACTTTTGCATATTTAAACTTTAGTTATTGGTTTTGTGGACGTCTTTACATTAATGCTACTTATACACTGCTAAGCACAAAGCTACTGAAAGGGTGATCAATATATTTTTTTCACCTGTTTGTCCTCATTTTAAGCTCTGTGATTGGATGTTAGTATTAGAGAAAAGATAAGAGGTCGCCGTTTGTCGTGGTATGGACATGTGATGAGGAGGGATGAAAGTCACGTAACTAGACGAGTTATGAGTATGAATGTGGATGGGTATACATGCAGAGGAAGAACAAAAAAGAGATGGATGAATTTTGTGAAAGATGATATGAGAAAGAAAGGAGTAAATACTGAGATGACAAGTTGTAGAGATGAATGGAAGCTGAATACGCATTGCGCCGACCCCAAATACATGGGAACAGGGCAGGGAGATGATGATGATAAAGAGATAGAAAATGTTGTTGTTTGTGCAGTCAAGACATGTCCAATATTAAACATATAATAATATCGTAATAGGTGTCATCGTGTATACTCGTACGGAGCTTATATGGTAAAATCTGTATTGACGAGATTGTGAATTGGAAATGAATATTGATAGATCTGCTTGGTTATATTGTTGGAGAATACTGAGAAATTAATCGATTCTAGTTATACGGGTTCCAACAATGTTCAGTAAAGGTAGTATGTATTTGTAGCCTGGTTTGTGGCTAACTCAAATGCTAATCCTGATAGTAAAATGGCTAAACAATTTCATTTGAATTTTGATTCAGTGTGGTCACTTGTTTACATTATGTTAAATTATTCAAATCTTTCATGATTAAAAGCGGATATTCTTAGTTAATCATTTATTTTAATAAATATAGAGATTAATTATACTTTTTTCACTTTTACAAAGATTCTTTTAAATCATTATATACCGACTCAAATCAGTAGACTTAATGGTTACCGAAAACTATGTTACTACATTTAAAGTCAACTTTAATTTGGTTTCCTCATTTTAAACAAACTTAAAGTACAAACTACCAAAAATTCTCCCAAAATGATAATCATTCAGAGACATTTCACTAATTAATAAACGTATTAAATTTGTGTAAATTATTACAGTTGGGACGTATTTTATTCACAGCTCACTTCGGAATAATTAAGGAGTACTTAACACTGAAATGGTACAGTTAAAGAGGTTCCCAAACTTAACGCTTTGCGATACAGTTGCGAACAGAAAGTAGACATAAATATTTTTGTTTGACTTTCTTAGTTTAAGAACCTAAAGTTTTTGATTTTAGTTTTGTTTGTAATGAACATAATAAAAAATAATAATCCGACCTATTAACGTCCTACCGCTGGGCACATAGCGTCCCATATAGAGAAGGCACGAGCATCGATCATCACGCTTGTATTGAATTTTGTTTTAATTCATTTGTGATATTGGGAGCGTTTCAAATTTAAACGAATTTCAAAATTATTATAATCAAAAGTTTTGGACACCATTAATAAGCTTAACTACCTAGTTGCTTCCTAAACATTTTTTTGTGTATAACTAAATTCCCAACCATTGTGGTCATGTAAGAATTTCAAGCTAAAATTTTCTTGTTTTAACTAGAAATAAGTTTTACATTATCTTCATTTATAGTAATATAGAGGGTCTATTACTATTTATCGAGCTGATTTTATAAACCCGATACTACCAGAATTACTTAATTGTGATACTCGATATTTTTACATGGCCCAAAATCTTCCAGCATTTTTCAAGAACGTTTTTTTGTAATCCCTAATCAAAATTGATTCAATATTAATTTACTAAGTATATCTACATTGTTTAAAAAAAATTGTTTATCGCCTGTTAGTTTTATTTATTTATATAAGTTTTAATTTTAGTGTAGTTTTAATTAAGTATTGAATTGTACATCAATAAAATTATCACTAGAACCAGCCTGACAAAATTATCGTTGCTTCGTGTCAATTTATGTATCCTTCCCTTGTGAAACCGATATTAAGAAGTTTCTAGATTTGTCTTCTTCTTCTTCCATGTTGGAACCATACCATTACAGCCCTAATATCATATTGACAATCATTCTAAAGCGTCTTATTTTGAAGTACTTCTGAAGACTTAATAGATCTTTTATGTATTTTCGTATTAAATATAGATATATTTTCATAAATGCTGTTTTATAAAGCAGTCAACCAGTAGTAAAGTATTTCAACTCTTACCTATCGAGTGTAAATAACTATTGAAGTCCAAATTTTCCTGAAAAACCTTGTTTCCAGTCAAACAATTGAAACAGCAATATACTTGACAATTTAATGACTGATCCAAATGGTCCGATTTAATTCCTTCCAAAGTGTAGGGTATCTTTACGTTGCGAGCGTCACTTGATGCCTCCTTATTGCATTTCGTCGACTACCCTCTTTCGGATTACTTCTGTTGCAATTTACACGAGTGCACCATCTTAATTTGACCCCCCTCCCCCCTCTTAACACTTTGCCGAACCGAAGTAAGAGAGTACCCCCCATTTATATCCCCGGTTCCAATAAGACTGGTCGTTTCGTTACAATCTTAACACGGTCCAATTTTAATTTTAAGGGATTGCTCTTTTCTCTAACAATGTTTTAAAGTGGCGCGAAAATAATTGGATCTATTCTATTAGAGCTCCGAGGACGCGGAAATAACCGAAGTGACGTGTTCTCGCTAAACATTATTACGAATTGCCTAAAGTACTTACTAGGTGAAAGTATTATGTTAACCCTTAATAATTCAATAAGTAAGCATTATAAGTAATTTTCGAAATATTTATCATATGGATAAAGGTCGCAAAAATAACTTAAATAATTATAATGTACAGTTTCAATTTCCCCACGACAAATGGCAATAAAACCCCAGCTAACTACAATTGGACATGTCGAGAGAATGAATGAGGAACGATTGACGAAAAAAGTGTATAAGGCGAGTGTGAATGAAAGTGTTGGAAGGGATAGACCTAGGCGGACGTTTCTAGACCAAATCGGAGATGTCTTGAAAAAAGGCCAGGTCAAGAGTACCCTAAACCGAAGAGCATGTATGAAGGGAATTATGACAGTGGATGAAGCGAAACAAGTATGTAAGGATCGTAGCAAGTGGAAAGAAGTGGTCTCTGCCTACCCCTACGGGAAACAGGCGTGATTATATGTATGTATGTATGTAACTACAATTTCCCGTTTATGTTTTCCCTATTTTAAACGTAAGTAGGTAAATAATTCGGGGTCCAAAACACAACAAACAAATTAGTTGAATATGTAGGTCAAAGCTATTCCGTTTTAGATTCGATTTTATGTTATTTACTGCGTCTATTCAATGGGGTGAAATTACAGGGTCACACGATTATTACCTTAAAAAATTCTATAGAAAAATGATCGATTTAGTTAATGGTTCCGATAAATGGCAATAGATTCCCTCCATTATACTGTTTACTAAAGCGAGGGGTAATCAAAAACCTAAAGTTCTTATCTTATAATAACTAGAATAATTTAATTACTATCGATGTTTTCATGTTTAGACTTTGATTAGGAAAGTTATTGTTAGTAGGCTTCTCAAGAAATTAGCCTTCATGATCATCATTTTCTGTATCAAGCTAACCCTAAAAAACAAAACTGTTTGTGAGTTTGTTTGCTAAATATTTTTTATTACCTACTTATGCATTATTAGAAACCTTTGATCTTACATTCTAACTACATTCAATCCTTGAAAAAATCTAAAACACTTCTGAATTTTCGAAATATCAAGGATGACATCTCAAAAACATCTGCAGTTACGTTTCCAACCCCATTTCCAATCACCTGTATCAAGGTGATTGGGGTTAAACTACACCCTGTATATGTTAATGGCCGCCGCCAGGATTTGATAACGGAACCCTCTTCAAACCCAACTAAAAAGGTTCCAAGGTTTTAAACCTCCATGCAGAGCTGTTCCCGACAGATAGACAAGGTTATTGTAAATAAGGAATCTATTTTTATACTATCACAAGTTAGAATTTAATTTTGGTAGGAAACCTTACTTTAATTATAAATTGTAGCCATAATTATACACTGGATACTGTTTTTGTTCAATGTACGCGATATTTAAACAAATTATAAACACACAATAATTATTCAGTTTACATGCAAACAAGTTTACTGCAGTGCCAATTAATAAAAACAATCCAATTGAAACAGTCAAGCCATAATGCATAGCAAGAAAATGTTTTTTTACAACCAAATCCGATTACTTACAGATTATCCACACAAACTCCATTACTTTTACCACAAAACACAACAACGATTTACATAGCTTTTGTAACACCAAATACAAAAAGATAGAAAACTGAAAAATACAATCTAACGTTTTATCAAAGTGTCAAAGTGCATCAAAGCATCTAAGTGTATTTATTGAAGTTGGAAAAAAACACTAAGAGATTATGTTAGTAAGGACATGGTGTTTTAAAAGAAAAAATCTCCCTTGCACCAAAATCATATTACTGGATACGTTCCCAATTCTCCACCGCCATCACCAACCAAATTGATGTGACACTGTTAAGTGCCGATAGAAAATAACGTTAGAAGAAAGAAAAAAACTCCACACAATTTACTAAATTCCAGTCAGAGCCACAAAGAGGTATATTATAAAAAAGTTGACACAAGACAGACGTTACCTCAAAATTCGTTAAGACATAAATGGAATATAAACTGTAACTTAATTAGAAAGCAACTGACGAGGTTCACAAGTGAATTGTGACGTCATAAATACGGGAGTATTTGAAAAGATGTTAAATATAAAATGCAACGACAGCAGAGCTTAAATTGCTAATGCAATTTAGGTAACTTTGTAACAATGATTTGACATTTGAAATTCAGGTTAAAAAGCTTAAATAATCTTTTTTGTTACAACTATCAAATAAGCATACTTTAGGTTACAATTCGTGCTAAATTAAACACGTGATGGGTAAAGATGTAATGAGCGATGATGTTATCAGTTACTCGGTGATGACATTGTGATGCGCATAATAATATGATGTGATGACTTATGACGTGATGAGTAAAAATATGATGGCCTATGATGTTATGAGTTATGGTGAGACACTCATGTCATACCACCAAAAGTCACCCCCCCCCCCAAAGTCAGACACATCATCCCCAAAGTCATCACTGCCCCCTAAAAGTCATCGTCCCACCCCCAAAGTCATCATCACAATCCCTAAAGTTAGACACTCATGTCATCCCTTCTAAGTAAGGCACTTACGCCATGCCTCAAAGTCAGACACTCATATCATGCCCCCAAAATTGATCATCCCTCCAATGTCAGACACCCATTTCATCCCCCCAAAGTCAAACACGACATCACTCCCAAGTCAGACACTGACGTCATCCCTCAAAGTCATCGCCCGGCCCCAAAAGTCATCACCCTCCCCCCTAAAGTTGGACACTCATGTCATACCCCTAAAAGTGATCATGCCTTCCAAGTCAGACACTCATGTTATATCCCCTAAAAGTCACCTCCCAAAGCCACCACCCGCAAAAGTCACCCCCCCCAAAGTCGTCATCATCCCCCCAGAAAGTTGGTAAATCAATTCATACTCCCAAAAGTCAGACGCTCACGTCATGCCTCCCAAGTTACCCGCCCCCCCAAAAGTCACCCCCCCCTAATGTCACCCCCCCCCCAAAGTCGTCATCATCCCCCCAGAAAGTTGGTAAATCAATTCATACTCCCAAAAGTCAGACGCTCACGTCATGCCTCCCAAGTTACCCGCCCCCCCTTAAAGTACCCCCCCCCCCCCTGGTCATCACCCTTCCCCCCAAAGTAGGACACTCATGTCATACCCCCAAATGTCACTCACCCAAAATCGGACACTACTTATGTCATACCCAAAAAAGTGAACATCCCTTCAAAGTCACACTCATTCCATCCTACCAAATTCAGACACTTACGTCATGCCTCCCAAGTCATCCCCCCCAAGTCACCCCCCCCAAGTCCCCCCCCCCCCCCTCCTCAAAGTCATCACCCTCCAGCAAAAGTCACCACCCCCAAGTCATCATCCTCCCGCCCAAAGTTGGACACTCAAGTCATCCCCCCAAAGTCAGACACTTATTTCATACCCCAAAAGTGGTCATTTCTTAATAGTCAGACGAGTTGTGATGTGATGACTTATGACGTGATGAATATGTTGTGATGGCTTATGATGTGATGAGTTGTGATGTGATGAGTTGTGATGTGATGACTTATGATGTGATGACTTATGATGTGGTGAGTTGTGATGTGATGACTTATGATGTGATGACTTATGACGTGATGAATATGTTGTGATGGCTTATGATGTGATGACTTATGATGTGCTGGCTTATAATGTGATGAGTTGTGATGTGATGACTTATGATGTGATGACTTATGACGTGATGAATATGTTGTGATGGCTTATGATGTGATGGCTTACGATGTGATGGCTTATGATGTGATGACTTATGATGTGATGATTTATAATGTGATGACTTATGATGTGATGAGTTACGATGTGATGAGTTGCGATGTGATGAGTTGCGATGTGATGACTTATGATGTGATGACTTATGATGTGATGACTTATGATGTGATGAGTTACGATGTGATGAGTTGCGATGTGATGACTTATGATGTGATGACTTATGATGTGATGACTTATGATGTGATGAGTTACGATGTGATGAGTTGCGATGTGATGAGTTGCGATGTGATGACTTATGATGTGATGACTTATGACGTGATGAATATGTTGTGATGGCTTATGATGTGATGGCTTATGATGTGATGGCTTATGATGTGATGACTTATGATTTGATGACTTATGATGTGATGAGTTGTGATGTGATGACTTATGATGTGATGACTTATGACGTGATGAGTTGTGATGTGATGAATATGTTGTGATGGCTTATGATGTGATGGCTTATGATGTGATGACTTTTGAAGTGATGACTTATGATGTGATGAGTTGTGATGTGATGACTTATAATGTGATGACTTATGACGTAATGAATATGTTGTGATGGCTTATGATGTGATGGCTTTATGATGTGATGGCTTATGATGTGATGACTTATGATGTGATGAGTTGTGATGTGATGACTTATGATGTGTTGACTTGTGATGTGATGAGTTATCATAATTACGTTTTAGATTATCATATTCTACAAATATGCCATCACATCCTACATGTGCATAAAACATGGAGAATCATCATTGTGATGTGAAATGTATCATGTATTACGTTAGTCATGGTGCATCACATTATAATCAGTAATCAAAATGATAATCCTAAATAATAAATCATTAATTCTGACATAATTTTATGAAGTACCTTATGCTGACAGTCCCTAAATGAAAGTTTAACATCCATTGATAGCATACTACTCAAGACTATGTCCTGTTACTACCACACCCAGCAATGTATGCAGCTCATTATGAGCGTTGCATTATTAAATAGGTATAACTACATATTCTGCAACATTAAGCTGTTGCAAAATGGTTTTGAACCATAAACTACGATAATTCTCATACACTAGGACTTTGTGTGACAGTTATTGTAAGAATATAATAGCTCGTTTTTAGGTTCAAGCACTTTGTTTTTGGGCATTGTATAAAAATAAAATTAAATTGCATTTAATACAGTAATATGAAATTAAAAACACCGTGTGAGATGTCCCGAAATATTATATTATAGGTATATATTATATTAATTAAATTCATTACATATTGATTTTAAGTGCCAGTTTTTACCAATGGTCTTTATAATTTTATTTTTCTCTGTTATGTAATTTACTGTGTAGCTGATCATCAATAAATCCTAAAAAACGATTACTATGGTATTACAAATTTATTATCTTTGCCTGTCCCCTTTGCCCGTACTATTAGTTCTGTTAAATGTGGGTTCTATTAAATGTAGTTTCTAAGAAACTTCTTCGTTTTCCGGGAGAAACGACTATGTTTTTTCAGGATAGCCTTGATGGCAGTAGTGTTAAACACCCACATTTTGTCAAACAGGAAAAGTCACGAGCCATTAATCAGCTTTATTCCAAATCAAACAATAAAAAGAATTACTATTTTTAGGAATTGGAAAGTTTTATCTTTATCTTTGCGTAAATTGCATCAGTAACAAGTTGCTGAAAATTTATCCTAATTTGAAAAAGCTTGTCTCGACAAAAAAAAACACTGCGTTTTAAGAAAAATAGAAAGATTCCAAAGATGAACAGGCATAGAAACATACAGAAATGTATTTTAGTTTCTGTTACGCGATCAAGTCACTATCGCATTTACAATATAGAAGTACGTCCTTATTTAATACACAACTACGTCAGAAGGATATTCAAAGCAGATGAAGCTCACGTGGGTGTTCTTTTGTCAGGCCTTACGTCACCGCGTCACGCACAGCGCACCACATTACCCACTGAAGCGCACCGCTCCTGGCTCTGCTCAGATGGAACTTATCTTAATTGACATTCGATTACATTGCCATTGTTTTTTAAAAGTTCTTATTTTTTGAGATTCATTTCTAGATTAAATTTGAATTTTTTGATTAAAAGATGTCCTAAATTTTTAAGGGTTACTTCAGTGACGGAGTCCAACTATTTATCTGTGATGTAGATATAGATGTTGTCATCGTATAATTTTATCGACAGACATCTTTATGAAAGAGAGTTGGCCTCAGATGTCGGTAATTTACTCATAGCATAGTTCTAGAGATTCAACATGTACTTTTCAATATTACAAAAAGAAGAACAATTTACCTACTCAGACTAAACCGTCGGCTGGTTATTAATTCTATTGACATTTCTCAGAAACAAATAAGAACGACGTGCTTCCATTTAGCTTTCATATCAGGCCGGGCTCAGATCATATCTAACCACATCCAAATTAATTTGATCCAAAACAAACAAACCAGAAGTTCAACAAGCGAATTGAAAACGAAATTCCTACCTCGATGACAAAACTACATAGTTCGATAATCTCCAGCTATTGCCATGGACCTATGAATGGCAACAGCTGTGCGTCAAAGGCGTTGTCATGGCAACGCGGCCATGTAGGCTCTACTAACAATGTCGGACATATTTGTTCAAGCGTAAAGACATTGGCACGCCGCTCTACAGAGGCGGGAGATGGGAAATTTTAACAGTTCCATACTGCAGCGCTTGAAGCGATGTATGTTGAGTAATTGGTTTTAAATAGTCTTGTTTGTGACGTTAGGCTTGTTCCAATAAACCGGTGAGTGGCGGCTCAGAAATCCTGATGTGTTTTGAGAGCACTATTCATCAAAGCTTTATATGACAGGAATCCTGTTTTTAAATTGCCATACATGGCTTAAATTTATGCTACGTTTTATTTTGGTCTATTTCATAAAGTCAAGTAATTTTCATACCTTATTTTATTATTCTATCCAAACTAATACCATAACATAAGCTATCACTATTTTTCAATTATTGCAAAACAATTTCATTCGAAAACAATACTAATAAAAAGATCAGTCAACAAGTCAGATGAATCCAATTTCAATATAATGAAAGCTGACACAGTAAGCTTGGGTTTTTCTAGCAGTGACCTATTTCCGAAGGCCAATATCTGTCAAAGTCAGTAGCTAGACGCGGCGGGGACGCGACCGGGACGTGGCGGGGACGTGGCCGACACGCGGCCGACACGCGGCCGACACGCAGCCGGAGCGCATAGTGACGCACGGCGGATTTATACCGGAGCTTTAAAAACTTATCACGTCACGCGTCACCTCTAAAAGGATTACCTTCCGTGAGAGTAGAATTAAGTGCTAAATATGAAGTGGAAATTTATTTGCACCTATTTTTAGAGGTTCAGATGAAGTATTTTATCAAATTGGATTTAACTATACTCTAACTCTGCGCACAAAAACAATTTTTAATTGTTTACGTAACTCATATTTTCTTTAATTGTGTGAATTGGAAATGTAGGACATGGAATGCTTTAATCAAATCATAATTGGTTCGAAACATGTCTTTGTCTCCTTTGTCCATACCAATAGTTTTCTGTTCATACATTATTGTCACCAAATCAGGCAGTAAGTTGTTGGCTATATTAACGCAGATACCAAGTAAATACGTCCAAATTATCATTTCCCATCTGCTAAATAATTCCAATCTTAAACCGTGACTTATTATAATTCCAACTTTGAAAGAGAAAGTCTTTATCGTAGCCTTTATGGTATAATGTAAAATACATTAAATTTAAGCGTAAAACCATGAGGGGACGCGGGATTTAACGGCGTTCGTATGGGATCAAGCGATTTAATATAATCCGTAAAGAAAGTCGGAGAATAAAGCTATACCTACGTATATTACTTCTTTATTTCATAAACGCTTCAGTTTAATGAAAAATATCTGGAACGATAATACTTTAGGTAACATCATTAAAATTTCTTTGTGATAATTTTCAGAAATGCAATTTTAAGTAGTGCAACTGGTACATAGTGACTTAATGATAAATTATCATCAAACATATTTAATCACACAGCATGTTGCTTATTCATATTTAATTCCAGAAAACTTACCGTTTTTTTATCACAAAAAACGACGACAAAGTCATCAAACGCCACAGATTCTAAGATAAGTTTCTACAACGCTGAAAGTTTAAAACAATAAACTGGGATACTGCAAAAAGAAGTGACACAACATTCTTCCATAAACAACATTCTTACAAACTTCCAAAGCTTATCCAAACTTCTATAATAAATTCAAGTCGTGCAACATTTCAGAAGCACTTCACAGATACCGCATCCATATTTCATCGCTCCACTACCCCGTTTATCGAAGTCTGTAATTGACAGCGCCACCTGATACTTAGCTAAGTGATTTTTATTTATTCATGCACCTTTAGAACATTCTTCTAGCACGTAAAAGAAGATTAATAGTATGTGATGAAGATGCATTTGTTTTGAGATTAATGAATTTGGAGATCAGGTGTGAGGTATAAGTCCTACGTGGACGGAGTTCGAAGTGAAAAAATAGAGCAGGTGCGAGCATCGAACTGCGAATAATGGAATAGAATTTTGGACATCTCATTTATATGGTAGGATTTAGAATGGATTTGGACTTAAATAATGATGGATTCAGAAAAATACAATGTGCTTTAGAAAGGCAATCAGATGTATCAATGTCGATACGTGTATTACTGAACAAATGGGCTTAATCGTTAACACTAGAACTGCTATAAGCTTACAGTTAATAAACTTGGCGCCGCCATGAGCTTATCTATTGCCAATTTAATGACAATCAACAAAACGACAAACAAGCGATTGAAATACCAATAAATATGTCTTAATTTGAAACACGTCTGGTATATAAGTAATACCAGACTGGATGGAGTCTTGAACATTAAACCACCATAATTTTAGTTGGGTTGTAATTTACAAATAGACTCGTAAAACCAGTGGGTTGTAACCAATCAAATAGACAGGCGACGTTGCATTAAGTCTTACCACGGAGCAGTGAACGAATGGAGTGATCAGGGTGACAATAATAGTGACAAAAGCATGTTATTGTTCCTACAAACAAACTAAAAAAATAACTGAGTTCTGGAAATTATTTCCAATGCCCTTTGTCAGCCTCTTATTTTGCTACTATGCTAAAACATGCTTTAAATTTTGCGCTAAAAGTTATGACCTATCCTTCCCATAGAAGTTGAATGTATCGCTTCATTTATGACTTTTGGACATGCCGTAGTGTCGTTTGGGGTCTACTGTATGTTCGTTTTGGCACGTTACTTTGATGGTACGACACCAGCCTGGCATGGGCAGTAATAAATATTTGTTTACCATAGAAAATACACTTTGAACACTCCGTTGGCTCCATAATCTTTGCGACAGACCTATCAAAATTTTACGATGCCGACACGGAGGAGACTGGCAGAATTAGAAGTGTCTTGGATCTTTGCGTCTTAATCATAGCTTGAATTAGGTTCGATGCACACACGGAACTATAACAGCAGCGATTTTAAGACCGTATAATGCAAATTAAGAAACTGGTAATCGGTGCAGGAACTCATCGGGGTGAAGCCTGACAACCCAAATAAATAAAGAAATAAACCCAAATGGCAATATGTCTGCGTGATGTTCGTTGCAAGTTCTTTCTTTAAATGAGCAGCAGCTTTTGAGCAGCAGTAGGACAAATACCTACTCATAAAACATTGTCAGTCATTTAAAACCTTTTCATAAAAGAGTAGATAATTTATGCATTCAATGAAAATTGTATACCAATATAATAGTATCCATACGTTTCTGAAGGTATTTGGTACTTATATATTGTCAGTGTGCTATAGGCCTTATTGCGCCAGAATTAGCTGAACATCTCCAGTTATCCGCCGACTGCAGACTAGACGGAGTGACGTATAGCTGACAAAGACAAGCTGTGATGTACGAGCGTTTAAGTGGACGTCCAGCCAACGTGTGGCTTATAGCTCGCTTTATACTCTGAGCGGTTTTAGACTAATTGTGATGTAATCTTCATATTTGGAGCAACTGAGGCTGATACGGGCGTTGGCTAGCAACTACCGTGCAAGGAATGTACGGGCTTAATATAGGTATGGAACTCGTGACTTTTACTTGTACATTAAAGAGCCCAGATTTATTTTTAATATAGGATTAAATCTTACTTGGTTGTAGCTCGTCTTTGTCATGTTTTCGGATAGATATTTATAGTCTACGATATTACTCGCGAAAGATTGATATAGATTTATATGTAAATTTGGTAAAAGCACTTAAAATATGTAAAAAAGAAATATGGAGTACATTTTCATGCACGATAAAAGTCTCGCATTCACAAAGCCGCCCATCGATCCAAAGAGACCAATTTCAGCCATTCGTTTCAGTCGCGGCGTGTCAAAGGCGTGAAATATAATATGACGTCATTGGGCATGCCGGTAGCGTGTTAACATGTTCCGAAGTTAAAAGTATCAGTATGTAGTGCGGCTCGGTGGCGCGAGTGACGTCATCAATATTCACGGGACGGCACGCTGACGGGCGTCACGATGATGTGACGTCATGATTAATGGCGCGATCACAGCAGGTGCATTTTGCTGGCGAGACATAATAATATCATCAATATCACCTATCCTTGAGGCTCAGTACTCGAATACTTAGTTAGTAAGCTTACGCTGGGCATTTGTCTTCTGTTCTATTTAGAGTCAATCGTAATTGAGTACGGAATACAAAGAAACTATCTGTTTCTAGCCTACATGATCGTGTGTTATAAAAGTTGTGAATTTATTTTCATAACATTCCGTCTATAAATGTTCGTATTTTCACTATATAATAAGTTCTAGTAGGCTCCTAAATAACTTGTTACCTATTTACTACTACTACGTAACAATATTTCTGCGTATATTACATGTTATCTACCAACGAATTCGGCCTATACAATATCAAATATATTTCACGCTACATAATAATTATTACCTCCAACTCCTTATTTAATGAACACCTTAATTCATGACTAATTAATTTTATTCCGATCCTCATTACGTTTAAATAAATATAGAGATATTTAATATAGCAGTAACTTATTAAGATATTAATAACACCATCCTTAAACCTGATTAATTTCATCAGAATCCGCTTTTTCGATAAGTATTGGTGTTTTAATTAATTTTGCCTCCTTAGGATTAAGTTAAGGTAATTGAAGAGTTATTTAATAAAAGTTACTGATTAAAATTCTTAATTGATGTTTTTATTGTCCTCAAATTACAACATAGACGGCGTTACTAGTTTATGTTTGGAAAATATTATTCATGTAGTGAAATACAAAAATATTACGAGTCAATGATTAGACACATGAGTAGGTAGTAATACAAGTCAAATAAACAAGTTAAAGGTAGAAGTCACTGGTATGGATTTTTTGCATTAGTTAATCTATTGCATAGCAGATGGCGCTACTGGTACCATTTATTCAACGTGATCGTTTTTTCCACCACTCTCTTTGTTCATTCCAGCCCTAATTTTGTATTAAGCATTTAGACCCTAGATTAATATTGTAATATTAATATATAATAAATTTACGTTAGTTAATTCTTGAAAAATAAAGTTTAAGCAGATTTTCTGGTATCGATTTTATCGGCATAACTTTTCAGACAGCGCGAGAGATGGCGTTAGTAGTAGCAACATAATCTTTGCCATCATTTTACAATAAACGTCTATTTATGATTATTATAGGGCTTGGTCCTATTTCTTATTAGATACCGAAAACGTTGAAACCATCATATTTTTTTACTTTTATTATCGTAACTAAAGTTATTTCGATGTTTTAAGTAGGTAGTATAGTTATTATTTTTTATATTTTTTAATATTATAATATATTCATTACTTTGCCGTGAAGTACCTATTAAGAATCGCGAGCACATATTAAATGTTTTGCCTTATAAAGGATAGGGATAGATTCCAACAGTGCGAAACTGACCTTCACTGGGACATGCAGAAGAAGCGTAAAATAACACACAAAATTTTGAAAATCATCTATTCACACTAAATTAATTATTCAATACTCTATTCCAAAACAAACAAAATATAAAAAAGAAATTACCTAATAAAAGCACTTGACTTGTTAGATAACTAAATTATTCATTTCAAAAACCTGTTGTTACATATTTGGAAACACCTCCAAACGAGTTATTTATAGTGTGTTACTGTATGGCCTTGACATTATAACTCGTAAAGATTCGCTTCGTAACTTTTACTCTTATGATCTAAACAAGTTTTCGACATAGCTCCGAACATCCGTAGCCAATTATGGAACATTTCTGGCTGTGATTGATGTCAAAATAATTGTTGTTGTTTGCCATTTTTGATTTGGTTTTTTAATTAAAATTGATTTGTTCTAGTTTCTTGATTTTTTATATCTTAAGAAACTTTGCAAGATGTGTTATAGTTAGGTTTTAGATATAATTCATATTTAGATAGGTAACTTAGTTTAGTTAAAAGATTGAAAAGAACTAAGTAGTTGACAGTGTAGAACTGTCTTTAATCAAACGATATGGGTTTTAGGCCATTCAAGCGATCGCGAGACATCTAATAACAAATAGAAAATATTAACATGAAATAAATAATATCACTTAGGTTTTTAACTTTACTTTGTAGTAGAAAGCTAGTTGCTACCTGAGACAATACACGTTTAATTACATACTTAGAAGTAGGTAAAATAATGTGTCTTGGTATAATTTGATTTAAGGATAGCAGCTATAAAACAACACCTTCTATTTATTGAGAGTGTAAGAGCGATGTCAACTGGATCCCGGAGGGCTCGGCACACTTTTTGCCACTAAAGGTACAACTAAAGTGCTTTTAATATTCTAGCGAGATGTTCATTGTAGTGTCACTTAAAGTCTACGTAAAAAGTGTTATCAGACTTCCAAAGTTAGCTTAAATAATAAAATAATATGTGTTACACGTGTCCCGCTTATCCAATTATTATATTTGTCAAAGATATTACCAAAAAAAAATTGTTAGTATACGGCTTATAAACTAAAAGAAACAGAATTGTAGTATTTATTTTGCATTTTTAGGAAAACTTACAGCTACATAATAATATTACAATAGTAAGAATTATAAGTAAAATCTCTTCGGTATCTTGGTAGAATTGTATATATTTTATTACGATTACTAAGCTATCTTCATTGGTGTTATTTTTTGCAACATAGATAGAATTAAATTGAAGTAATTTGTAGAATAACAATCTTTACATAACACGGCCGAATATCACGCGATGCGATCTCAAGTTATTTCTACAACATCTGGTTACATTGTGTCTAGTAACAACGCTTGCAGTCATCATAACAAAATACTAACGCTAACCAGTAAACGTGCTCAAATGTAACCGACGCTAATATACAGTTTAACTACGAAAACATGTAATGAGAACGTTTTGCGTGTAAAAGCTGGGTAAATATAAACCGACTATAGTTTTGTGGCCCAAGTTCGCAGTTTGTGTACTAAACTATACTGTAACGTGAACTTGCTTCAACATAAGCATAATTAAATTAATTAGGTGAATTGGAAAACTAGTTCGTTGTTTACTTACTTAACTGATAGGTGAATGTAGTATAATGCTTGTATACTCGAGGTAGTATGTAGTATTTATACGAGGCAGACTTGTATAAGAAGAAAAACTAACTTATTTTTTAATACGTCGTTATAGTCATCTATAAAAACCTGTGTTTTTTTTTCCTGAAAACAAGACAAGCTTATGTGCAATACTTGTCTTATGAAGAATCAAAATAGGTTTTGAGGTGCCCATTCCATTCCTGTTCGTCAAAATTACCTCCGAATGAATTGAAAGGAGGAAAAGAGCAAGCCTTTGTTTACGTGTGTGCATCTGTATTTAGCTGTCTTGTACACATACGTGCCTAGAAGTACCTTATGTTTAAAGACTATCGGTCAAAGTCCATCATTATCTCGACTAAAATGAGGTAACCTACTGGGCAAAGGTCTCTTCCACTCTCTAAAGAGTTTCTAGTCCAAAGTTCATAAAATACTGAACCTCGAAGTATTTAACCTTATACAATTTCTTAATAAAGTCCATCTTATAATGGGGTTATGAAGTGTCGGCGTTATTGCTGTGTGGCGGTATTTGAATGAGTTCGGAATTGATGCGATGTTATTGAAAGTTTGTACTTCAAAAGGTCATTGACACGGGCTATGTTTTATGTAATCGTTAAACTTTGTTTCGATATAACGAGGTCGTAATATTATGTACTGAGCTCTATACAAGTTATTTTTTAGTATAATAGGCTTTTGTTTGCAAATTGTTAGGCAAAGTAAATTAATTTGTGTTGTCTGTTCTTTTTTAGTTTTGGTAGAATAACAATGTTTACCTTAAAGGTCGATCAGATTCTAGTTAAAAATAATATAAGAATATTTTCTAAAAAGATAAAAATAATAACTTATTAGATTCCGAATAATACATAGACAGGTACAGATATAAATATTGGAAAGCTCTAAAAACGCTATTGATAACGAGAACATATTTGAGGAAAAATATTTTATACCTTGTTATTGGCGATTTCAAAATCGTATAATATAATTTACATAAATCAGAGTGGCCTTGATAGTGTACAATAAACAAAGAAATATGTTAGACGAGTAGGATTAGTAGCCAGTGGAGCCCAAATAATTGCTGCCTTATCTGTCCTCGCGGGAGTACCTGTTACTAATACTCTAGTCTACCTGACGGACATGGGAATAAAGGTATTACATGCCGGGGTCCCGTATTATAATAATATATTATACTGTTATAATGATCTGAGGAAAACTTTCTGTTAAAAAACATGTGGAATTGTTAAAAAATACACATATAAATTACTTACCAACGAGTCTTAGTAAACTGTTGTGATTGTTTTTTTAGTTAGTAAATAGCATGGTTCTAAGATTTTTTTATGATGATAAGATTCTTTACATTGATGACCACAAGTAAACAACTTATCACTTAACTTTTTCAGAATAGATGACTTTGAATCTTTATGGGAATCTCTTGTTGGGACCCTTCTTGTTGGTAGCCCACCAATATGAAGGGTCCCAACAAAACATACCTACATCTTAAAAAAAAAATTTTCATCAAATACGTACTCATACGAAACTTAATTTATTAAATATTTCTTTTACGACTATTACTGTCACTGTCATATTAAGGTGTAAAGTAGCGACAAATAGGCTTACAGGTACAAAGGTTTTATAGTTTTCCTACGGATCTCTAACATAAGGTATCTAAGGGTTATGCCACATTGATTGGCAGCGACATTCTACAGGTAATATGGGTATTGAAGATAGCTCTGAAGGTCGCAGAGGTCACATAATAATTTGTTAGTCGCTATGTCATAATTGTTGAAGGTTCTTAGGTAATTCTCTACATTACTTGTAAAGAGTCAGATAAAAATATGATATGATGAGAAAGGAAATTATGCACTACGTATTGCTAAATTGAACAAAAATATTAAACCCAGATTGTCATTTTTAACCTGATGATTCACTCTTTGCTATATGGTATAGAAAAATGAATCTGACGACTTCTGCCTTTAAAATAAACGTCGACTTGATTAAATTTCCTAATACTTTAAACAAACTAAAACCAACAGTTTCAAGTTATAAGCAAGAAATGAACCATGTCCTCTTCACGTGAATGTATTAAATTACCATAACATTTTCTTATATTGCAAAAAGCTCATAAAATAGCGATTAACACACACGGTATGTTTGATAATTAGCAAGTACCTTCGTAACGTTTGAAGTGAAGCAAAAACGGAAAAATATTAGGAAACAGCTAAAAACCACATGAACTTTGCATAAATAATTAATTAACAAACTAGTTGAAAACATGGAATCGTTAGAAATGGCTGATAAACAAACATTGTATAATAGTTATTATATGGTAAGGTGAGGATAAGTGTATGTTGGGTAATGATTCTATAGTATTTCTTTTAGGCTGTTTACACTCGACTGACATAGGGCCCAAATAGATTGAACCAATAATACAATCTTGGTCTTAAAATGTATTAAATTAGGAGGATGCTAAATGATTTAGATTGTAATGCAAATGCTTTTACCGAACCCATAAATTAATTTAATCATTTGATAAATAAATAATGTAAGTTACTCCACAAATCTTCAAAGACTTTTTCTACAAGATTTAAACAAATCCACATAGATAAATGTTTTACAGTTTCCAGCGTGTATTTTACTCAAAGAAAGGCCAAATAATGTTTTGGCTTTTCTTTAAACTTTAAACGAATGCGTTTAGTTCAATAATGTGTGTGTAAACAGCCTTAGCTGTGAACAGTGTGGCGACACACATATCGGTCATCTATTAAATTGATTTGGTATTACAATGCCCACTGTGGGTCATGGGGCTCTTCATAAAAGGCGAGAATGACTTATGTAATGCTTAAAGAATCTTAATAAAGCCTCTGGTCAACAAAGTGAGATTACATCGGTAATGGTCCCGGTAAGTAAAGGTGTAATGTATGTCAGTCTGTGTCATCAAAGCTCCCGAATGAATGATTCGTTATGAAATATTGACAGGTGTTGTTATTTTTTTTATCTTATTGAAATCGAATGCATTTATTTGTAGATATAGTTGTAACATAAACATTTGTAATATCATAAATATGCAAAAACGCTAAATGTCAATTTTATTGCATTTAGCGATTTATGTTTAATTATAATATATTTTTCACACGTCAATTTGCGTTTTTTATTTATGAGTGCATTCTCGATTTCTGTCCCACTTCGCAGAAGAGTTGTTGAAAAACTTATAAGCCGAGGATAAAGGTCAAGGCTTATCTTGTTTTTTAGATATAGAAGAGCTTAACAATGTAGGATGTTAAGTTTGACTACAGAACAATAGTACCTACAATGGGTTCTACATATTTTTACCTCGGTTTATTAACTCGGTAAAGGCTCGTTATATAGGGTTTTAAGAAATTTCACGGTACTAAGTCTATAAAGCAAAAAAATATTCAACATGTTACCGAAACATTGAACAATAAAATTGACCACACAATTTAATCTTAACAATTTACACCAAAAAATCATGTAATCCTAATTGTCACTATCAATACAGAAAATTATACTAGTTTGATATAAATGCAAGACCTTTACAGTTTGAGATAAGCAAATTATGCAATAAATGTTGACATTGACTTTGAAAAGCATTTTTCTTTTATTTTTTAATGAGAACCTTCTTTTTTCAAGTCGGTTAAAAACCAGCTTCATCGGTCGTGTGGTTAATAAACGTAACAGCCGGATCCTATTCTTGGTATCTCAGTCGAATAGTGATTTAGTGTGAGCTTATTCTAAGAACCAATACAATTGTCGTCTTTCCTCGTAATCTCTTTGTCCTAATATTATGTTGATACGTTCTAACATTATGTTCTAGGAATCGTCTAGTATCAGTTTGAGGTAATCAAGATAATTTAGGTCATGAAACGCACGACAGTTATGTTACAACGACATCCAATTTTTCGATCTATCTTTTCCCAAGCTATGTTGAAGTCGGCTTTCAGTCTCAACGGATTCAGGTGAATAACTACTCTACATAGGGCGACTGCCTATCTGATCTCTACAACCCATTTTACTAGAAGACGCACTATCCACAGTGAGATTGGCTCTCAGAAATGTAATTACTTAAGACTGCCAAAGGTAGACCTATGACAGCTATCGCCTCAACGTGCTTTGCGAGGCATAAAACGTGACTTTGCCTAGTTATAAATTTAAAGTAACTATATTGTTCGTCCAAATTAATTAATCTGTATTATTTAAAATAACTAAAATACAGGTTTGTTTCCACAGAGTAGTAGGTAAAAGTTAGGAGCAAGTATGCAAATTGTATCGGTTTTGTAAAGTCCCTTATCGCAGTTAAATATTGACTAGTCTGAAACCGGTTTAGTGCCATTAAGTGCCATTGGCATTGGTTAGTGGGACTATGGTAATCTTGTTTGTTTTTTTACGAAATGTCGGATTCTAGTGTTGACATGGTGAGAGAGATTTTTATGCCATAATAATATGTGCAATGATTACACTAAGATCGAAAGCTCCTTGACTAATTGATCGATGTACTATGTAGCCTTGAATTCTTTCTCCTTGTCTATGACTAATCCATATTAATATTTGTGTTTATATTTGTGACTTACGTAATGCTGACATTAAGCCATGCGGATTTTTAGTGTTATACGAAGTGTTTGCATTTAGTATATTGTTGATTTTTCCTTGTTTTTAATAAGTTTATTATTGTTACCATTGGACAATACCTAAATCAATATAGGTCTTAGAGTCAAAAAGCTACTCAAAAAAGTCAAAAAGAGCACTTTAACCTCTGGCTTTAGTTTTAAATATTTAAAAGTCCCGATCAAAGTGCCAGTACTTAGTGCTTGTAAACGGAACCTCAAATGCTATGTAGAGCAATACCGCTTTTAGCAGGCCCTTGACCGACTTGCCCGAGGGCCTCTTTACATGTTAGTCAACGCTTGTCCACTGAAACCATCGATACGGGCCCCTGTAGATGTACTGTATCACTACAACTGGAGATACCTATAGCATAGCCTTTGAAGTAAGGGATTGTTCCAACTTCGATTCGTAGAAATATGGCTTTTTCAATACCAGCAGTATTGTGTTGAAAGCGCTAGTTTTTACTTTAATGCGCTTATTTCGCTTGCTCGGTTTGTAGCATTTTATCGATATTGAATACTTTCGTGTCTATGCACACCACTGACTACTTGAAGAACAAAAGCAGGATCACGATGCATGCCTTATGAATACCATATAGTATCAACCAAACATAGTTATGGTTAATAGTGAAAAAATAGAGGTGTAATACATAACACACATTACCAGCCCCACAGTTTATCCACCATTTACGTCCAACCAGTTAAACGCTGCACCACCGCCACAATCTCTCACCTCGTAACCTTAATTCACAAAGTCCGCAGTTTTCGTGGCCCGCTAATAAATCGTGCTTGAAACTTGTAATATTTGAAGATATTAATTTCCTGTCAGTAACCTGGAGTTTTAATTAAGGCTCGCGTAATTTAACGACGCAGTAATAAATTATTAATTCATTTGTTTTACGTTTGTACGAGACTAATGTAGTTCGTGAATGGAGTCAATGGACTTTCTTAATGGAGTCGGACGAATGAACTGAAACATCAAAAACTTCTGAAGGTTCTAAGATGGGAATTAGAATTTATTACGTAAAAAAATATTTAAAATAACGAATACAATGAAAGTATGTATTGGTGTATATGCAACGCATTCACTGCTAAACTAATGAGCCAATTTTGATGCCATATTTGGCTTTACGCGTAAGCGGCCTGCTTAAATAAGCTAGTTTTTGAACATCCACACACGCAAAGCATTCCATGTAGAATATACTTCTCTACAGAATATTCTCTTGTAACATGGTCTAACATGCATACTATTTATCAAGATGAATTGCAGTAACAAACCACCCACTAGCTCCACGTCATGGTATTTAAGCAGATATGTGTTCGCAACACCTGTCAAATGCGATCGTCTTTTATTTCCACCGCCCACGGTATTCACGCACATCTCATTATGTCCGCTCCATCGGTTATTAGATTTCTATGAACATGTTACTGTTGGATAACTTTAGAAAGCGAGGTCTGATATAAATGGCAGTAGGCTTGCCCTGTTGTTAGCTGTTATTGATGTCCAAAATTTGGCTTACATCACGGATAATTGGGATGGTACAAATATTTCGTGTTATCCTCTAATCATTATACTGACTTTTGAACTATAGCCCAGCATGTTAATAATAATACTAAATGGGAATTGAAGTCTTGGGGTTAGATGAAAAATCGTTTCCATCATGCACTTATGGAAACGCATCTCCAATCTGAGACTTCAGCCAGTGTAACCGAAACGAAGTGTGTCGAAGCGTAACCTTCGTAATAAACGTTATTTAGTTATATCCTTAAATGATTTTTTTTTCTAATTATGGGTGTTGTAAAAACCTCCGTCATTACAAAGATTAAAAGCCCTAGTGCAGAACCTTTTTAATAGTAGTTGTTTATTTAATCGTTGCCGTCACCAATTAAGTTCCAAGAAAGTAAGTTGTGTCATGACTACAAGGTTACGATAAACATGCCAAGAGGTTGACAAACCGCATTAATGAAGTTGATTGTAAAATCTAACAAGTACCAATGTCACGCTTTCAATGTCATGCTGGGCTGTTGTTATTTACTGGGGAATTGTTATGGCTTATGAATGACGTTTTTTTGTTTGTCATCTACTAAAAACGCAGCAAAAAATGTAGACTATAATGTTTTATCGAAAAAAATCTGATGACGTCTGTTATAACATGCTAACTTCTCAGTTTGTCTATCTGTTTTTAATTATGTAGAGTATTTTTTTTTGTTTATAACTGGCATTTTTAGGTATAATGATAAAACAATACTAAGTACTCTTTCCGTTTAATTTGAAAATAAAATTTGTATTGGAAATTTGAATCACAACAATAATTTCAACTACCACAATTCAAGCCAAATATTTATTTATATCAAATAACTCTTAAACCTATCAATACATGAAACATATCATCTGCAATAAAACGGCACGATGTAACAGATACGCCGCAGAATGGTACAATATTCATATTAAATGATTAGAGGGTAAGCGTCGTATTCACAGCGTCGCGTCGCCTCCGTAATGCACGTCGCGATTGACTATAAACGCAAATCGCTCGCAAATCCAACGCCAGCGGCGTGGGGCCAGAGCTACAGCGATTATTGTGAACTGCTTTATGGAGAATAAGTTTTGAGATCCAAAGTTTTTTGTCTTAGACTTACACTTTAAACACTATATTTAAAGTGTATAACTATTATATTTGGGTGCAAAACTAATAATGGCACATCAAAAACAAATAATTCATAAAATCAACAAATTTATGATAGAAAACACAAATAAAAAATATTAAGTTCCCTTCGTAGAACATTAAGTAAAAATATAAATGAATTGTTATTTTTCCAAGAGCTTTCGCTATAACAGATGGATTCTATAACTACTACATATACATTGATTTTCACATTCCCGACCTAAAACACTTTTCTCTTTAGTGTCACAAGTCTAGAAATCATCAAGAATCTAGACCATAGCATTAAACTGTGCCACAACCATTTTACGTCACCATCTACAACATAATGTAAGAACTTCAATCGCAGAAGTAATTGGCTCAATCCCCCGCCGTTTCTATAGCCTCGTTACAAGCACAAGCGTCGATTTGTCGCGTTTACAATCAGAGGGCATTGCGATGCGACTGTAGGCGGGCGCAGCCGCGGCACGTGACGAGTCTACACTTTACACCACATCTTGCACCAGAATCACTAAACAGATGCTATTGATTTTTAAAGTAAGCTTTGATCTTATCAATGCAGAGTGGAATCTGAATAGAATACGTGACTTGATGCGATCGGATTAATCTTTGTGTTATTTTTCGTTTGCTTTTTCAATACTTCTCATTTCCATAAGGGGTAAAACTAAAGTATGTAGGTACTTAAAAAACATAACAGAGCATAGTTGTCCGCATTCCACAATGTCAAAAATAATAATTGGTTATTGACAACTTTCTTGTTGATCGTAATCGAACCATAGATCTCACGATTGAAAATCACGCTTTTGACCACGAGACTAACGTGTCAAACTTATGACCTTTGCCCTACATGACCTTTAAAACTTTCTATAAAACTTTTGTCATATGCCGATCATATCTAAATTAATAACGTATAACATTTACAGTGAAAACCTCCTACATCCAATACTTTTTGTTTTTAAGCTCACCCGGGATATCGTATTTAGAGCTTTTATTTTCATAGTTATATTTAACCTTTAGTCGATACGTAGTTGTATAATTCCATTCAAAGCTATTTTTGTTTCTATCAATATCAAACATTCTTTTTACTTTTAACTAGTTATTCATAGAAATAATTACTTTTCTTCATCGAACTCGTATTGGAATGCAAATAAATATCACCTTAAAATCAGCTAAAGGACCGTGAAACAGTCGAGTAAGTCACAATGACCAATAACATGACGTAATGTAAGTACATAAACACTTGCATAACGAATGTTACCAAAGTTGCGGTTACCGTCAAATGTCGACACACTTGATCGCTATCGAAAATTACTTGTCATTGTAAACCTGTTGTTGGTAGCGCGGGTCGATGAGACCGGGCTATTGGATTATTTCGAATAACTTTTAAACTATCGCGCTACATGTTTATAGAAATATTAAGGTACGGGGATTACCGCGTGCACTCTTAAATACCATTAGGGCTTCTAGACTGCTGACCAGACTGCGACGGCGGCCGATGTAACCTGGTGGAAACGTCAAGCCCTAACGGTATTGATGCATGTACGCGCTAATCCCCGTTCTATACTATGACTAGAAATATTTTTAATAAGTTGTATGTTTATGTACAGTATGAAATACGGCAGTCTTTGAGAAAAAAGCCCCTTCATACATTTGTTTGTAATAACTTTATTCCTAGTATGTTGTGTAAACACAAATAAGCATATTTACAATTTAAATAAGTAAGTCAAATACAAATATACCATTTTATTTAAATTCTAGGATAAATATTTGTATTGCTACTTTTTATCCAACTTTTACGTACTTTAAGTATTGGAACACGCTACATTTAACTTCAATCGATAAAATATCTTCTGCCTTCGTAATTTATGTAAAAGCTGTAGTCTCTTTTACCAACACATGTTAAAGATTCTTACATTAGGAACAAAAGTCGGTCAAAAAGACCGGACATTACAAAATTGTTAAAATCTTTCAGTCACCGTTGTAGGGTTAAATTCTAAACAAAACAACTTCCTTCATATTTATCTGGTCGATCAATAAATACGCGGAAGTGTCACGGTCAGGCACAAGTGTTCTTGACAATGTGTACTGTACAATAATTTCTAAGAAGCTGATTGATCATGCACGCTATACTAACGAATTCACCCGGATATTTGGCACCGTCGATTGTTTTGGAGATACTGCTCATTTGTTTCCTTAAAAAGGAAGAAAGAAAAAACATTTATTCGTCATGGTTAAAAGCTGTTGACACAATGAGTCTCATTGAAAGACAAAAGAATGTGATAGGTCCAGGTGGAAGGTGGGACTAGCTTATCCCCAAAAAATATAAGTCTACCGTAGCTTTATATAGACGAAAGAGGCCTTTGCCTTGTAGTGAGGCGGTTACATGGACGTATGATATGCATAGACTGCTACCATCGCTAGGTTCCCCTTGTGCCAAGCGAGAGCAGTTTTTAGTCTGATCCTAGTACATTTCCTTTTTCCAATAAGTTGATTTTCGGGCAACGAGAAACTTACATAAGAAATTATCGATGGTTTTGACATTGTTAGGATAATATTAGTGTTTTAGATAGATTTTTTAAAACGGCAAGCTCCATCTTCATACATAATTCACGACAACACTTGTTCACACTAGTGCTTACGGTTCAAACTCTGAAAGGCTCACTCTATAGTTTCAGATGTATACTCTAAGGGCGGTTATAAATATGAAAGCGTATCGTTCTAACCACATAAGTCGGCCTAACTTTTTATGTAAAACAGTGTAGTTATGTGTAATTTCAGGTACCTATTCTAGTATTAACATTCTGGATCCATTTTTGTGCAAAAAAAATCTAAATTTAATTAACGAAGTGTTCACAAAATGATTGGAGCAATTTTATTACGGGGCGTAGCTTCATACTTCAATTTCATTAAACTTTATAGAATTATCGCGCTCAGCTAATCGATATACTATTACATTCTACTGTAAACACAAAACAGGGACACTAGTACAAGTAAACTTATTCGAGAAATTTATAAAGTAGTGAAACAAATTAAAACACTTGAGAGCAGTCTTCGAATGAATAAAACATAGTGACTTAAAAAAAAAACTTTATTTTTAAATATTTGCTTAATTTATACATTAAATGCATAAATAAGAAGTGTTTATAAAATAAATAATTCTCCACACATAAACATTGCATTATTTTAATATACCAAATCGACAACTTTGATTATATTTTTTGTGTAAATCAAATTTATATTTAAATCTTTGCTTCACATGATGTATTTATCTAGATAAACATAATTGATACATAAAATTAATTAAGTGTTCATAAAATCAATAATTTACCGAACATAAATATTTAATGAATTAGATATTTCGCATAATTTCTTGAGAGAACATTTGTGCAACTTTTAAGATAAAAAATAGATGTCAGTATAGAAGGGGTATATGTACCAAAAAAGGGATGCTTCTAAATTGTGAAGCACAACATAAACCTGGCACACTGCGTACCGTTCACAACAACCATCTCCCGCCGCCAAATAACTCACTAACTGTATTAAGTCAAGCAACGACTGGGTAATGAACTTATCCCACACCAGCTCACCTTGACCCCCTGATTATCCCAACACAGTACAACGTCCTTGGTGAACGGATTTTATGGAGGTCTGGTTATCCTGGTGGCTCGGTGGAAGGTTTGGGCGCGATACGCTCATTTAGGGTAATACTTCGTCCATCATTGCTTTTTGATGTGCTAAGCAGGTAAATCAGGTGCTTTTGATTCCAGATTGCAGGTTAACGATGGTTCAAGCTTCTAATTATTAATTTTTCGAAGGCGCTTCTACTTTTAGCTTCTTGATTTTATCATTCTGTCGACAATTTATTTTTATGCTATCGATTTTGTTATTTGGGAAGTATAATATACCTAACAAGTTTACATCCATGTCATCAGTCCACCCACCTGTACCTTATTGCAAAAGATAAAGGGGTCAGCTAACTCTCACTGATGATGAAATTCATGTAGCATCATACATTATAATGGATGAACACATGTGGTAACTAAGCGGTCATAAGCAAAAACCTTGTAATCGCCATTGTTGGCGTCGCAAATGCCATCAAACTGACTAGGTCATTGTTGTTATTATTATGTAACAAGGTATTTTAATTTGATTACTTAACTTAATGACACATACATTATAACAGACGTTTATCAATGTACGTACCTACTTAAATAACATAATCGGTAAATTAATGTAATTGTCAGTAATGTCAAGTGTATTAAGAAATGAGAGGCTCTTGCAATCCGACGGTATTTCTATGACTTGTAAACAATTCCCTTCCACTAACCCTTTAGAAATCAGAAGTGGGATGAAATGCATACAATAGTAACAAGCTCATTAAAATCCAAGCCACAAACTCTTTTCAATTAAATTCTCCAGTTAACTTGCAGACATAAAAATAAGAAAAAGAAATTGTAAAAATTCCAAATGAGAAAGAGGAGGGAGTTATCGCGCGTCGGTGGTATCTATGGAAATCTATGCGCGGCCGCGAATGGAACCTACTTTTAATTAAAAACTTTCTTATATCCTTCTGTATGCTTTTTTTTAGGTTGGATATCTTCTGGAATGTTCACGACTGCAGTTTTATATTTAAATAGATTTACTTTTGCTTTTTTTGTTACTTGGCTGGTTAATTTCCTGGTTTAATGAAAATGTTTACATATTAGATGCGTGCGTGTAAGTTTGGTTGTTCGTTAATAATGAACATCTTCAGTTCAGAATAATTGGCAACCAGATAGACTAAGGATTTATTTAATTCGTTAGTTAGTTTAGTTAGTTTTCCCAAAGAAATTTCAAGGTAAAATCTAGTAACACAAGACCTTATTAATAAAGTTGTTAGATAGTATCGCAGGTAGAAGAGTGATGTTGGAAGCCTATATTTTGGAAAACAAAGGGTTTATACAATAGACAGAGGTTTCAAAATTTGAAATCTGGTCTGTTGCTTCAATGAAAATTTGCGAACAGAAATCTCAATAACTGACTCAGATGAAAATCGGATCCTTTGTGGCAGACTTGTTTTAGTAGTTTTGTGTTTGGAGTCAAATTACGGTACGTCAGTGAGGCATAAAACAAAAGACCAGAAAGGAAGAGAAAACCAGATGACAATTATTTTGAAAACAAACTACGATTATACCCTAATTACTTATGTGGCTCTTACTTTTTTAAGTAAAAACTTTTGGATACGTATTCACTGGTTTTCTGCTCTACATATTAAACTCATAAAATTTCATGAAAGACATACTAAAGTAGCAGAGACAATCGAATTTCGCAATAGAACTAAGAAAGCCATGTAACTAGACAATTTGGGTCGCTTAATAAGAGGGGTATAAACACGATAGTAACCACATTCGGTATGAAGTTGGGACACTTGTGCGCGGTCCCCACCTGCGACGGATTAATGATGGCTTTGCACTGTATCTGCAGGGAATGTGCTTGGAATAGTCAAAATTGTGGTTTTACTCATCTCAAACTGTTTTTGAGACTAATGTATATTCGAATATCATTTGTCACTGTAATCTAACTTAGAAAATTATTGCTTGTTATTTTTGTCCAGTCATTTAGGTCTAGCTTGTTTAAGCAAGTGATGATAGAACTCAACTGCGACAACTGCAAAAAAATCCTGATGGCGATTACCTTCAGCAGTTTTAGCTGTACTTTGGTTTCATTTAAATATCCTTAGAAACAAGTCAAATGCTAAAGAAATAAAAATTAAAGTTAGGGTGTTGATTAAAAATTGAGTTTCGCGTTGTTAAAGTTCTTAGTAAATAGGCTTTCTTCTGTATCGTTTTCTGTCTTAAAGCTAATGTAAAGTTTAAGCATGTGGAGGCGACACCTGCGGCTTAACGGATTACCGCCGCACTTACAAACTGAGCCGATTCATTGTACTGCACTTGTTCTGGCTACGAGTTCATAGGGTGAAGGCCCATGTTATCAGCCGTGTGACTAAAGTTAATTTTATTTTTAATTTTTTTGTGCTAGTTTATTGTATTATTAGACCATCATTATATACATGTGGTTTGCCTTATTTATTGCCACAAAGTAAATGGTGGATACCCTTTTCACTTACTGGTTGTGAGCATCATTTTGTATTCAGAGGATTCTCGGAAGAACTAAAAAGGGTACACTTAAACAATAAAATGTTATAAATACAATTTCAAGAATTTATGTATATTTGTCATACATGTTGTCTAAAAGTTGAGTTTTAGTAATACTGCATAAGTAATGAGGACTATTATTAACATAATCTTTCATATTTGTTCAAAGAAATAATTAACCTCATGCAAAATTAGTTTTAGTCTAATAACATGGTATTTACGTGTAATACCAAAGTTCAGTGATTAGCGCCTCACGTAGTTTTGATAATTGACTCAATTTGGCTTATTACTGTGACCTTTTTATTCCACGTATTAAATGAAACTAACATTACATAACATATTTACTTGAACCAAAATAACCTTTTACGTACTCAGGGTATACGTAAAAGGTCAATGACTATTCTTCTACATGGTAATATTTTGTAAAAATATATTACATACTAAAAAGCGTAGTATGAGTGACCAATTATTATGGTCCTTTGTTATACCCCTTTACACATGTTAAGCTAAGTCATATGAGCTTGTATGAGCAAAAATATTAAAGTAAACACAATAATTTTTCACATAAGAAACAAAATTACAAAAGAAAATCTATAAGTAATCGAACTAACAAAATCCAATACAAACCAAAAAATAGTAATACACAAAACGTCAGTCGCCGTTTACAGTTCCTTTCACCCTACGAGTGAGAAAGTTGTCGGCTCCCACAATATATTTGTGCAGCTCCCAATTGTGCGAGCACAAGCGTGCGGCCATATTGATTCTGTGAATACGTTCTGTAGCACACAATAAGTGCACCGTTCTCAATCCACAGGAACACCAGTTTCACGACTGTATCAGAAATAATTTAACTTTGTATTTCGTGGTTCCAACTGCGATTGTAGTTGATTGTTGGATTCAATTGTTTTATCGGTTATGAATACAGTTTTTTAATGGAACTAAAGAATTTGGGAGTCTTTTATACGGACATAGATCAACCACTAGGCAAAATGGTATAAATTATAACCATTCAATACAAAAAATTAAAGAGTTATTTTAAATACTAGTCTGTCTACTTCAGTAGTACATAATAAGAGAATGTGTTTAAAATAGAAAATGGTAAATTTAGAGCTGAATTTACGATATTTATAAATCAAAGTACTTCAATCTAGTTCTAGGAATTTCTAATTTCTGACGAATGACTAACTAAATAAATGATTCAAGTCAAAATATTATATTTAACTTCAGTATTTTAATTATAGATTCAATTTACCGAAAGCAATAGGTCATGAGTTCACTATTTTAGTGACTTGAGAATGTACGAAATCACATAGAGGCAATAACATGCTATTTTAATTATCATTATTTAATTAGTTCTTTTCATTTATGAAGCTTGGTACAATGCCTTGATAAAAGGCAGCGGCGTTTTAGGTTAACATCTAGTAACTTTAATGTTGTATATGAAACTGCAGGCCAGCGACGATAGAGCACAAAATTTCGGGTCACGAGGATTCCACGAAGCATTAACCTGACCATTAAGGGTAACAGTCAAAATGACATAAAAACATTAAATTCACCAATTTTTAACAATCCATGACCATATTACGTGAGACTCCACAAAAATCTTCGCAGTCGTTCGTTCCATCGAGTTTGTGACTGATAAAAACAAATTCTCCGAGTTTTCAAAAGACGTAAATCAAAAGTTTGTCAGTTTGATGGGTATCCTTCTTGCTATTTCATGGTGTTAGTGTGTTATTAACTTGTAAATATAGATTTTATTGGAAAACACTTTTTATAACACTCTAAAATGTTAAAGTAACTTTTGGTTTAAACAGTTGCATATTACCGTACTGTTTTGCAATCTAGGTTGAACGCATTTTGACTTTTGTTGACGATACTTAGTTATCTGATTTCAGCAATATGAACCTTGTATAGTGTTGAATTGATCCCTCACGCTACTTGACCGACGACATTCCACTGAAACCTGAATAAAGTACACAGCTATGTAAACTCCAATGAAGCTCTTTAAATGAGTGATCTTGTGACATGCCTGTCTCCGATAAAGTCTCGCTCCGACGTCTCCTCGCTGAAGTGATGGCGGTTCCATTCTCAGCCGCCGCCAACTTTCCCGGAGCCGCTAAATCAAGTCACTTGGCGCAAACCACCGCGGTCACATTTCGCGTAATCACGGACCCTAATTGTCTAAGTTTGGTTCCAAGTTGGTGAGTGACGGTGACTCGTGTTCCTACCTGAGCTCGTTTTGTTTAAACGTTCGCAAATTAATGGGTGGTCATTGTTGGGTCGACTTTACTGGTTTGCGCTTCTAATATTTTAGACCAATAGTGCCTATTTATTTTATCGTAGTAGAAATTAACGGTCTGCTAATTATGTAGTGCACTAGAAATAGTTGCGTGAACAAAGTTGAACAAAACTTTTGATCCAACTTCGAGAAGTTATTTTCTCGTCGGCAACTGTTTGTTTGTTCACTGCCGTTTACAAATTCAGTTACGCTATATACACAAATAGGTCATATTTGACCGAAAACTTAACAAGCACGTAACCGCATTTTCAGACCACCATTCTCCAAATATTCAGGTCCAATGTTTTCAAGTACGAGTGTAATTTATCAATCACAATCAATTATTTCAATGGCATATTAAAATAATTAGTCAGTACAGACGACAATTACAACTTACATTGATAATAACTTGCTGATTGAGCAGAGAGCCTTGATTCAAATCGACTGCTTACAATATTTGTTAATTAATACCTTATCACTGCCCACTATAATTAGAATATTACTTTGAATATCTTTTGTTAGTGGAATAATACGGCTCTTATTTCTGTCGTATTTGGGGTATACTTCATCTTCAATTGTTTCAGTATAATAAAGCCTTCGCAAGATAGCGCTATTCAGTATTCATAGTATTGTCTCAATGTCTCGAATGATCGTCTAAATTCTCTGATGCTCCTAATGACTGCCGTGATCATTCAAACTGGTATCATCAATGGGGTAAACATTAATTTAAAGGAATTAATCGGGAAGGAATTTCGAACAAAAAAAACGAATTAAAAAAAATCGATCATAATTATGTATATAGGAATTGGTATATAAGAATTAGATGCTAAAAAATCTTCTAATGATATATTTTCTCCAATAAGATGTGTGCATTGCTTGACTATTTTTGGCATAGTTTGGAATTCCACATCAACAGTTCATGACACTATTTTCTATAAAAACACCGAAAAAAGGCCTAATTAACTAAAAAACTATGGCATTTCGGCAGTCTGTTATTAGTTTTGACCTTTAGGCCAGAATGCTTTTAAAATCATGTTGCCAGTTGAATAACCATTATATAGTGTTTAACATTAAAAGAAACAGTTCAAAAGCATTTGTAGTCATTAAAATCAAAACGGTTATCAAATAAAGGTCGATGTAATCACTTCACTGAATAATTGTGTAGGTGGTTGGTCCATTTGGTGACGTCACTTATAATAAGGTCAAATGTAAGGCGAAGATCTTGACCCTGCCAATCAATTATTGGCCCAATAAAATGTGGGCTATTATTGTTCAAAAATAGATTGAATTAGACCTTGCTATGCTCGCGTACTTGTCAGTACAAATTATGTTAATTTAAAGTTTGAATAGATTTCAGATAACATAATGTACTAATGAGGCTGAAAGGTAAACTAAAATAATTTGATAATTAATTTTAATTATGTAATAAAACTAGACTGTAAACAAACTAGACAGGCGACGGACAAATGGATATCAATATAATGCGTTTACATTACGTGAGAAAACAATTACATGAGCAATAAATAAATAAAAAAATACCTTTATTTATTTTTTTATTCGTACTCCATAAGCAAACAAGCCTTCAACTATAAGTTGCTAGCTGGAGTTAAACTTATCATTAATTATAATCTATATTTTTAATCTATGTTTTTTGCATCATAATTTTCATCAACCCCTTATCGAACCCACTACGAAGCAATGAGCACTTTTCTTAGTTTTAATAAGTGCATCGCAATCAAATATAGGCTAAATGTCGTGGAGTTACATGCCTGTGTGACCTTAGCTCTTGAACAAGACAAACTGTCTGGCTGTGGATACAGCGCTAATGTCTGTTTGCGCCAACTTGCACCGTCGCGGCGCTGGCTGCGCTGTGCCACAGTGACGCTGTCGCCAAAAGCTGTGGTTTAATACACATTCCCGTTTAGATAGACTTTATCAAGCTTTGTCTTTCCAATTTCATCAGAAATGGGAAAGCTATTTCGACTATTGGTTGATTTCTGCTAGTTTGATCAATCGATTAAAGTTAACATAGCACATATATAGAAATTTAAGATCTTAATAATTTAGCTGCACGTATCAAGCAAGAAACTTATCATTGAACAATGTCCAAATATTTGTTAACTTAGACTTAAACTTAAGATAAAGATATATTTTAACCCACTTATCCAATAACATTGAGATAAATTGAATAAACAACACAATCCGACACAAAAACCTAAATCTAGTTAAAGTTAAATCCCAAACACAGCAGTCTACAGAATTACCAGCAAGTTGTATCCGAGACACTTATTCTCAAATTAACTCGTAAACTCGAATAGATAGGCAGATACCAACTTATATAATACCTAAGTTGTAAAATAAATAAATCATTTCTGTCCTAAAATTAAGGTTTTACAATGGCAATGTAATTTAGTTTTTGTTTCCTCGCCGAGGTTCGAATAGCCATTGTTTAGGATTGTTGTTCATTTATCATTGTCGGTTTTTAGTTGATTATGCAAATTCCGCGGAGTTTTGTTTGTCTTCTATGAGTGGCCTGAACTGTGAAATGATATGCCAGTTTGTGATGGAGTTTGTTTATAATGTGGAATATTGTTTGGGATGTAATGTTGTGTTATTGATTAAACTGCTTTGGGGATTCAATGACTGTTTAAATAGTCATTTTCAATCATATTTGTTTTGCTATTAACGTAACAACGAAAGATAAGTGTTCAAAAACTATTGAACGATAATAATATGTTTTTTTCTGTTTCAGGTAAGCCTAAAGCCAAAAATTAGGAAGAAAACTTCAAAATAAGGTAAGTTCAGAAAATTCGTAATTTTAAAGCAAGTGAGCGCACTCAAAGTTTTTGATGAAACTCTTTGATGTGTTCGTATAAACGTTTGTAACGCTGAAGTGCCCCTTGGGTATCGTTAAAGCGACTACGTTTCAAGTGTTGCTTAAAGGTTGCCGAGTTCCAACCAGATTACGACGATAAATGCTTAAGTGAAAAAGCATTGAATGTGAAATTCAACATTGATTTGAGAAGATTTGTACATAAAAGGCTGAATTTTATACACTTTATCATAATTTCTATTTTCGATGCCTATTTTTGTAAATACTTATGAAGTATGCAATATTAGCTGAGACTTCTTCAAAACTTTTCTGTCAAAACAGATTCACGCTATTAATAATAATTGGAAATGCAAATTGATGCAAAACAGCATATACTCGTATGCTATACGGTTTTATTTTCTTTTATCTAACTAAAATGAAATGCCACGTACCTAGTCTTGTATTTCGTAATTGTAAAAAAAGATTATCTAAATCATTTGTCTTCTAAAAAAATATTTTCACCAATTCTAAAATTACTACGAATTCTGACATTTAACGATCTTTACATCAAAATTATTACCAAAATTTACTACATCGAAAATTGACAGCAGAATTTGATCAGAACCATGATCAAATGCGAATTCAAAGCGATTTCATTACTTGTGCCTTCGCCTCGATGGAACACCATGTACTCACACATAATTCAATATTCAAATGAATTTTCTTACAATATGTATTGTTAAGGAACGTATTGGCAGGTAAGGACGTACTCTCTTATTGACTTCTTCATTGTTATATTTTTGGAGCAATCTTGGTCTTTCACGTTTCATATATAAATATATATGTCATCCAATATCAAAGGATTCAGAGTGATGAAAATCGTGTGACATACGTAACTACCGTTGCGTTATCCTACTAGCAAAGACGTTAATGAAAAGACGTTCGTACGAAAACTGATGTTACCGTTTTAGTTCCAAAATAATCAAAATTATGACTCAGAATACAATTATTATTCATCATAGAGTTAGACTAAACCTCTGCCAAATGTGACGACGAAAAAGATACAAAATACCGAACAAAATATCCAACATTCGTTCGAAGATCTAGAGTTTAGTTTAAAGAATTTTCAGCACTACTGACCACTTTTCTAAGTTCCCTAATATACTTTACACCGTATATTACTTCTCCAACTACATAATATACCAAAAGAACGTACGTTTTAAAAGCGCCCACTCATGTTGGCTGCAACTTTTATTATTCATTAGAAGCAATAGCGTTCGGTAATAAGACTGTTTCTATTCGCCACGCGCATACCAGTGTTGCTACACTACTGAAATTCAACCTTCAATTTTGGGAAAATGAAAAGTGATTTTTTAGAAAACTAGCTGAAACTTGACAAATTACGAAACGTGTCAAGGTCCAGCCGAAACTAGCTTCTGAATATTATAATTTTGAACGTACCGACGGCTTGTTTTGAATTAACGAGTAGTCTTTGAAATTAAAATGAAGTATAATCCATGAAGAGTAGGATAATCTATAGCAGTACGTGATGTTAGTGACAATAAGGATAGCACCTGGTAACTAAGCTACAAGGCTAGACTTACATTATTATACTGTAAAAACAAAACAAACCCTGACTTATCATCTTAAAGTTTATGTAAATTGAATACAACTCATAAAAATGTACTCAATAATAAATGTTATCAGAAATTTCAACCGCACAAAGAAGACTGGCAGCCCGAAAGCATTTTTATTTGAGCGAGAAAATTAAAACTTCAATAAAAGCATCGAAAACCTCAATATTTTTTACAAAGGAGAAGAGAATTACCCATATAGCAACACTGGGAACCTTATCACGATGTTTTAACGGCGTCCGAACGAAGAATGGGATCGCTATTGTAATTTGTTGGAGTTTTACCGTTTTATAGTGCTTGCTTTATTCATGGGGATGTTATGGGCCCGTGTAGCGATCACTTCGTTAATTATGGATCGCGGACGGGGTTTTTGCGAAAGTAAAAAATGGGAAAAGCTATTTAATAGTCGTGTGTTTTTCTAGAGAATTTTGGTCTGTTTATTTTGCGGTAGTAAGAGCGAAATTTCTCCTTTACTTCAGCATTTTATTCTTATGTTATAAGTTTACAAAAATTTCGTGCTCCCAACATGTACACAAATTTGTACCTAAATTGGGTTGTTCGGCTCCCATTTCCATGAAAATAAGAGGCTAGCCTGTAGCCACTTATCGCCTAGGTCCGTTTATCCCTAAATAATCTGAGTAGCGTTACATAAGAGAATTTGGTCCACGTAGTACCCAATTGGGGAACACGCTGTTCATTTTATCCACTGAGTTATATTCGCTCGGGACGCTTCAAATATTTCTCGACCTCACCTTTGACCTCACTGCCAATAGGAATGACCCCGTGCGACATTGCCTATAAAATCTAAGGAATAATCTTGTATATTTAACGGTGTATTCCGAAACTAATATTTTGCTACAATCTGGCACGTTGGTTTTATGTTATTACTTTTTTGTTTTCATAAACATAGTTTCCAAAAAGCTTTGAAGATATACGAAATATTAATACCTACCAAAATTAAATTGCATACAGAACAGACATAGATTAGCTTTTGTTTTTCGTTATATTTAAGACTACAGATCTTATGACTATGCATAGACTGCACCCCACAGAACGCTCTCAAGACCTTGCCTTGTTTGCAAACCAAACGCTAAACCATGAATCATAGCAAGACAGCTCAAACTACAATGACGTCATAATTCTTACTTAAACATTCCATTTCACAGCTTCTCCGAAACATGAGCCCGCTTCGAAATTTTTCGGTCGAACGATTCCTAAAAGTTCTCAAGTGCATCCAACGCTGCATGTAAGCGGTGATAAATGAAATAATTTTATTTCTCCACGAGTTTGGAGTCTTACAAGTGATTTATAGTTGGCCCGAGCCTCGAACCCGCTCACGGGGATTACGTTCCGGAACCGCGGGGGAGGAAATAAAACTGTTTCGATTTGTGGATGCTGCTCCACTTTTAAGGTTTTTAGTTTTCCACTTTAAACGTGGTTTTAAAGTTAACATGCGTTCGGAAAGTATTTTATCATTTTCATAAAAGCTTTGTTTCGGATTTGGTGAAATATCTGGCGGATTAAATTTTTAACAGTATTGTGGGTTTATTTTAAACGAACAAGGTCTGCTAGTGCAATTTAGAATTTCCGAATATCCGAATTTCATTCAGAATTTCCTTGAACTTCTCGGACACCGGTAACTCCATCAAAGAGTTGTTTCAAGGTATTTAAAAATATTACTAAGTGTCATAATTTCTAACATTTTTTTCAGACGATATAATGACATAATTTTCTAAAAATGGAAAACTTGTTGGTAATTTAACGCACAATCCATGAATAACATGAATAATTTATAAATGTGTGGTACAATGTTTTGTGACACAATCCAATATTTCTACAGGTGACGTCCAATACTACTAGTGTTTATGAACAGTCAGTACCGCTCATCCCTCTAGATACATTCGCCGCTCCAGTAGATTTCCTTGTTTGCTTTTATTAACGGTACTCCACTAGGTATGTAAGAAAACAAGAAACCATAAAATCCTCTCATCAATATTGAAGCATCGTTATTGATGTCTATTTTTGGAGAAAAATTCATTGGGAATTCCGTAGAAAAATTGGAGCTTGTTTAAAATAAAAACATGATTACCTACTTCAAAAACAGCTTTTCACGTAGATTGATTCTCGTACTTTTTGTTTATGTTTATTTGAAGTTACTAGCTTCCGTCAGCGACTTTGCCGCGTGTATTTTTTCTGTGGCCGATCCGGAATAAAAAGTAGTTGTTATGTTTTTGTAAGGGATCAAGCTTCAGGTTTCTGATGCGGTATTTATATTTATTTTCCTGGAAATTGGAAATTCGTATAGTCAGATAAAATCAACATTTTCATGCATTTTCTTTTTCAACAATCTTTTACACTACCTATGTGTGCTTGAAACAAAACTGTGTAGTAAACACGACACTGGTAAATCCGATGTATTTTGTTTTTTTTTTCATTAGTTATAAACAGTCACATTTCCATTCATATCTTGCTTGACTTTATTGTGCATTGTGTAGAATTTTAGAGAATTTAGGAAATTTTACATTCCTTGATGCCGTATCTCTGCTTTGCCCACAGCGGGCCTTGTTTGATCTCAGCCTGTCCTAACTAAATACTCACAATAGTCTCATCATGGTCCGCATGTGTACTCCACGATTAAGGTGAACAGTTTTATTTATTCTAATGGGCTTTAAACATCTGATCTCGGCTTTAGTTATATTTTTGGTACATTTTAATTATCATTTTGGTACATGATTTAGCAGATTTTCTTTTGGTTTGTTTGTTGAAATTAAGATGCATTAATAAAATCATTGAGTGTCAAGTTGTAGAGATTTCAAAGCCAAAAATTTTTTTATGAAAACCCACTACCTTGGCTAGTCGATGACTACGATGTAAAAACATTTTATAACATTGTAAATTAAAATTTCGAATCTACAAGTATACCAGGCCAAGCCCTAATAACAAACCAAAACCCCCTTAAATATTTTCCCGTTCAACATTCATCACAAAACATGAACTCGGACTAATTACACGCATACACTCTGACACAATAGCCTTTGTCTACAATGACCTGCGAACTATTCAGGTGTTCTCTATAAATCATGGCACAATGATATCGAGTGAAAAATGCCCGCCGAAATAATTGAAACATCGCGTGCGCTCGAGTCGCCACCATGCCCTATTCATGCTCGCTTCCACTGAACTAGAGGACTATTGGAATAGGGGTGCGCTATTTAAAGTCTTGTTTGTTTGTTTCTAGGTATTAGGTTTATTTAGTATTTCTGATACGAGTCAGAATAGTGTTAGATTTGACGATGGGGTTATGAATGAATCATGAAGCCTTATTTAATTTTCAATAGGTTTTTCTATCGCCACTAAGTACTTACTTTTCTAAGCCATTTGAAAATCAAATTTATTCATTTAAATTGTCATTTATCATGATGTTAATATCTAAAGAATATACTAGAACGATATAATATATAAAGATAGATATATCAAGATATAATAAAATCAGCCTTTAAACGACTCACTGTTGGGCACAGGCTCCTTTTCATGGAAAGAAACATTGATCAAGCAATGATTACCACAACAAAACAATAAAAACATTTAGTGGGTCAAAATATGTATGTAACATTGAAATACATTGCCATCATAATCATTCCACATTGATAACTCTTCATTTAAATAAGTAACAAGAACTCAATTTGTCTGGTTGTTGTGTTAGCAATAAACATTATTCACAAAGTCATGAACTTCTGCCCCACATAACTGCTGTAGTTATTATTTTAATGATGATTGTCTTCATGTCCTAAATGACATAACATTTATCATTGACCAACTCTTATATGCTTATGTTGGTATTAATTATAGCCAAATAACTTCAACTATATCAATTCATACCTGACACAAATTCAACTCATTATTAAAGCCAACACACTTTCAAGGCGATGCAACTAAAAGAAACAACATAAAATTATTATTTAAACTGAAAAGTCTGAAAATAAATCAAGCTTCAAATGTGAACAAAATATGGCGTGGGAGTGTTGCACTGAATAATAAATTGTAAGCATGCGTCCGCTGCAGCATTACCTGATACACTGAATATGAACCAGGAAGCCGCCTTCTGAATACTACACACTTTTTTGAGAATTACCTCCTTTAAATTGCGAATTTTGCCGACTGAGACTCTATGAAATTATGTTAGTTGGAGTTCAAAGAGGTTACCGAATGAAGACACTTTTTATATGACTTTGACTGGGTTACATACTACTAAAATGATGAAAATAATTATTTACTTTAAGAGTCACTTCTTGATGATTCAGGTTGAATTAATATCAGTTACTCAACTAAGCATGACAACGGCATTAGTTTCGGTAACATGTAAAATTATTAATGCGAAACAATTTGTAGCATCTCGGTAATAGCATCGTTTTGTGAGTCATTTCCTCAATCAACATACCGACGATTAATAAACTAAATCTCTCTCATTTAGATCAAAGACACTTCAAATAAAACTTAACAGAATACATATTTGTAACTCCATAAAATACAAACGTGCATTTCAAAATATTATGTCTAAATTTGTCGTCGCGTCCCTATTCTATACGGCGTTTCAATTATACTCAGTTCAGAATCCAATTATATTTTAGAATAGTAAATGTTACTGCTTTTATCTGCAATAGATAAAGTTCAAATTTGAGTACCAATTACGATAATATTCTGTGTTCCAATACAGTTGATTATATTAATTTGCTCTTATACACGGATTGTATCGGTACGAATATAGTGAATAAACTTAATTTCTGCTATTAACTATATATCCAAAATACTTCCAAATTCGATATTTACATGGTTCAGTTCTGTTTCAAAATATAAATTAATTTTGCTTGATTAGGTTTGGCCTCAAATCTTTGGGTTAAGTAACACTTACATTAATAAGTTATCAAATAATTCAGTTCACAACATTTCTAACCCTTTTTTTCTCAATATTTAAAGTACAGTTCAAAACTCAAAATGCTTTAAGAAATGCCATCTCTCAGAATAGTCCCCCGCGTGTCCCCGGCCAGGCCGCTTTGATCACCATCCCGGGCTATTCCCGTCGCAACTATTTCCGAACAAAGCTCTGATGGGATACAAGTGTTTGTTTCTCCAGAAAACTGATACTTTATGTTTCGCTCTCAGAGTTATTTTAAGTGGTTGGCTTTGATCGTCTCCGAGTTAATGAGCTTTTTATTATCATGTTTATTGGGAGGTAAATTTTTATTTAGTTGATCGTTATTGCTCTTCATCTTTATGAGAAAACAAACACCATCATCAATTTAATTATGTCTTATTAATTTCAAGCCGTGATTGTATTTTAGTATAAGTCAGATAATAAAAAGTGATTTTGCAGTATCTTCATTCGAATCTCCTAAAATGTGCGATCAAAATGTTTCTCTTACATTTAGAGCAGCATCGTAAAACAATACGCCGCGATCATATTCAGTACTTACGAACTCAAATCCTCTATTAATATGCGTCTAACAATCTACCAAGAGTTGGGAACATTATTATAATCGGCGCTCTGTATGGAAGTAATTACTTCTGGATCAAGTACTATGTATTCACAAGTTTCAACTTTATTCATGAGTCCCATTAACCCTTGTTAATGAAGAGGTGAAATTATGCTATGGGGTTCAGATCTTGTTTGTGTATTCATGGTTTTTAAGACGACTACAAAAACCCCGTAGCTACTGCATACACGCGTAAATGTTCCTACATAGTGTTGGACTCTCAAAATGTCTGAATAAAAATAATCTGCTACCTAATAAAATGTTTTGAAGTAACTGCTTCCGTTAATTACTTGAAATAAAACCTCATTTGTTTTCACCTCAAGATTTTCCGATAGTCTTGTTTAACAACAAAGATATTAAGGGTTCAGTCCTAAGCCAACTGAAAGGCTTGATTGAGCATTCGCGTGACCCCGCGGCATTCTATTGATATTTATGGGTCCTCTATGCACCGTCATGGTCTATGGTGTGCCGAATGTTGACGAACGCAGCCGAATATAACCGATTTGTGCCGAACGTTGCCGAAGTAGTTAGATTTATTATTGGACTTCGGTAATCGATGGCTATTGGTCGCATTGATGTCAACTCCAAGTTTTGGTTCCATGAATTATGTTGGGTTTTTTATTAGGACGAGTTAGTTTGGAAAAGTTTTTGAGTGAATACATTATCTCCTGAATATTAATGGTATTTCTAATTCTCTGAGAATCTTCTATGTTATCAATAATTACTTGAAATACATGTAGAGCACTTAAAAATATAAGTAAAAAATTGTTATTAATATCACGTCTGTCCTGTAAATGCGTTTTATTCTTGTGTCAATGCGAATGATTTTATAATCACGTGCGCGGTTAAGAGCTTACAAGGGTTTAGGAGAGGCATCGCGTGGGTGGCGCTAAGCCAGCCATATTCATAATTAATTGGGACATCCTGGATATTATATTATTCTGTCATATTTATCACAGAAACATGTTAGACTAAACCGAAGGGATTTCTGTTGAATGTGTTGAAAACAAATAATATAGTAAAGGTAGACCTTCTTTTATAGCACAAATAATTACTTTCCACCTGTTATTTACCTACAAAGTGGTATATAAGTCAATAGTTATATAGTACATTATTATAAATAGAGCGAACCTTAAGTTTCCTCATGAATGTTTTCGAAAGGTAATATCCGATACAAAGAGCTGTCTCGAAGTTAATCCGAACTCTCACAAATACTGCGCAGAATCTATAACCGATGAATATCATAACTTTAAGATACTTCTTTGTTGATACTTAAAGTGCTGACTTTGAGCTTTTTGCTATGTAGAAAAGCAACACAAAATCATAATTAAAAACTATTTTTAATAGGTTTTCAGTAAGATTTTTATTCTCTGCTTAAGCTAAATCGTGCCTTTAAAAGGTTTCATAACATCTTACTGTACTGTACTGTAAGTGTATGTATCATCCAATTATATTACTATCCATCCGCGATTGTCACACTACGGTGTAACAACGGCCAATGACTGTTCACCTCAAACTTCATTATGTATTCTAAATCATTGAAATCGCTCCCCTCGCGACAAATACGGTAATTTTTACTTTCGTTGCCCCAAATTGACCCAAGGCCCGAAACTTTAACAATAATAAAATTATTTAAAAACTTTGCCAAGGAATGGGACTTTCCCCTTTCACGAAGATTAGTTGTTTGTTGTAAACATTTAAGATAAATTGTTTTATAATGTTTCTGAAGATGTCGGAGATGTTGTGATTGACATTTATTTTGATTACCAAGTATTTAGATAAAATTCAAGTTGATGTAAATTGTCAGAAATAATTAAGTGATTGATAGGAATGCAAAAATGGTATTCGAGTGTCAACTAGTACTAGTTGAAATTGAGTCTGTTGATGTGATATCAACAGACTTTATTTCTATATTGTTTGTTCCAAATATTATTTAAAAAATTTAAATATTGCTATGACATTCGTTTTTTTTTTTAATAAAATAATTTTGTTTAATCACTTCTCCATTTGATTTGTAACTTTGAATTCGTTAATTTAAACAGTACTTAACACTGGGTAATGGGTATTTACGAGCGCCGTCCAATAAAGTAGTAAGTTCATTCGCCCGAGCATTGGCGGGTTGGAATAAGTGTCGGAGTAGCCGCGGCAGAGCAGTACGTGTCCCTGATAACATCTTATGGCTACCCGGGAACCGGGCAGAATCCTTTCCTAAAGATACTTCACGAAAAAACCTTATTAACTTATAACTGAACAAAAATTTAGTTAAGAAAGGGTTTTTTACTTCTTTTCTTGAAACTTCTTATCTTACTTTACTTCTTACCTTAGGAACTGAAATAATGCTTTCTTGACACATGTAAGCTAGGTTTGACCAGTAACTACAAGATACTAATCACCAAAGTACCTATCACTAGAATAATAATAATAATACTAGTATTCGTATAGCTTTGCTTCGACTTTTATGATCGTTTTGCAATCACTTTGAAGACTTTGATTCTGTATTTTCCTATTTCGTCAAATGTAACTTATTAAAACAAGATAATTATAGAATTTTTGGTTAGAATATTAAATTCAAATCTAAAATTATAATGTTAATAGAAGTTTTACATCACTAAATTATTGAACATTATTTCGGGAACAATAATGTCTATTGTGCTATTATTAAATTAATGTATTACAAGCCTACAAAGGCGGTAAAATGTACATTGTGTATTTATTGCGTGGGTTACTAATTGCTTCTAACTTAGATTCTCAGAATCTGAGTCGAATAAACTTAATTACACGATACAAAGATGAAGACTATTTGTTCCAAATCTGTTCAAGAAAACCTCTAGATTTTATAGCCTATATCTATCTCTTTCTCACTTATGTTCTTTCTATGTGTAAACGACAAGAAAATCTATATATATATAATATTTTTATATATACATATAATAAAATTGTACAAAAGTGTACAATGGAAATTTGTATAAAAAAAGTAGCAGGAGTTGTTATTATATCGATGCCGAACCCGAAATTGTAATTAATTTTATTTTTGTTTGTTTGTCTGTGTGTTTGTGCACACTAATAATAGAAACGGCTAATTCGATTTAGATGCACTTTTCACGAATGTATTGTAGTAAACTTCACTTAACATTTAGTGTTTATTTCATGTCAATCGGTTCATAAATAAAAAAGTTATGTCAATTTAAAGAATCATGGCGAACATCCACGCGGTCGAAGTCGTGGGCACAGCTAGTATTTATAATAATATAAATAAATAAATAAATACGGACAACATCACATACATTGCCCTGAACCCAATGTGAACCTATGAAGCACTTGTGTTATGGAATTCAGAAACGACGAAGGTACCAGAAACACCCAGACCAGAGACAACGTAGAAAAGTGACTTTCTACATTGACCCGTCCGGGGATCGAACCCGGCACCTCAGAGCTAGCGACATCTTGAAAACCGGTGCGTACGCCACTCTACCACGGAGGTCGTCAAATATATATAATATATCTTTAATCTCTTTAGTCTGAGCAGAACAAAACATTCTTAAAAATAACCCTCAAAGGCGACATTTAAACCGTCATCCGGTATCTGACTCTACGGGCGCTTAGTTTGGTGCAGCTTGACAAATTCCCCGATTAGTAAGTATCGCGCCTCATTTGTTTGGAGTCGCATCGCTTGCTCTTTGATGTGCACTCGTTAGCTTGCCTTATAGACTGTACTGACGACTGACGACTGACGTGCTTATGATCACGTTTTGATGTGTATTTTTGGGTTGAAGGGTTATTTTTTTGTTTGATGTCGAATTAAGTTGTTTGGAGCGGGTAATTGAGTTGTGTATAAAAGTTATTTGATCTTGTGTTTTCTCCGCTTCTGCTTAAATGGCGTTATTGTTGAACATTTCGCCCTGACGTCGACTAACCATCGCTCTGATGACTGTTAACATCGACAAACATTCAACATCACATTTGTACAAAAATAAAGACACTAACACCACCTTTTATTAAACTAATCTCAAAATTACGTTATTACATCATACGATTATAGCTGTTAAACCCTCTACTTACAGTTGATAATCGCTTGCAAAGTGTTCTTTTACGTCTATGAAAACAAAAGTGAATCTCCGATGTATCTGCCTCGCATGAACCCGCTTAGCGGCCCTCACCTCTATGTATTTACTTGTATTTAATAATTGCTCCTGTCACATCCATGCTAACGCGAAGGCAATCGCAACTGATAGCTTAATTAATAACTTGCAACTAATATATTGTTATCTCCAATATACAAACCATTTTAAAATTGGCTGGCTGGCAAGGCATGCAAAATTTGTGATATGAAAGATTCAGCAGTATTAATTAACTTGTATATTATTATGTATTTGTAAAATTAGAAATTAATTGTACTTTGATTTTAGGTAGAATGACATGGACACATTATATTTAAAAAACTGTAACTTAATTTATTTACACTGAATTACAAACTTATAAAGAACTTAAATTAATATAAAATTATAACTTTAATAATTTATTTATTGTTTACCACGCTAAACAATTCTTCCAGCACATGTTGACAGTATACTCAGCACAGCTCACCTATAGACTTAGTCAAATCCAGTTGTTTAATAATCCATCTCAGTAATTGTGAGCCAACACTGCGGCGCTTCAACAGAATTATGCAAATGCAAGACGGATACATAAGCACAGTCTTGTTCAAATAATGCTAATTCTATCGCTGTTAAGATGGGAATTTATTGTAATGTTTCAATCAATTTTACATTGTTTTCACAAGTAAAATGGATGAATAGATTTGCGGCAAATAAAAATATATTTTAATCAATTTGAAACTATTTTGATGACATGTCTGAACATATTTCAGGACACAAAAACGCCATATATCCTTAGTTTTTTGTGAAATTTCGACGATACTTCATGTTATAAACAGTGTTATACTGATAGATCAACAAATAAACACACATTTATAATGCAAACAGCAAAAAATCATTAAAAGTGTATTCTCGTAAATCACACTTAATGATCACGAAAATGATAATTAATACCGTACAAAATTGTCAACGAAGCAAGTAAGTTCCGGAGCGCGCCGGCCGCTTAAAAATTTGCAAGTGGTGTGAAGCGCCATAATTCTCTCGTCGCTCCGCCAAGCCCTATATATTACAACCAGAGGGTGCATATTTTACTCTTATGACGAACGTTTTTTTTCACGTCTCTTTTCAGCATAATTTTTCGTCTGTCAGATGCTTGTTCGCCCATTGTGTCTCAAATAAAAAGCGTATCTTTTTCAGTGTGAATTCGTTAAGTCTTATTAGGGATGATTATTCTGAGCGGTTTGTAGAATAAATAGTTTAATTAACATTGGTTTGGAGAATGGCTCTAAAATCTACATAATGACCACAAATACTTATTTCTGTTTGCTCTTTTAGGGTTTTTAAGAAAATGTCTTATAAGGTATTTGAAGCTAAAATAAAAAAAAAATATATATAATAATCATTAATTTTCATGTCATTGCCGGATTATTCCATATAAGCTTAGCTTTTATCAATTCTTTCATCACACACGGGTACAATGGGCACTCTAACCTCGTATGTATATTAAGTTACTTCTCATTTATTTGAGTAGAGCACAAAGTACTCGATGTAATCTGCCATAAACTTCAACCATCTTAGTGCTAAGACACAGAATAAAAATATTATTATCTCGAAGCGGATTTTTGACGAACAGCCGACATAAAAAGCGTACCTACGCTAGATTGCGACACTTACTTTATTTTCTTCTACATGCCAGTTACAAAGTGTGGCGTTTTCTTTTATTATCTGACAGCTCGTTGCTGCTCCGTGAAGGATACCACCCCCTCCTCCTTTAGGTTTCATAAATTTAAATAGGATAGTCTTATTTTTATATGACAAGAACACTTTACGGTAAACAGAAAGTATATTATCCTTCTTTTCCTCACTCCACTATAAGTTTACTGTTCTCACAGAAAATGGGTTTAAAAAGTAGGTTGATTATTGCGCATATAAGTTCAGTCAAATCCGTATATTACAAGTGCTGATTTTTCTTTCTAAAAGCCCTCGATAAACTATGCTCTACACCCACAACATCGATCTTACAAAACCGTTGGAACCTAAAGTGATTAGTCAACTTACAACAAACAAAGACAGTTCCAATCCAAAGTAAACAGCCGAAGTACGAAACGACGAGGAGTTGTCTTCAATTACAGCAACCAGCGATGAGACCCACGTAATCCTACCGGCCCTGCCTCCGGGCCCACGCGTCGCCGAGACCTCCTAATTCCTGGGATTTTTCGGCGAAAGGCTCGAGCGGCGCCGAGACCGCTCGGCATGCAGAGCATTCACTTTCAGACGCGGCACGTGATTTCAGGACTCCAAAAGGTCCTATTTACAATGTATTTGACTTAAATCTCTGTCGCGCTGCAGCGTTAGATTTAGGTCAAATGGTAAAGATGAATTCCGAATGTGGATGGCTCGGAATGTTAAATTTGTTCCGAATTGATTTGCGCGGTGGCTTCTGTTGTAACATTGTGAGTTGGGTTTTAAATTCCACATATCAGATGGTGCTATATTTAAATGTTAGTATTCCACTGATATTTATTTAGTAACTTAATACTTCACCCACTGTCAGCAATATAGGCAGAATTCATGCCAATAAATTCTAACAAACATAACTACTGTTAAATGTATTGTTAAAAATTGGTATTTTACTAAAACATTTCACCGATTAGTGATCATTCCTACGAGATAAAATAAAAACGCATAAATATAAGAGTAAAACCAGTTTATTTATATTGCTCACAGGAAGCAGCCGCTTCCCTTTCTTTTAACATAATCTCTAATACAAAACAGAATAATATCGGAGACTTCGTTCCGCACTGAAATAGATCGCTACTATTTTTGGAGGTTTACCCTCCCGTAGGAGTGGCTGGCAGTCACATATATCTTAAATAATGACATTATTTTGGATATGAGCAAAGTACCTAATGAGAAGAAAACAAATATCTAAAATTAAAGAAAAAGGTTTGTTTAATTTCTAAGTTTATGTAGCTTCAAGCAATTAGTCATTCGGTTGACTTACTGGTCCCGCTTTAGAACCTGCAGTTTATGAGAACCAGACATAATTTACTGAAGACAAATTTATATAGGAGTTCCATCCAAAGCCCAGGTTGTTACTGAGAATTTACTTAACCAATAACTCCTTAAGTAACCTGGAAACTAAAGACCGAACGCTCAACTATTCTATCGGTAATCACGAAATCACAGAAACTCACACCTTACTCCAATTCAAACCTAAACTTCTTAGAAATAGAATGCATTTTCCATTGCCATAAATAAATTTGTAAAAATAATTGTAAAGCTAGTAAAAGTATGATAAACGTGTGAAAGGATTTGTGAATGTAATGTGTACACAACGGGATGGCTTTTCGATCGATTGGGATTACCTTGGATTAGAATGCGAATAATATACTGATAGAAATGTTGTTATTGTTTTTAATCACTGCGATCCATTTATGTATTAAAAAATGGGAACTCATTTGCCACATCAGTCCGTAAATAATATGGCATTTGATTCTTTTCCATCGATATAATGGAAGGCAGAGAAATAATTACATCGCTTGCCAAAACGATTGTATATCAAGCGAATAGCTATGAAAAATGCGGTATTTGACCAGAAATAATTTTAATATTCTATTTGAACATCGTTGTCTTTTAGATAAAAACAAGCCCTTACATTATTAGGACTCCAGATGGATTGGTTGTGAATTTATACCGTTTTGTAAAAAAATAATATTTTTTAAGCTTAGGTAGGCTTTATGAAACAATAAATTACACTTGGTAAAACTATAAAATATTTGTAATCTGATAAAAAGTTGCTAGCTTCTACACATAACAAACATTATCAAAAACTTGTCTTCTTCCAAAAACCTTTTAAATTGAACAAAATCGAATCTTTTATCAAAAAACAAACCTTAAGTAAGCACAAACTTTGTCGAGAAGCATCCGAACCTTAAATTGGAGTTAAGGTAAGTCCACAGTGCAATTCCGATGCGGTTTGGCGTTGGTGGCATCCTTTGTACAAAGCCTGGCTTATGGCAGTCGTCCTGTGTGTGGGAGCCTTGTGAACATTCCCGGGGAGGGTGACAGCCGAACAGATTCATACGAGGAACAGAAACACTGATCGTAAACGCTGCGGTTTACAGATGATCTCATCTTAATTGGTACGATTCAATTGTGTACGTTAGGTTTGGTTGTTGCTTACATACACACTTAATCCATTATTTATTATTTGACTGTTTACTTGACTCAATGTTAATCTTATTATGGTGAGACTGACCTACCATTTAAGTCTTTCAACAATTCAATTCAATGTTTTACAATTCAAAGTGCTAAAACATAAGTTGATCATACCATGTTGCGACTTTTATAGTCATGAAAGGAAAAATAAGTGTCCTTCCATTATGTAATGTACCTCTGTAGTTCTGTGATCATGATAATTTTTACTGTTTGGGATTTTTCAAGAACTTACAAACACACACATTCGAATGAAGTATCATTCTTTGCGTGAACAAAGTGTGTGGCACACGAAATATCTTTTAGATTCTCAAGATATTTTTTATTAAACTACATAATATATTGTCCTCAACTTTGTAATATTACTACCAATTTTTATTAATGTAATAAAGTTTGTTTGAAGTATTTGTTAAGCTAACCTCAAGAAAATTTTATTTTTGGATTGAATTTTTGATCTATTTTAGTTATATTTTTATTGATGTTCTTTACTTATCATAAAGAATTTATGTTATTATAAGAAACGCAAATAACAAATTTCGATTGCGATATTATGGAACAATATAATATTGAAAAACGTAATTCCCAATTAAAAACTTTACCAGCACAAAGTTGCTCGAGCCCTTTGCTCCGAAAAAAGAAAAAGGTTGTAATTCAAAAGTGTGACAATTTCTTTCAGTGCGTTCATAGATTTACGAGCGCCATTTCAATGGGCACAGCTGTGGCTTCAGGCTCGGCCTCATAAATAATAAAAATATGAACGATTAAAAAGCGTCACGTCGTAAGACAAGCCTTGACCCGCTGCCATTGTCGCGTGTCTTACTATTATAATTTAATTACAGTTGACTCGGCCGCGGGTCGTGTACTTTACAAGGAATAATCTTTTTGTACATTGTTCGGTCGCTGCAGATTAAAATGAAAAAGCGTCGACTTGGGAACCGTTTAATTCGCATTACTCATTTTTGTTTGCATGATTTTTTCCATATTTGCTGCGATGCGAGACATGTGTGTTTTTGCTAATAAAAGTTATGTTTCATGCATGTGCTTTGATTTGTTTTGTAAAATGTAATTTATGGCATTTGCGAATTTTATTTTAGGTTCGCCTTTAAATTACAATATATTTCTGCTGAGCACTCATATATGTTTAGCTATCACGCGGAAGTCAATAACATTAATCGTAATCTCCATTAAAAAAGCAATAAAACTCCATTTATGAAAACAACACATCAACCAACAATCACTTAACACAGTATCAAAACAAATGAAGCTCATGTAAAATTAAAGTGACAATCGAAAAACAAACGTTTCATTAACGTAAAGACATTAGCGGGAGAATTCGGTCAATCCATGGCACCACACATTATAAGACTGTTTTCACACTATCCAGCGCGATAACAATATCGGACTCCAATGCGATATTGGAACAAGTCACATAATAATGATATCCTGGGATAACTCACACTCGGTCATCTGATCCCAATGCAAGCAGAGAGTGGGGTAGCAAACAACTGATAAACATAATTATCTAAACCATACCAATAGAAATAAATTACACCCAGACACAGAACCAATGATCGTGCTTATCACACAAAGATTTGTCCTGGCTAGGAATCGAACCCACGACCTCTAGTACAGCAGTCAGGGTTCTTAACCACTTGACAAACAGGCATGTTAATGTATGAAAACTACGAATCTGATATTATATCGGAAAATGTAAAAACCGTCTTAGTCACACACATTACAGAGCGTGTTGAAACAGCGCGTGAGTCTCGCTAATGTGTGCGTGTAAACATCGCTTTCCATCAGGGCGCTGTGTCGGCGTCGGAAGTGGCCGTCCGCCGTGACGACCGGACGAGCGCGCGAGCGTAAATACGAGCCACCGTCTTCTATTGAACCGACACCGTGCTCTTTGGGGAGCGTGGTTAGAAAGCCGATGTGTTTATAAGATATTGTTCGGCCGTGTTGCCTTATGCAGGTTTATTGTCCGTCTAATTTTAGTTGCACTGTATATGGTTTTTTGCTACACTATATAAAAAAATAAAACAAGCGAGGAATTAAACATACTACCATTTAAACGTACTATCATACTTGCGAAACTAGCTACACTTATTGTGAACCAGAGGATCAAATTGTAAGTGTGTCTTAAGTGTATCTAAGTCTGGTTTCAAGCAAATACCTTAGATTAATTCCGTATTAATTAATTTAGCTAAAATTAATCTTATTTTCCTTTCTCAATGATTAATTTGTACAAACAGACGACATAACAATATCAACATCCACAATACTCTGATTACTCATTGTTATGTAAGTGGACAGTAATCCCAGAGATTACCTATTTCATCGAGTCCTCTTATAATATCGTAACTATAATATTATAGTAATCTTACAATCCGAATCAATCCGAGTGTTTTCCAATACGATACAAAATTACGGGAAATTGAGAATCTAGATTGTATTACGGGATCAATCTTAATGCTCAATCATTTAAAACAATCTATTTCAGAATTAAAACAATAAGAACATATTTTTAAGGATTTTATTTCTCATCTTGTAATTTTATCTGCATAACATAAGCAAAGAAGGTCATTAAATGTATAAAACGAAAGTTGTGCATTTTGTGTGATTTCATGCACTACAATTGCATGATACAAACTGTCGCAAAAAAAGAATCTTCTGGTTCCAAGAGCAGAGAAAAATCAAATACAATTTTCATTCAACATCGCTTACAAAAATAATCATAATAAATATTTTTTATTAAAACAAACCTATAATGACATTTCTTTACGACCCCTCCTTCAACATCGTATCTGCGCCGGACAGGGCGACGGCGTGACTACGACACGACAACGGCACGGCGACGTGTCGACGAGCAAACACGTCAAAACATGTCACGGAGGACAACGTGACGTGACGACCTGCGACTGGCGTGCGCCGTGCAAGAGTCGCCGGCCACGGGAATGCATTTCGTACATGTCTTTTGAGCAGTCCTGACTACCTTATTGTTTGGCTTATTGATTTAGTAAGGGTTGTCATTGCATAAGGAGCAATGCTTCAAGCTTCAAGGATTTGTTACTCTTTTGTAAGCTGCTTCTTGTACAGGTTTAATAACTCAAATTATTTGAAGAGATAGTTTTCTACCTTATATGTATAATGTTGTTAATAATAATTATTTCAGATTTAAAGACAATCCATAAGTAACAAATTACATAATAGTAACGCATATTTAAACAATTTCGTGAATAAATGATACAATTAATTAATTAATATTTTTCTCCAAATAAACATAACATGTTTTTCATCAAATTAATCATCAGTTTAATTCATAATAAATATTTGATCGGCCATAAAAGTACTCTTAAAACTAACAACTGCATCGATATAAAATAAAGATGATCGAAAATCCGAGTAAAATATAAAACGTCCAAACTCTCCGGACGTTTTCACTGCACTGAAAAATAAATAGAAAACAAGTGACTATTACTAAATCCCATATAGAAAACATATGGGCTATATCGCAATCCATTGTCAAACGGTGACCGAATAATTTACAGTGAGATTGCTGCGTCGATGGCGCAATCTTCGGGATTAGCCGGTCGCCGGCGAGTTATGGACGCTAAACAACGTAATGTATTGGCTAGTTAGTATTTATTGCCTTTATCCTATTGCCTGAGCGTTGCTCGCTACGTATATGTGACTTCCCTAGATTTGTTTCGCTGGCAAGCATTGAAGCTGTTACTAGCAGACGTCTATTTTAGTCTTTTTATTTTGCTTGTTTTATGCATGCAAATTTTATGTCCTCTCCAAATTTACGTGGGATTTTTAACCAAAAAGGCGACGAGTTTGTCCTCATAACTTATGCGTTATTGGGCTACCGTATAATATAGAGGATCTATTTTACTGAGTTAGTTAACAACTAACTGAGACAGATAATCAACTGTTAGATTGTTTACCTAGCCTTGTATAAACAGTCTACATATTGATTTCATCTAAGTCTAGTTTTATCTGAAGGAGATCTGAGTTGTTTATTTTTCAGGTTTATTTGTAAGCTTCTCGGAATAGCGCGGCATGATTGTGCTGTTAGAGACTGTCTTCACAGATCTATTACTTTGTACAGCAAACAATAATACTTTATTGTTTTACAGGATTTTAGCCTCAGAAATTTAATCTTCATACTAAACTTCGGCATTATATTTATTATAGATCTCAAGCATAAATACATTATTATTGTCTGAAAGATATATAAATGATGGCAAGAAATACATATTCAAAATAGTACATTAGCATAATCGATAGAGTCCACGTGGACCAAGAAACACAAACACGTGGAATGAAGTTTAAGCAAACGTTCCCCGAAAGAACTGATTAATGGCAGCTCACAACTTTTGTAAGTTAGCCTCGTTACATGTTTTACTAGCTTAATATGGAAAGCGAAGTTATCACTCGAAATGTATTGGATTATCTAAAGTGGCATTACTGATCTTAAAGTATTATTTGTCTTTATCAAGACAGTCATTTCTGTTAAAAATTACTTTCTTCCTAAAAATAAAGAGCAATATTTTTCCGTCTCTCTTTGCTCCATTCTTCAAAATTTGTTCTTATCAAAATAAGATATCCCATTTCTCATTGTCTAAATTTTGTTTTGTTTATGTTGGTATAAACTACGGCAGTACATCGTTAGCAAGATACACTCTTACAGCTATTTGTCATCCTTTAACTCAATAAACACAAAAGTTCTACTAAGAGGAACCACATCACGTACACACGGCCCTGCCACACGGCCCTGCCACACAAATTGATAAAGTAAACTCAGCTCAAAAAACTTCAAAGCCCACTTACAAGTTCCTCACAAACATTGCATTTGTGAAGCAATTCGTATTACGAAACATAAAATATTAAACAGTACCTATTGACAATAGAATTTCTGTGTCACGAGGTCCATGGTTCCAGTGGTCGCAAACTTCGGGAGCGTCCCAAGTTTACCTGTCGTACCTTTGATCCTCGCTATCAACCGTTTATGAACCAACCATATAATACACAGGGAGTTTATTATTTTATAAATTCGCTTGCACAAAGGTCCGAGTCGAACCCAATTTACGCCTCGCGGGACATAAAGGGGCTTCAAAAACAAACTTAGGTTTGCGCCCCCGAAACTGTTTCCGTCGCACTTATGTTCTAGGTCGCAGGGGTGAATATCGTTTGGGTGGGTGTGTGTGAGGTTGAGTGGTGGATTATGTTGAGCACGACGTCCTGCGGACGACAAGATCACGCCTCGACTTCGTTAACTTCTATTTATTGATTGCGTTCCAAGATGTTTATAGTTCGGCTCTGGTAAAAGATTTGTGGCTCCAAATTCGAATGTTACTGTTTTTGTAAGTGGATGACGATGGAGACACGATAAATACCGAACTTATTTACTTCGCAGGACTTCCTTTGGATATTATAATAGATTTGCCGGTTGGTTTTATGACTGATCAAAGTACAGACGAATTGTATGTGTGATATACGAGCTAGATATGACGGCCAGAATCTGAGATGTTTATTAACTTGAACGTTGTCTGTCATCCAGTTATGAATATATAGCGGCCTTGTTTGTGTCTTAATATTACTTTAGTTACAAATACTTTAGTTACCTAAAGTCAAATAAAAGTTGGTGATAATGAAAATAAATAAAATTCACTACGAACTTGTTTTGACTAACGTTAACATTTCGTTTTCATTCAGACAACTTTTTTTGTGTGTCAGAATTAGATACCTAAACATAATAATAGCGGCTAAAACTAGTACAAATCTAGTTTTATAGGTCATGAGATGGTTCATAAAAATAAACAAAAACTGTGCAAGCCATTAGGCGGCGACTTCAATTTATGTGGATGTTTTATTGACATTCTATTTGTGTACCGTTGTTAAGTATCGGAACACAATACAATGGTATACATATAAAGCGATACTAAATGAAGAAAATGCCCGATTTCTGCGAGTACCGCCCAGAGCTCTTTGTGTGCCGCGATAAAGACATTAATCGTTGCTTCCAAAAGCACTACAATAAAACTAACGCTAAATACCTCCAAAATGAGCTCCCACAAAATATTTCACAACAAAAAGCTTTCTCCGTCTCTGTCTAACATTTTCGCGATTGGAATGAGACATTACAGGGATAAATGGTTTCCTTTGATGTCGACGCAGCGACGCCGTACCGCTACATATCACTTAGTATTCTTACGTTTGCTGTCAGACTGTACACAGTGTAAAAAAATCACAAAGAAAATTTACAAGCTGTAGAAATTCCGGCGCGTGTGGAGGGAGGTTTTTTTATTGGCCGATATCGGTGGGTGGCGAGCTGGGCGATGTTCATTTGTTTTGTGTTGTTTACACTTGACGGGTGCTATCGGCCGCTAATGTTGTCTTTGTTCAAGCCGGATCGATCACCAGATAACTCTAACGGACGCTTAATAAATTATTTGACAGTCTTCATTTGTTATGGCCGTGTTTTGACTCCGTTTTGAGTCGCCACGACTTTGTTTAACAACATGGGCGTTGCGACGAATTCTTTTAAGGAATGTATTAGGAAATACTTTGTGAATACAAATTAGGTAAACAAAATACTACGACTGGATAAGGAGTTATGGACTAGACTGTCAGTGGGAGTTTATTATGATTCTGTTTTAGGTCAATGAGAGGACAAACGCAGACTATGATCTAATTTAACACCCACTCTTGATATTCTGCATTCCATTCGTCTTATACATCACCTTCAATGTATTTATTATTATGTATTTATATAACAACTAGTTTTATTTCTATTGGATTGCTATCAAACTATTTAGCTAACAAACATATTCACAACAAAAAATATCTGTATGTATGTAAATCATTATATCAGGCTATGCCAGTAAACCCACTTCTTTAACTTCAAAGAAACACGAGATATATATTTATAATATTTGTGTGCTTATCTTGTATTTTCTTTTCCTGCAGTATGTTTAATTTAAATGCTATTTGTATAAGTTTAGTTGCATAGAACGCCACAAACTAATTACCAGACACAATAACATATAACAGGTAAACTTAAAACTGAAAAGTAAAAGCGTAAAGAATAATTTTATTACTTTTAATAACTACTAGATATTTTATTTTATTTTTATTAGTATTTTGAAGTAAATTTAAATGCCTAATGTTTTTGATGCAGCGCATTATATGTAAGTAACAATTTTGTCTGTTGCGAGTTCTGTAACAATAATTAAAATATTTAGTATTGCACTGTGCAGTATTACTTCATAGCATTTGCCATAAGACTGCAACAGTTATTTACAGAACTAATTGAAAACATATTTCTTGGAATCCTTTCGTAGATATTGCATTTAGTCTTACGTCAACAACGTACAAAATAAATGAATGAATATTGAAATAATGCCATTAAATATTAATTTCTAAGTTATAATGATTTAATCTCGTGTTTTACTATGTGTAAATGAAATGCACTGATGTTCGCTTCATATGTGTAATGACAGGGACACGATTCCGCCATTTTAAAGTCAGTGGGTGGCAGGTTAATGAGCGCTCCAGTGGATTTGTCATTGTAACAAATTTTCGTATTCAGATATTTTTTTTTTAATCACAAACACCTACTTGCCACTGTTGGCAATGTGGGAATGTCACTGCCACTGACTGGTGTTCGTAAGCTTATCTGAATACGAAAATAAGGCACAATTACAAGTACGCTAGAGCGTTCATTAACCTGCCACCCACTGACTTTCAAAAAGCGGAATTGGGCTCCAGGTATATGTAGCAATGTAATGCGATGTGTTTTTATTGAGAAACTCTTATAATTGTGACAGCTAAGTGAATGGATTTGTACGGGCAATTTGGGACAGCTGTAAGTGTTATTATAAATTGTTGAGAAATGCTTTGTGGTTTATTTATTTATCTAAGCAGATCTTGCCAATTTATTACAGAACTTGAGTCTGACTTTTTAGAGCACCCGTATTTATTTACTTAAAAAAATAGGACGAGAATGCTCGTTTTTATTTTTATATCAGTGTTCTGCGTTTTTATAAATTGAGATAAAATACTCCTCAACAAAAAATAAAGTAATAAGACGGCTATAGCAACATATTAGGAAAGTACGTAACGCACAAAACCTTATCAAAGCAACCCTCCACACAATGCAATGACAAAACTCAAAAACCCACATCCAATTACTTTATCACAATCAATAGGAAAGAATTCGATCAAAACAAGCTATCAATGCTCTGAGAAGTTCGCGCTACCCGCCGCCGCGAGCCCACGACGCCGCGACGGGAGCGCGGTAAGATTAATGACGTCATCGCTCGCACACCCCTGCATCAATCACTTAGCCCTTTGATGTATTATTTACTTGGCAAACTTATTTTTGTGTGTCTACTGTTTTTGAAGCATTTTTCAAAGGCATCTGTCATTATTGAGTGGGATGCTTGTGATGGGGACTAGTTTGGATGTTGATGTTGCGTTGTGGGGAATTGGTTTTGGATTGAATAAAGTTTCGTGTAATGTTTATGAGTACATGTTAGATTGTTTTTACCAGATCGTCCATAATTTCTGGGACATTCAGTATCGTTAGTTTCTCATGTAAATACAACATGCATCACTTCGAGTTTAAACATTTTTTTTTTTTTTTGGATTTAGATGAATATTAAATCCCACTCGAGAGATTAACCCGTAACCCATAGTTATAGGTCTACACCACTGACTGATCTTCAAGCCTCAGGTCATTAACCTACATTTAGCATTAAGATTTCCCACAATTTATAACCAGAAGTGCCTACAAAAACGATTCAAATTACTTACTTTTATACCGTTAGAAAATTTATAAAATGATTGATGTCCTCAAAAGACCTAAATTGATCTGAGGGTAATTGATTCTTTTAAAGTGCTTTTAGCTCAGATTTTTCCATCCATTCCATTTGTACCAAAACATTTTTTATTTTATTTTATGGGTAACACATAAACATCCTAGAATGAAGATTTCATTGCTAGACAATATTTAACCTTTTCATACCACTTGCTACACGGATTCCCATTTACCATAATTAGAAGCAATAACACAAAAACATTAAAAATAATGTGTCGAAACAATATCGCAATACATTGATCGTTTTACAAGAGCCACTTAACCTTGGCATTAAGCGCAGCGGTCAATGTGTACCGTCCCATGACCCTAATGCTAGGCTTATGACCATAAACTTGTCATAAACAACTTGTTATATGACGAATGCGTTCACAGTTTAATTCCACTAATAAACATTAATATGGATATTAAAGGCCAGTTAAGTCATTTGTATTGGAATTAATTATTTAAATTAGAGTCTTCTTCAAATTGGCTTAATGTCAAATGGTTCTTTAGGTTAAACGTTTAAGGTTGAAGCGGTTCTTTAATGTTGGTTATAGATCTCTCCCTAGTTATGCTTTAACACCTCAGTCCTCTGCCTACCAAATTTCATTTCTTTTCTCCTTCACAGTGTTTTTGAGTCCACTATTGGACATACACACATACATGCACAACATTTTCTTAGAGCATGTAAGAATTGTTCGGATTATTTATAAGTAATACATATCTATTGAGCGAATTGATCAGTAATAATTTAAAGTTTGTGATTATTAGGTACCTAAAGTGGTGGCAATAATAAACATCTAAGAATGTGTTTTTAAATTTTCCGCACTCTTGTTGACATTTGCAATACTTCTGGCTGCTCTTATATTTATTGACTCGGCCTTGACTAAGACCATCCGATTGATCTATACAATATCAATTTAAAGCAATAATATGAAGTAGGCATGTTTTAATAAATATGACAAGGTCATAATTTGGTCATAATATGAATATAAATCAAGTGATTATCGAACTCATTAAATTGGAGTGACAGCATATTTCGTAATATTGTATTTTTATGTTATTAATATCATCATCATCTCTATAGCCAATTCCAATAAAGATAGGCCTCCACTACATTAGTCCGGTTATTAAAACCTCTACCGAAACTACATAGTAACAGTAACAAGTAAATTATTAAACCGCAAAACAAATTACTTCTCAAACTTGTTCAATAAAATACCTATCTAAATCTAGTCCAAAACCGGATCGAAAAATAATCCCCAAAGTGATGTACTATAAATCAATGTATCTTATATCTTTTGATAACATAGAGTAAAAAGAAGTGAAAACTATAGAGTGCCTGCATCGCTAAAAAGTCCATGGTTTCGAGCGTAAGCACAATCTTGGCATGTAGTACATTACATTACTTATTTAAGTTATTTGCCATGCAACGACAGACGTTTGTATGAAAATATTAACGGTTCCAATATAATTAGGTTTGAGATAGTTTTATTAAAACGTCACCCTCTGTTTCTATACAATTTTTACAACGAGTTCACACTAGTGCTCACGGTTCCCACTCTGATATGCGCACTCTGTACTTTCTTACCTATGCTCTAAGTTTGCTACCTACTCAGTGTTTTGTACATGACTGGTAAAGGCAGACGACACCAGATTACATTAACATATTGCTTGGACCATAATCCGAAGGTCCGCCACCAATCTCTTTCGGCCTTTCCCGTTTTTGTTACATTTCGCAAAAAAATATTTAAGGTCACACTTAAGATGTGTTTAATGGCCGTCACTTAAGCAACATGGATTGTAATCGTTGTTTTGATGCGGTTTATTTGACGATTAGAACATCACCAGATTTATACGGTTTCGTGGTCGCTTCGCATGTAGCTAATGAAAATGCGATCGTCAGTCTTAATTTGAGTTATTATGTATTTACAAACTACAAAGTGTAAAATCGCCAAGCCGCACCTGAGCAACTAGTTCTTTCTCTACCTATGTAAGAAAAAGGTTTTGATCTCAAGCGGAAATCTAAAAGACAATATTTTTTTAACTTCGACAGTTTTCGATAGACCACAGATTGGATAGAATCATTGATTATAATTATCTATGTATGATGTTAGGTTAAAATGAAAACAAAAGCAGTTTAAAATGGCATTCGTCAGTGATAGTAAAGCCAGCAGTTTTCGGAATTGTAATTCAAATAAACAACAATACGTATCTGGCGTTCGCGAATGACATGTAAATACATTTAATCGGCCGAGTTTGCATGTCACATTGTTTCCATTGAAAAACAAAGGGAACAAATCTGACGTCCGCTTTACATTTCACTATTAAATATAGATTGGAAATGGATTGACGCTGAATTTTACGTAAAGGGAAATAGGGTTATCCTGCTGTATATGTATGTATGTAGGTTAGCTATCCTCCTTTGTTTGTTCTTTTACACTCTGTTTTTATACATCATTATTTTACAATTCAACAACCAATAGAGTCCTTCGATTGTAATCGGTGAATGAAAGAAAGAAAGAAAGAAAAAACATTTAATTCGTCATGGTTATGACGCATAATTTAAATACACAGGAATAAGCAAAAAAAAAAAAAAAATTGACGACCTCCGTGGTCGAGTGGCGTACGCACCGATTTCAAGGTGTCTAGCTAGCTAGCTCTGAGGTCCCGGGTTCGATCCCCGGACGGGTCAATGTAGAAACCAAATTTTCTACATTGCCTCGGGTCTGGGTGTTTGTGGTACCTTCGTTGCTTCTAATTCCATAACACAAGTGCTTTAGCAACTTACTTTGGGTTCATGGCAATGTATGTGATATTGTCCGCATTTATTTATTTATTTATAAATGGGAAGATAAAATATTCGTCACAAGCACGCGAAATGGCTCACCGCTCAGCATATCGGTGCAATCAAATAAGTAATTGCGTAACTAGTTCCATGTTTTAAGCAACCAAATACTTTATGAAGTGTATTCTTCATATTTGGCAAGCAAGTACAAGTACCTACCAAAGACCTGGTTACTAATACAAAAACATTAAAAAGATTGCTATAGGAAAAAAAATTGTCAAAAAAAAGAATCTAATTACTAATACTAATTAATTTATTGATAAGATCTGTACTACTAAAGACGAAATACATTAATAACAATTAGATTTCAATACACACAGCACATAAACGATCGCGAGCTGTTTATCCTCGAGTCGGGTATCGATTAAGGCTAATAGGTTATTGGAATATTCACAAGTAATGTACATTTGTAATGGCAACGAACCTATTCAGCGGGTTTTGGCGCTCCACGGCTGCAGAGAGCTCTATGGCTGCCTTCCAACTTCTTTACATACGTGTGTTACATCACGGTTTCAAGGGGGAACTATCAAATGCGGTACTAAAGTATAAACAGTAACTTTTGAGCTATTGACTGTGATTGCTCAGAGACTTAGTAGTATAGCATAGGGATCAAATGTTTATGTGGTTTCCATTTCCCCATTTCATAATTAAAATCTTAAAGAAAAAATAAATACACTTTGCGCCGACCCCAAATAATTGCGAATACTGTAGGAGATTATGTATTCTTACTTACTTTTTTTGTCCGCATCAAAACTAGCGTAATAGCGTCATTGTTACAAAATAAATAAAAGTCATTCATGTTAATTTTTTATAACATATTGACGTTATATTGACCGTTTCAAAACATGGTTCAGAAATTTCCGATATTACTAAAATAGACTGTGTCGAAGTCTAAACTTCTAGGCAATAAATAGCACTTAATCTATTTTAGAAATACACCAGGGTAATTAATATTTATTTTTTCGCTGATATTATTTGTGATTGTAGTACTTCCCCATCAAAATGATTCGTCAATGTTTTCAAAAGATGTCTGCTAACTATGAAAAGAGCTGAGAGCTGTTATATCTATTTATAAAAACGTCGAGGTATTTACATCTAAGATTGTAAAGCCATTATAAATATAACAAAGGGTAGGCAGGGACGCTGGCATTATTTATAGGCCGTGACGTCACCACCACATGGCGCCTTGTGGACATGTCCCTAGGGCTGACAGCCGCCTGGGACTTCACACACAATATCTGGATGTGACAGGAATGGATGGGATAAAAATAATAACCAACTGGATTGATGTAACAAGACAAAGTCTAGCATTTAAATAAAAAAGCAATTTGGCTTTTTGTATTTTTATTACTTATTTGGCAACTTAAAGTATAATTAAGAATTTTGTTTCCATGTGGCAACCCTAGATTGAAGTCCGGTATTTCATAAACACCTGACAGGACTTTAGATTTAAATAAGAATTAATGATGAGCGATGTTGTTGTGGGCGACCACTTAAGGTCAAAAGTTAAACACTTGATTATAAAATTAGGTTTTTTGTTGACGCATCAAATTATGATAATATTGTTGTGAATATTTAACCTTGACTTCGCAAATATGCTGTCGAACGCTTGAGGGCATGATTACCGACTAATTGGAGAACATCTTTTTAAGGATTTGATGCCTATTTAATGAAATGAAAATTGGTAAGGATAGTCTGGCTCTTTGCACAAACTCAGTACGACATACTCGTAAAAATGCATAGTTATTTACCTGGACAAATTGATACACGGTAAGAAAGGAAAAGGCTCCAAATTACTTAAGAATTTTATATAATTCGTAATTTGAGTAGGGATTCCTTTTGACAAAGTATTAAAATTTATCTAGTTTAAGAATTTCAAAATAAACTTTGTTACTTTTTTAGTTCAACTAAAATCATCGTAAGTTCAGCTATTCCAAAAATGTATCCTGTAAGTTTCAGTATCAGAGAGGTAAATAAAATTGTGTGTGCCAATCAACGAGGTATGTGGGGTATCCCCGGCATTCATGTGAGCATAGCAAAAACTATGCGGCTCACAAAGCGTGGTTCACACTGCATGCAATTTGTATCGCTTCATAGAACGTTCCACGTTAGGCGACGACAAAAATTCGTGCCGTCCGCCTTTGAACCCTACGCTTTACAACGGACATGCGATCCGGCCGCTATTCTCGTCTTTTTGTATTTTGATATGTTTTTGTTTTGTGAACTTTAATGATTGGTATTGGCACTTGATTCTTTTAATAATAGGTAAGTAAGAATGTGGTTTGATGTGAAAAAAAGGAATAATATAATTTGGAAAAGGTTAATTTTGAGTATGTGTTTGCAAACAAGTTTGAACTTTTTAAACATTTTTATGACTGTCTGGCGATAGACACTTTGAGATATATTACAAGTGATACAAATGACCTTTAAAGCCGGTAGGAAGATATTATTATATCTTTGTCTCTTATAGTGGTTTTTGGCTTTCCACTTTAGTAGTTTACAGGTGTTTGCTCGGAGGAAGTCAACTATTTCACCGAGCCTAATGTTAAATGTATAACATAATACAATACAATATTATAATGATTTTGACACAATAATAAAGGCAAATAACAGACAAATTTTAAACGGATATTGTCATAATTATTAATTTATTGGTGGCCAAAGCACACAGCCGTGCATGCAAACATTAGTAGGTATAAAACAATAATTGTGGAAACAATAATACCAAACAATTATTATCGGCCGTCGGTAATTGTATTACCAATAGGTAATAAACAAATAAATATTATTGAAAACTATTTTACCACTTACGGTTTGAATTGTGAATAATAATTAATTAGCATCATTTAACATATAGCATTACCTTTCCGAGTATTTCGTGGTGTCAAATGGATTCAGTGACCGAAAGTTATGTGTGTGTATTATTATGTAATGTAGCTAGGCACGGAGTGCTTAGCCACACTAAATGACGTAAGAGGAAGAGTCTGTAAAAGAGTCGTAGTCTAAAGATAACAAGCATCGGTCGTCCGACAGCAAGATACACCGAAAGTTTAGAGTCGGACCTACATGAGACTGACCCAAGACCGAGGAGAACGGCACGTAAAAAGAACGACCTTTCCCCAGAAGTGGGAAGACAGGAGCTGGGAATAATGAGGAATGCCAAAGAAAAACATCTTGCCTAGAAAATCATGTTGAATGAAACCAATAATAATATTGGTTTCATATAAATACAGGCAGAATATAAATTCTACATTAACAAAAAAAATGTTGGCATTATTAAAATATTGTTGTGATGTTTTTAATGTATTATTAGTTAATGGCTGAATCCGAGGGCGATGTAGAAATTGGCTCAATTAACTTGATGATGAATATCGAATATAATCCAATTGTGATTGTACGGTAGTGATACTTAGTGTCTCAAATGAAGTGAATAATATTTATTGAATTTTAATGAACGGATTAAATTATGTGTGCAGTAAATTAAACATAAATTGTGCAAATGTGACTTTTATCTTGATTGAAAATTAATAAATAAAAACTGTAATAATGTTTTACAATGTCTGTAAATATGTTTTTTGTGCCGCTGGGAGAGTTGTGAGATTTATAGGCTTTAAATAGTTTCTTCCGAGAATAGACTGCATTTAAAGATTTCCAATACTTTAGCTAGGGTCAATAATAGCAATGGTTGGCGAATAAAGTAGTAAGTGTTAATTAGTAGAGTAAGCGTCGTGTTTGCCTCACCGCTCCAGTGTGCTTGTGTGCTGAAGACCGAGGTTCCTCAGGCTGCAGAGCGATTGCTTGGTCTGGGGAAAGACACGCGCATTGCATTGCACGGGAGTTAGGTTAAGGGTGCTCAAAAAGAAATATAGGAAACAAAAAAAAAATGCATGATTAGAAATTTGATGATTTTGTGTGTGTAAATAACATACAGGGGATAATAGATTTTTGCTTTGGTATAAGCGAAACTGATTGTTTTCTCGGTCAGACTTTTATTAATAAAGTATGAAAATTAGAAGGCACTTTATAACACTTTCTTTATCCAGAAAACAGATTTTTTAAGCAAATATGAACAAAATAACACTTTATAGAGAGAAACAACATAAGCGAAAAGTAATTAATACACATAATTGATTAAATAATACCAGATATTATCATCCCAAATATTACGAATGTATGGCGAGCTCCGCCAATTGCTAGCTTTGCAGTTAGCTCAATATATTGACCGTAATTGTTTGCTCTACCCCATGTTATTGCGTTATTAATTAAACGCTTAAATCAGTTACCTGATTATTTAATTTTTTATCGGTTTTGTATTTCAAATTCGTGGCATAAACAATGTAGGCTCACAGTAAAATCTAAATTCGTATTGTTAAAAAAAAGATAAATATATTCTTGTCAATTTAAAAATAATAATTATTTTGATGTTCCCCTGAATTTTTTATGTAGGTACACACAAACTTTTGATAAATGCTACCCAGGGGTGCTATTAATGAAAAAGTAAATGGCGTCCTCAAAATGGCTGACAAGTATAATCATTGTTGGAATATACTTTTAGGTCAAAAAGTCATATACTTTTATCCATTCATGGTAAAATAACATTTATTGGCAAGAAAAAATCCGTGTGCTAATGATTTCCTCGAATGAACGTTTCTGAAATCATGAATATTTGTTTATTTATACGTCAATGAATACGTAACTAGTCTTGAAGCGTAATTCAAAAGAAAATTGGGTTACCAAAATATCTTGTCAGATCTAAAGCATGCGTAAAAGATCTTCTGTTTGTAATGTATAATCACGACATACTAAAAAAAAGCCCTAAACAACTTTGTGATAACAAGAAAATTGGAATAAAAAACTTGGAAGAAAGAAGTGTCTTACTAACTTAATACCGTTCTGTATTTAAAGGTTACAAAAGCCTCGTGATTCTAAGAATTATTTCTATCGTAACAATAACAGCCCGGCTCCCGGTCTGAACTGCATCGAGTAATCCGTTTACTCCGTCTAGAGGTGCCTCGGACTGCGATAGATTCACTCGCCTCATTTTGCTCGACACGAGGACGACTCTATTTGAGAAAACTTATCCCCGTGTAAGAGCGCTTTGCGAGTAAATTACTCTTGTTTTGTTTTTATTACTGCACATGAGTCTGAATTAAAAAGTTTCGCTTTTATTTTGATGCGGCGTTGAATTTTAATGAGTTGTTTTGTGTGTCTGTTTTTAGAGAAGGATCTGTTTTTAGAATTTGTACCGTTAGATATGCACTTAACTAAATTCGTCGCAAACTTTAATTACATTTAAATTATTAATTTTCCCACTCTTTACAACTTCAAAGTCCAAAAACTAATCTTTTAGCTCAGGTAATTGCAATTGCGGAGATCATTTCCCGTGCCGGTTTTTTTTTTTTAATTCTGAACTGGCGTATTTTATTTTGCTCTGTTCAACCGTCTTTACTAGTTGTGTTTACAATAATCCTCTCATTACACCACCACTATCACCGCCTTTCGCAAGCAAAACGGAATATGACATCAAGCAGCTTATTACCATACGCAGCAACAGTCGAAGGAAATGCGTTCCCGCCGCCTCACATAAGCTCTGCATTCACCAAATGAGGGCTCAGAACCAAATTACCAGGCAAGTGTTTGAAAGCGCATAGAGCCCGGAATGGCGGCGTCCGGCCTCATCCGGCCCCGTCCGGACACGCTCCGGTCTCTGTCCGGTGCCGGATTAATTTGTTTGTACGTGGTTCGTTGGCGGCAGATATTGTGCTTGCACTAAGCCTTTTTAGAACTAATTGAATTTCGACAAAAATGTGCTTTGAATTTATTTGGGACGAAGTCTAAAAACGAGAGCACGGAATTTCGACTAACAAGATTTTTCAAAACAATAAAAAATCATTTTTTTGATCGTCAATTTAATAGTAACACAGATTATTTACCAGTGAACTCGTGTGCATCCAATATAATATTGTCACACCCATTTATAAAGGTAGGTAATATCTCTCAAACATAACTATATTACTGTTTTCTAGTCGACTGCACCTAAAATACGTAGACAGTGGCAGTGTGCCCTAAGGCCTATCGCCCATATAACGGTGGCGTGAAGTAACATTTATAGTAGATACACAAGTGACGTCACACTGCGTCACATGTCCTACAATATCCGAGGCTATAGGAATTGGAGCAGAAGATTTATCTCCTCGCAGCCTGAAACAAACGAAGCTGACAGGAAGCGCTAAACTAAGACTTTAACCTGGATTCATATTCTGAGTGGGGAATAAAAGATGATCTGTATAAATGTATTGAAAATAATACAGATTAATTTCAGACTTTCAGGCTTGAGATGGATTTAGAAGTATAGAAAACTTCTGGTGCATCCCTGGTAGTGTAACTAAACTGTCCGTACAAAAACATAAATACCACGCTCTGTTTTGTGAAAAATTCGATTTAAAGGAAAGGATCCCTTACAACAACATAAAGGATGTTGTATAAATTAAGCACATTATTGTCAACGCTTAAATTAAAAACGCCTTCATCTCGCAAGAAAATTATTGATTTTCGCAATCCATTCTAACAATGTAACAATTTAGTAACCAACATTATCCGCACAAACATTACTTTTATTAAAACCTAAAATATTAGCTTACCATCGTCCCCTTCTACAGCACCGTTAATGTTGTTTGTCCCCGCCGCCGACGCCGGGGGACGGAGGGCGACCCGCGCTGTCCCCGATATGCGTTATTGCAATTTTTATTTCTTCTTCGAACCACTATTTCCTCGTATTGCGCCGGTGCCGTCATGTCAAACTAATATTGTTTCCTGCATGATGGATATGAAACACAGTTTTGTTGTTTCTTTCGCAAAGATAAAACGTTGATAGTTTTGGCGATAGGTGCCGTACTCGGAGATGGTAGTTAGACACATAATCGGATTTCTTTTAAGTGATTTCGGTTTTTACTGTGCTTGTATTATTAAACTTACTTTGCAAATCGAATGTTCAGGCTTGCCTAGATGTATGCCTAGAACTGAAAACCGTATGGACAGTTTGCAAATAGGAAAGACGAAACCAGTATTATTTTATATGAACCTGGAGTGTATATTTCCAAAATACTCAAATAGCTTCCCTAAAATCATTCTTAAAAATACTCCTAAAACGCAGTTTTCCTCGTTCACACGATATAATTGTGCGCGGCATACGGTCCGTGCTTAAGGCGACGTTGCCAACACCTGTACGTTACTTATAGCGGGTCGCTTCGGGTCCGTGACGTCACGGCGCCCGCCATTTATTTGAATTTCTATTAGTGGATACTCAGGTACTGTGATACGGTTAGTAAGTACTTTTGTAGCCGTATATGTTTTCGTTAAGCCCGGATTCTATTTGTCCAAGTGTTTTATGTTTTGTAATGTCTGAGCGTATACCCACATAAGATACTAGGTAACTGGGCATATATAGAACAGTTTATGTTTTCGATTGGACTATAAACTTTTACATAGAATTCATCAATTCAAAATCGGTTCAGTGAAATAACCGTTAGGGGAAAAAATACTACGTTATTTTGTTGCCATATTACCTTCGTAGTAATCATTTGTTGGGAATTATTTTAAGCATCTAACCATCAACAACAAAGCAAACAAAATTAGCTAAGTTCTCTTAGTTAAACAACCTCTATCGTTAAACAAAAAACAAAGTAAGAAACACGTTTCAATCTTAACATTGTGACCAAGTGTGTACACAGTTGTTGTCGCATCCCCTTCACTCCTTTCCTCAGTCTTTGATTACGTCGCAGTGAGAGCAAATAAAACAAATAAACAGGTCTTTTGTCAGCTCAGCAGAAGTGAGCAATCAGTGCGGCCCAAATAAACGGTGACTCAAGGAACTGCTTCAAGCGGTACCGGCGAGCGGTGCGGAGCGCGGCTGGCCCTTAACTGTAGTTATTGTAGGAATGTTACGTAGCTATAAGGATTTTAGAATGATTTTTTTTTATTGATTTGCTGTGTAATGGAAACTAATACAATAAAAGACAAGTTAAAGAGTTTGATTGTTCGAAAGCGACAAACTTTCAAACCAATGTCGGGTTAAAAATTTTTTTTTGAATGACAATGTGACGAATGAAACAACAAATTATTAATTTATAAAAACAAACTGTAATCAGGAATTAAACTAATGTCAATATCTTCTCTAATTGTGTAACTATGTTAAGTTGTTGTCTTGTAAAATGCATGATTAGTTTCCTAATTAATAGATACATCTAATTGGCTAACAGTCGAGCCTTTAGTAGTTCAAAGTAACTAATTAAGTTAAAATTAGTACGTAACAATAGAATAAGCGCCGCTGTTAGTTTATAATTATAAAGTAGTTAGTCAAAACTCTTTGAAGCAACAATAAAAAGTTGAAAGTAAATGTTTTACTGTTGTTTACGGCAAAGGGAATGGGTTAATGATGTTTAGACCTGCTTGAGAGTCATTACATCTATTGTAAATAAATACAACTACTGTAAAGAGAGATTTAAATAGAACTAACTATAAGAATTTGGTACTTACTAGAAAAAGTAGATTACTTATACAGTAGATCAAACGTCAGTGGTTGCTTTGCTAAAATGAATCTTATAACCTTTGACTTATAGGTGTTATTATAGTAGAAGTGTTGAGACTGATGACCTGAAGTTTAAAATACAGTTTGTCTTATGTACATTTTGCGAATGCAATAAGCATTAGCAAAATGTACTGTAAACTTCAGGTCAGGTTATTAAGAGATTACTATGTGTTAAGCCGGAACCCCACCGCTGCGCAGGCTGTGCACGGATGCGTGGCTCACCTCTGCTGCGTGGGCTCATTAGTTCGGCGGCGTCGGCCTCCGTTTCCACTGCGGCGCACGGACACGGATGTGTCGCCCACACAGCTCATAGCTATGCGTGGGGTACAGTCACGAGCAAAAATATGTATACTTAATAATATGCGAAATTGTTAAACGAAATTAGTGAGATTTTTTGTCGAATCTCTTCTGCCATCTAGCAATCAATGCATACTAAAAGATGACACTTGAAAATAAAATGGATATAATTTTTTTTTAATAAAAAAAAAATTACTTAAAGTCAATATATTATTTTTATAATATAGACAATAGCTCTTCCAAGTAACAATATAATTTAGCTATTGTGTAGTAACATCTGTTTTACTTATTTGTATTATAAATTACTTAGTTCTTACATAAATTATACTTATCACAACTTAAATGTATTTATATATACTAGGAACATTAATTGTACCTCTTATTTATAGTAGCTTATTCTTATAATAATTTCTTAACAATATTATGTGTGTACATATTTTTGCTCGAGAATGTACATAGTCGTGGGTCGCCGAGAAATGGCCGACCCACGCAGCTGGGATGCGTGGGTCGGCCACGTGGCTGAGCTACGTTCCGCCTATTCGAGTTAGCTACGCGTGTGTTTATGACGTCATTTGCTGCGTAGCATGTCCGTGCGCTGCGGTGGAAACGCTCTCATACATTTTGTACTAAAGCGAAGCTGAACACACGTGCACAGCCTCTCCGTGCGCCGCTGTGGGTTTCCGGCTTTATGCCCATAACGGATAATTTTTACTTTTGTTGAAGTTTACATTTTCTTAGGATACTTCCATTTCATAATTGTATATTAAAGTTATCCTTCTTAAATAAAGTTACTAGGCTAGATTTTTTAAGTGTAGCTAACGTTCAACCTTTCCCCGTACTTAATAAGCTTAACAACAAAGCCATCATTTAATATTGTTTACTTAAAGCACAGACTTTAAATCAAAAATTCCAAGTTAGTTTTTCTGTGAACAAAAGCAATTAAGTTACTTTCTTAAGTTATGAACTTGTTTTTAGACAGAACTGGATCTTAAAGATTTTTGTACTGGTAAAAGCTTTTCTGAGAACCGTTTCATTTGACGGCGCTGACTATTGCACTTAATCATATATTATTTAAAAGTATTTAATTACATTCTTATTGACTTCAGAAGAAGCATATATTTAGCTTTATGCCAAGAGAAACATAATATTTAGGCATCCAACTATGGATTTTAAGTGGTGTTAAATAGACTAGACTGATGTTTTTTATTTACATTCAATTGACTAATTGTTGACTTAATTTTTATTCATTAATACTGTGTTTACTTATACATTGTGCTAGCACTTGTTACAAATATCTGAAAATTACATTAAATACCTTGAATATTCTGCATGTACGAAGAAAGAAAACTTCCAATGCAGGAGAAACTCTAGCGCAAGCTAATTGCTTTTCTTTATGTACTACATTAAAATATATTCGTACGAGAACACATCGGAGTAGCGCATCAAATAAAAATAAATCTTAAATCTATACAACACAAGGCTGATTTTACGATAGGGTTAAATTCCTTCTAGTTTGAATTTTCATTCCTAAACCACTAACATTTTTTATTGGCCATTCTGAGTTATAATCTGAAATAGCTTCGTAACTTAAGCACTTAATCTGGTTTTAAGTATCTTCTTTTAGAGTCGAAGTTTTTATTAAGTGTCCTTTAAAACAATACACTAAGTACTGAGGACATTTTAATTTAGCTGACTTTTAGTACTAAGATAAATTGGGATTAGTTTTAAACAATTATAATTCGTAAGATGGTGTTTGTTTTATATTGCTGTTGTGTGTCTTAAACAAACGAAATTATCAGAAAAGCTCTAGCGATGACTATGAGCTCGTAAATACAGTTGTTCTCTATTGCAACGATAAATAAATTTAGCAATCGTTTTACGTAAAGTTATTTTGTATTCTATCAATAATCCTACAATTATTTACCAGGATTAGAATAGGTTAATATCATGTTTGGCTATGTACGGCCTAAAATAGTTTTGTGAATATACATTATTCAATACATACACGGTGTGAGTACGATATTATGCATATAAATATTACGTAGCAACTGTATTCAGATCCTACTATTATAAATCAAATGTAGAACACAACTTTTTTAATTCATATACATTAAAACAATAGGAACAATACCTGAGCCAAACGAAGCTAACATCACAAATCAAACCTTTCCAAATACAAAGTTGTAATAAATCTTTTTTACAGTAAACTTTTTAATATGAGTTGGTCGTAAATACGTAATGAGAGTTAAAAAAAGTTAGTATAGCGACAGCGAGGAGTCCCCGGAGGGACATAAGTTCAACGTAGCGGGACTAGGACAATGATCCACTATCAATGTAAGGGGATGCACCTCATACAACCAAGAACGATTTTAAGACGTTGACAAGACTGGTTGTCGCCTTTGAGTAAATGCTATATTTCAGTGAAAGAAGACATGAGACTTCATTGAGAGACACTTGAGTGTTTGATGAACAGTGTTAACTCTACATTTTAAAAGCATATTTAAGCTTTAATTGGAAAAAGATGAAAATAATATTTTACTATTATTTTGAGCCCAAAATATCCTTACACGAAGAAATTTCTTTTATGATTAGCTGTTCGAGGAAACAAGTTACATTTCCGTATTTTTCCTATTTAGGAACTTACATCGTAACACTCCCACCTATATACAATCATTGGGTCTAACAAGCGCTCGCAATTCCCCTTCTCGTACGTGCACATACGCAGAGATTTATAGCGCGTTTGATACACCCGCTTTATTTCTCAACCAAACCAAACTTAACCCTACCGTCTCTTGCTACTAACACACTCAAGTAACCCTAACGTTGCCATGGTTACCATTGTGACTGTATTTATATTACTGCAGTTTCTTACCCCTAGTACGCAAAAACTTTCGTACTTTCAGTCTCTCACTTTTTTCAACATAAATGTAAAAACCTTTTTAATTTAAAAAATATTTGAATGCCTAATAGCGCCTTTTGAATGTAAAAAATAAATAATTATGGTGCATTTTCTAAGAATTTCAGTTCCATTAATTTATCTACATTATTTCAGTTTTTGTAGTCTAGATTTCAAATTGATAAACCTAACTCATCTAAGCTTGTTTTAATGATTAATGACTACATCGATTAGTGTTTATACGAAATGTAGCTAATCTTCAAATAAGACTAATGAATCCGTTCTATGAACATAAATTTCAATGTGAATTTAATTCTGTGAAAGAATAACCTTTCTAAATTATTATAACGCATTGAATTATGTGTTTTTAGAATCAAAGAATATTTTATGCAATTTATTTTTTTAATGTCCTGTAGAATAGTGTTGATACTGTTATCTAGACAAAAAATTTTTAGAAAACTTATATTTTTACATGATATCTGCACAACTGGAAAATGTCATCATCTTATATGGCGTTTTCATTGGGCCTCTAGATCTCCAACAAATTTGATGGAAATGCAGAACAACGTTTACGTTTGGATATAACAAGACATTGGGACTTTCCCAGGCAAGTCCATTTAGTGGTCTAATCATACATAACTTTGTTTCAGCACTACCAGTTTATCACTTTTCCTTTTGTTTTATTAGAAGTCCTCATATTTATTCTAAGCTATTAATCCGCATTGCAACTTAAAAAAATGCAAATATAACAGAAATCAAAAAAATCTAGCGGCATTATATATTCAGTTAAGTGTCGACGACAGGGCGACGACGAGGCGACGGCTACGTGACGCGGGCGACAAGTTTCAATAGCGATTGTGATGCCGCAGACGACACGACCACGACACTACTGTCACTGTAGTGCCGCAGGGAAGTTACTGACTACTTACAATGCTGGTTTAGGTGTACTTCTTTGTGGCTTAAAAAAAAAGAACTGTAAGAAGTCGTTTTAAAAGTAGTTAGTTTTTATTTATTCTGTTAAAGAGAGTTGGAAAATCTAATTACCCATATATTGTTTGTTACACAAGTGATTCAAGTGCCTAATGTGCAAAGGTGATGCATGGCATTACTGAAATCTAATAGTTATTCATAACTTTTATTAAAACAATAAACATAATAACAAGACTCAAGCAACCACATGATACTGGCAACGTTTTTCTGAATATCGAATTTAATTTAACGTCCAAATAATAATTCGGCTTAAAGCCAATTGATAGTAACATAAATACATTTACTACGAAACGTAATTTAAAACACCATTAAAATATCAAATTGACTTAAACCATAAAAATACCATGATTACATTAAAATGAATTGCTTTTTGAAATAATATTAAAATAAACTTTTGTAGTAATGTATTATGTAATCTGAGCTTATAATATTATGGCTGAAAAGGTTTCAAATTATGTTGAACACTTTTGATCAAGCGCTCTTTTATTACAAAAAGTACCTACGAGAGCACAGCCAGATACACCTGTGTAACTTATATAAAAAAATCGACTCAATTTAATGATTTTTACATAACCTCATACTTAAATTAATGATGTAAGTTAATATTTATTACTACAACTAAAGTTTACTGATAACAAACTTGCGATTGTAAATGACGCACTTTTGCGTCATCTTGACAAATATTTATACAACGTTTAGGCGAATAATAACAAACCACATCTCATACAGAAAGTCAAGAACAGCCTTGACACTTAACATGACTTTATAACACTTAATATTATCCTTGTAATGTATCTCTTAAATCTAGTGTCAATATCTCAGTGTGACCACAAAAGTCAAGAGGCTGTTATTCAATCTACTGCTGGTATAATAATAACATGATTCTACGATTATTAACATTAGATTTTTAGAACCAAAGATTTGGATTAAAACAGATTTGGAACAGTCTTTTGCCCTGACCTTCTACCAAAATAGGATAGACCGAGTTTGTAGGAAATACGAAGGTCTAAAAACTTAAAAGCAGTAAGCACAGGGTTCCATACTTTGATAAGGTCAGTCAAGGAATCTATGACTATATAGCAAAACTAACGTTATTACTAATGCCATCGCTTACTTTATTCATGAACAGTGCAATGACACGCGACTATTATCTTTGTAGTCCACATTCATTAAATCGATTCTATTCTAATCGACTGACTGCTAAACGATACTCGAGTGTCGTCGTATCGCACAACACTAGTCAACGGATGTCTGCATGGATAAACTTTATTTAGTTATTTAAAATTTCTTTCAAAATTTAAATGAACAGCAAACATATTTTTTTACTCAAACTATTTAAATAATGCAGTGAGGGACAATAAAATTAATTATACATTTAAAATCTAATTTACTCTCTGTCCGCATATATTTACTGACCAGAACACAATACGTATTCACCGAGCCGTAACAATGAAACATTATGTACTACATGTAAAACAGACATAAATAATGTAACGGGATAAAGACAAATAATTAATTGCTATAAATTACTGAGGCATTTACATAATGAGAAGCATTTTATCACTTCATGACTTTTATCCTCGTATTTATCAAATTGTTATTCATTACATGGCTTTTTAAATAAGGTTTATTAAAATGTGTTTTCATTAAAGTTTAAGCATCTAAACTAGTCAAAATGTATTAAGCTAGTCTGTTCAAAACTGTTTCATCAGTATTATTCTTTGTTAAAGTTTTCGGTATCCGTAATTATATTCTCCAGTCATCTGGCTATAAGCAACCAATTTTAATTCTGAAAAATTAGTAAAATGTAATTACAAAAACAGTTACATTAGCCTACCACACTGCGAGTTCTTTCAATAAAACTATTTTTTACGATTGATCTACCTAACGACTGGCATATCAACCCTTTACCACAAGTCCAGCAAACAGAATAACAATTATCCTTCTGCATAACATCAACAACGCGTGTTGTTCCACAACAGTGAGTATAAAGTAATGCAGTGTGGAGCAATAACTCGAGCCTGCTTGCTTATTCAGGTGTCGACGTCGACGCCGCCGAGGCGCTACTGCAGGTTGTCATTATTTGCTGCCCGCTGTATTTGTTACTTTTATTTAGTTACTGCAATGGAAAACTAATACTACTATTTTATATTGAGATAAGTAGTGGACATGTACTTGAAATGCAAAAATTTGGTTTATTGACTACACGTAGAGTGGCGGCGTGTTGTGAAGCTTGTCACCAACACCTGAAGTGATGACCACGACCACTCTGTCAAGAGTGATCCCGACAAGGAAGAAGATTGCACTGCATTGCTTATTTGATACATAAATACATAAAATAATGGTCGGTTCCTTCCACTTGCTAAAATCCTTACAAACTTCGTTCGTTTCTGTATTTGATTCAGTAAAATTAAATCCTAAGTGTGACTTCTGCCGAAAGTTCAGCTATGATGTTGGTCGTCTTGAATATTTTGATACCCTGCTCTTCAACTATTTTAAATTCACATTCCCAATGCGCCAGAACTCTCAATCCAGATTGTGGTATTTGGTTATTATAATTGATTAATAAAATAAATATTATTAGTTTATATTAATATAATAATTAAATTACATGTTCAAATATTGTACCTATATGAAATGATTAATAAATATATGCACTGTACTTGAGTGGGTACCCGCACTTCACTCCGGAACGAACCGTCGTGGCGGAGCGGACGCTGTGCCCACCGAGTGCTGTGTGTCTCTAATTATATTTGCGTTATTTATTATTTACCCGTGTGTGAGGGACAAGACACCACAAATTGGCGACGAGGTGAAAACCGTAAGTAAAATCAATTTTATAACCAATTTTGCCACATAATACAATTCAGTGTATCTGTCAGTTCTTTAATTTAAAATATGTTGAGTAACCATTTATATGTTTAAAATTTGAAACAATCACCAAACATTTACTTGCGATAATTTTGTGCAAAAAATTAGTGAAAAGGGGAAAAGTACGTAATTGAACAATGTATTCACAATGTACCTACTTAGGCTGATAATTTCGATATCAGTTCGTACAAATTTTAAAAATAATGATCATGTCTGTATTATGAACGACTGGTAGTGTGCTGTTTGTATTGTGGCAACGAGAAATTTGAACTTGTGTGAGTGAATCATTGCAAAATGGCATGCAATAGTCAGTCGGGTCGGGCATCAAGTATACTGACAACAAGTGAGATAAACAAGGTAGTGCCTACAAATGTTTTGTTGCCTCACAGTTAACGATCTGTGTGATAAACAAAACCGTGTCAATAAAAACAAAGTGTGACAAAAATATATCAACAAAATGCAGTTTCTTTTTCCCCAATATTGCGATTTTTATTAAATATATAATAAGATATTTAAAACACCGTTATTTGTATCGCATAATTAGTAATGTTTTAAAAGGCGGCGTGCCTCTTATAAAACTACTACCCACATGATAGAACAGGAAAATTTAGAAGTTATCATCATAATCGTTAAATAGGTCTTTCGTATTGCAATTAAATTTACTTTATCTGCTATAAGGATGAAAGTTATACAGCATTATTATGTATCTTTTAATATGGATATTATTCGAAGTTTACACATTTTATTCTATTATTTCAGAACTTTCGCTATGAATAATATTCCCATCCTTGAACCCTTCGACTGCGAAGGAGAACCAAGTTCGCTAGGATCACGATGGGAAAGATGGAAGCGGGGGTTCGAAATTTATTTAGAAGCTGCTAATATCACTGATCCGGTCAAAAAACGGGCTACTCTATTGCATGCTGCGGGGTTAACATTACAAGATGTATTTTTTAATATTCCTGGCGCTCTCGTTGAAGAAAGCGCTTCGGTTAATATTTACAAAGTAGCGATACAGAAATTGGACGAATATTTTGCCCCTAAACAAAGTAGCCTATATGAGAGACATTTGTTTAGGTTAATAAAACAGGAGCCAGGAGAAAAATTTGAATTATTTTTGTTAAAATTACGGCGCCAAAGTGCCAAATGTTCGTTTAGGGATGAGCAACAAAATTTAATTGACCAGATTACTGAAAAATGTTTATCTTCGGAATTGAGGAAAAAGATTCTGTTAATGGGAGATACCGCTACTGTTGATAAAATAGTCACGGAGGCAAATGCGCTTGAGACGGTTGAACGTCAACTGGGTGAATTCCAAGAAAAACCAAATCTTAGCGTCAATTCAGTTGACAACAAGTTAAACAAAATGAGTTCCGAAAAACAATTATTGTGCTCCAGATGTGGGAGTGACAAGCATAAATTTGATAGTCCTCTATGTTATGCTAAAGACAAAATTTGTGCAAAATGTGGGTTTCGAGGCCACTATCTTAAAATGTGTAAGACAAGAGCTAGCAAACGCAAAATCAATGAAAATAAGCAGACATTAAATTTTAAAAAACGTCGTGTAGATAGTGAACAGCCTAGTTCTTCGAAGTCAAATAATAAAAACTTGTCTGAAACTCCCATTGATTACATTTTTCATATTGACGACGATGCGTCTATCAACTGTCAAGTCGGCGGTGTTACATTAGAGATGTTAGTTGACTCAGGAAGTAAATGTAACATAATTAGTGAGAAATCTTGGAAAATTTTAAAATCAAAAAACGTCATTGTAAAAAATCAAGACAATAATCCGGACAAGACATTCATGTCATACGCATCCCAAAATCCTTTAACAGTACTTGGTTGTTTCGACGCTGAAATTAAAGCTGGACTAGGAACAATTACTGCCAAGTTTTATGTGGTTAAGAATGGCATCAGAGACCTTTTAGGCAGAGAAAGCGCGATTGCACTAAAAGTTCTCAGGATAGGGTTCAACATAAATTTGGTAAGTCATAACGATACTAAACTACCGATATTTAAAAATCTCGAATTAGAATTAGCAATCGATAAAACCGTCACACCTGTTTGCCAACCATATAGGCGAGTACCTATTCCATTAGAAGAAAAGATTAATAATAAAATCGATCAATTAGTTGCGATGGACATAATAGAACCGGTCAATGAACCTTCTCCTTGGGTAAGTCCTATGGTACCTGTATTTAAAGAAAATGGGGATGTTCGAATTTGCATTGATATGCGGTGTGCCAATAAGGCAATCATTAGGGAAAACCACCCTTTGCCTACCATGCATCAGCTTATGCCCAAGTTTCGTAATGCTAAATTATTTTCTAAATTAGATATTTCTAATGCTTTTCATCAAATAGAATTAACTGAGAATTGTCGTCAAATTACAACTTTTATAACCAGTAAGGGACTTTATCGATACAAAAGGCTTTTATTCGGGATTTCAAGTGCTCCAGAACATTTTCAAAAAATTATGGAGCGTATGCTCCTAAAATGTGAAGGGGCCGTCAATTTTATTGACGACATTGTTGTATTTGGGAAAAATGAGACAGAACACAATGAGAGACTGAAATGTGTCCTAGATACTCTTAAAGAAAACAATGTCTTACTGAATGAAAGCAAGTGCATTTTCAATGCCAAAGAGATAGAGTTTTTAGGACACCGACTGTCTGCAGAGGGTATAAAGCCTTTAGATAAATACTTAAAAACAATTGATTCATTTCGAGAACCAAAAAATGTTGAGGAGATCCAAAGCTTTCTTGGTCTGATTAATTTTGTAGGCAAATGGATTCCAAACCTAGCAACTCTTTCAGAACCTATTCGTGAAATCTTGCGGAAAAAACTTCATAAACACACTGATATCTCAATTTTTTGGAAAAATGAGCAACAGAAAGCTTTCAATCAACTTAAAGAATGCCTAAAAAATATTGATACCTTGGGATATTATAATCCAAACGATAGGACTCTTGTTATAGCTGATGCTAGTCCCGTGGGATTAGGCGCAGTCCTAGTGCAATATGACTCAAACGGCCCACGAATTATTGCCTACGCTAACAAAAGTTTGACAGATGTTGAAAAACGGTACTGTCAAACTGAAAAAGAGGCACTGGCGTTAGTATGGGCTGTTGAGCATTTTCACATATATTTATATGGTAAAGATGCCTTTGAATTAGTTACCGACCATAAACCTTTGGAGGTCATCTTTGGGCCCCGTTCTAAGCCCTGTGCTCGTATAGAGCGCTGGGTACTACGGCTTCAGGCTTATAATTACAAAGTCGTATATAGGCCAGGAAAATCTAATATAGCCGACCCTCTTTCTCGTCTCTGCACTAGTTCATGTTGTGCTCCTTTTGATGACGAACACCATGTCCACCAAATTGTAGAGCACGCTAAGCCTATGGCATTGTCCTTAAGAACCATTTCTGAGAAATCTCGGTCTGATCACGAGTTCTCCTTAGTAAGGGAAGGGTTAAACAATAGAAGGTGGGATACCAGCATTAATCACTATAAATTATTTGAAAATGAACTTTGGTTACATGGTAATATTTTACTCAGGGGTAGTAAGATAGTGATTCCTTCAGAACTAAGACCTCAAGTACTAGCATCGGCACATGAAGGCCACCCTGGTATAGTGAACATGAAAGCTAGGCTTCGAACAAAGGTGTGGTGGCCCAAAATAGACACAGATGCCGAAAATATAGTAAAAAAATGCAGGGGCTGTACTTTAGTGTCTGGGCCAAATCCTCCAACACCAATGAAACGGCGCGAGCTCCCCACGCAAGCCTGGGTTGACACGGCTGTTGACTTCTTAGGACCTCTTCCTAGCGGAGATTATTTATTTGTGATAATTGATTATTTCAGCCGTTATAAAGAAATAAAAATAATGAAATCAATTTCCTCCAAAGACACAATTAATGTTCTTAAAGAAATATTCTCTCGTTTAGGTATCCCAGTAAGCATCACTTGTGACAACGGCCGTCAATTTATCAGTAATGAATTTAGGTGTTTTTGCGAAGATCTTGGCATTATAATATACAATACCATACCCTATTGGCCACAGCAAAACGGTGAAGTCGAAAGACAGAATAGGGACATTTTAAAAAGATTAAAGATTAGTCAAATTGAAAAATCAAACTGGAAGGATGATTTGTATAAATATTTGATGATGTACAACAGTACGCCACACGGCACAACTGGAAAATCTCCTTCAGAATTATTTTATGGCCGCCAGTTTAGAGATAAATTACCTAGCCTGATTGGTATTGAAAGAAACGACGCTGATTCTGAGGTACGAGACAGAGATGCTGAAAACAAAACAAAAGGAAAAATAAACGAAGACAGAAAGAGAAAAGCAAAGGAACAAGATATTGCGGTTGGGCAGAAAGTTTATGTAAAAAATTTAACGAAGAATAATAAGTTGACACCTACTTTTGACCCTGAACCCCATACGGTTGTAAGCACACAGGGAAATGAAATAGGTATACGGAATGACGCAACTGGACAAGAATATAAAAGAAATGTTATTCACTTAAAACGCGTGGAGGGAAGTTGGAAAGTTGTATCTGATGAGCATAACGCAAACAATGAGGAAGAAATGTCCGGAAATAACGGAGAAGACAAAGATAATTAGGACCATTGTGAATTTAAAATTTAAAACGTTGATTTCTTTAAAAAATAATCTTGAATTGTTTATTGTGGTTTATAATGTTCATAAACATATATAGCTATGTAGATTTGGAAAAAAAGAAAGAGATGTGGTATTTGGTTATTATAATTGATTAATAAAATAAATATTATTAGTTTATATTAATATAATAATTAAATTACATGTTCAAATATTGTACCTATATGAAATGATTAATAAATATATGCACTGTACTTGAGTGGGTACCCGCACTTCACTCCGGAACGAACCGTCGTGGCGGAGCGGACGCTGTGCCCACCGAGTGCTGTGTGTCTCTAATTATATTTGCGTTATTTATTATTTACCCGTGTGTGAGGGACAAGACACCACACAGATGAATAATAAGATAAGATTTAAAGTAAAACTGTTTTTATTGCGGTTGATAAATAACCGCATATTTAATGTAGCGCGGCTTTAAGTGCGATTTATCAAACTAAGCCTAAGCTTAGTATTTGTGGGTTTATGTCACTTGGCTTGAATGATTCACTTTGAATAGTTTAAAACTATTGAGCCGCAGAACGCTGATGCGTATTTAATTTGAAAGGATGTTTGAACAATTTTATAATGAGACCTATTTTATAATTATTTGATTACAATTTGCCCACGCAATTGCCAATTCGTGGAAAGTTGCGACGATACTTTATAATACTTTTATAATGTCAAATCATACATTTCTTTGTAAAGGGTGGGCGAACTCAAGAGTTATCGTCTTAGATTAAGTTAAAAAAAATACGAATCAGACTTTTAATTTTTCGTTTTTCTAACACCCACATCTGAAATAAAGTACCATTCAAATCAACTTTTTTTATTCAAAATTCTTTGAAATGTAAATAATTTGTTTTCGTGAATACATTCGCCTCAAATAAATAAGAGCTTGATGTTTACATGAGAGTGGTGCTAATGTGAAGGGTTGTATTGACCTGCAATCAAACTTGTCCGTTATTCATTATCGACGGGACGCGACGTCAGACACCAATGGAAAACACATAAACATGAATCGCGAGGGGGCGGGGTGCCAGTGTTAGCGGTGACACGGTAATATTGATGGGTTATGTAATAGAAAACAAAATAATTAAGGAAAATACAAAGACAAGTAATAATATGGATTTGTGAATATGGTAGAGAATAAGAACAATGTTTTTATAGAGGCAGTAATAAATAGGCTTCGATGATCAGCTATACTATTTCGCGAATGGTTGAAATCGAGTTTTGCGGTTTTATTTAAAATATTAGTTCGCCTTTGTGACATTTTTATTCTTGCAAAATGTGAAAATAAATAAAATTGGCTTGGTTTTCATGTAAAAAGGACATGAAAACGAAACAAAATCCCTGAATTGGTCAAATAAATAAACAAAACACAGGTATTGTTTCTTTGTCTCGCTAACCTGTGGGCCACACCCCAGTCCACAATAAAGTGTGTCAATCGTAACACGCCCCCTACCACGTTACGAGCTTGTTTTGTTGTCGCTTTTACGACAACGATACTGAACCACTATAAACATCTCGTGGTACAGGGCGGCCCCATTCGTATGATGATTATTTGATATTCATTGTCATACTGTTTGCCTCATTTTATTGTCCTGTACTTTGAGGGATAGAATTATGTGTGGAGTTCGCCAAAAATATGTTTTTGTCGCCTATCAGTCTAATCAAATGAAGATGAATATCTGTGTGGGCTAGACGAACTGTCCCGGACGAAGTTACGAGACAGGACGATTATTTGACCACAATATCAGTGAATAATTCATAGAAGTATATCGTCTTATTTACATAAGCTTATTCTTATATCCCTGAAATATAAAGGTAAATATTTCTTCAGGCAACAAATAATGACTACTCAATGCTGCATGTTAGTTTATTAAGATCATTCAAATTCAAGTGGTGACTCATGATTAGCCTTATAGAAAAATCATAAACAAGGAAATGAAAGCAATAAAAGCAATCGCTTTTACACAAGCGTTTTCTAATGTTCAACGAGCACCATACAATTGAGCTCACGACCTATATCCATAACATTCAGTATTGGTGACGTATCCTTGAGCCGACGTCAAACATACCAGTTCATAGCAGTTTATACCGGTTTATGACGCGAATAAGAAAGGCCCGTCCCGTCGATAACAGCCCGTTACTACGTAAAAATATACTTTATTGGTCTTTCACTCTTATTGCTTACAAGTTGGTGTTATATGCACAGAACTATGCAGAAGGTTCACATAGGCCCATTTGATGATTATTTGTGTCAAGAAAAGAAAAATATATCTATCACAACAAAATCAGGTAAAAATATGCGTACTTTATATCAGTTAGCAAAGAAAATGATTTGACTTTTACAATTTCTTTAAAATAAATTGTTGTCTACAAGGGATATTTCTTCACTAAGTCACGTGACTAAGACTTGTAATTTCCATACATTTCCGCAATTTGATCAGCAATTATACTTGTAGTCACTTGTCTAGAGGAGCTATTGAAAACACAACTGACCTTCTGTATATTTTTTCCTCTCTGGAGTCAGTGAATAGGCTATTGTAACTGAGTCACAGGTCATCGGCTCATGAATGAACATATTACTTGTATGTATATTGATCTATGAAATAAAGATTTTCCTGTCCATAAAGGTTGTATATGGACTTCATAACTTTAACCCCTTTCACTTAGTTTTCTTTTCAAAGAACATCCATAAAATTCATACAAATATTTTTCTCTACTTTTCTGTAACGATTTTATATGAAACTATTTTGGTCCTATTTTAGGTCAAACTGTGTTACTAAAGTATGAAGAAAGTCATGAATTATTTGATGCTACATAATTTGTTATTTAACCACATAAATTCATTAGCATATAAATCCATGGTAAATTTCGCTTCAAAATGAAACAAAAAATAAATCCCACAAAATTGAGCTAGAATCATCATTAGAGACATTAGTGTATAAATTACAGTTGTAAAACAAACCTCATTCGATCGACACGTACACACAGCGACCACCGTGGCTATGAATAATAAAGCAGCCAAAGAAAGCAGTGGCTTTGATCGTCAGCCATCGATCCCGGCCGTGACCTTGACACTTGAGCAACACGTTATTATAACTCCATGTCTCGTGTTAACACGCTTCTGTTTGCTTGAGCATCAACACTGGTAACATAATATGTCATTATGCTTGAGTGTCGCTCAACAATTGATTTAGTGGAAACGTAATTTTCGTTAAGTAAATGATATGTGATTTTAAAGAAGAGGCACAGTGAACTTGTAGTGTTTAGAAGTGAAAATGAATAGACATTAAGAGAAAATTTAGTGTAAATAATCTATGAGAAAAAAGGAGCCTAGATCTAAACACCTAAGAATGCATAGATCATATGTAACCCATATTTGCAAAAATAAAATTCTATTCTATTCTATTCTATTCTATTCTATTCTATTCTATTCATATATTATGTACAAGCTAAATCTATAATCAATTCAAACAGAAGATGTCAGTAAGATTGGCTAACGATATTCATATTATTTTGGTTAATGTAAATTTATTAATATAACATATTAATATACACTTTAATATATTTACTTTCGGCTAACAGCGATCTCTACATACTCTTAACTAACGTATATGATAATAATGCAATGTGTGTGTATAGTAATGGAAGGGCGAGATTGACTGGCACAAAACAATTTTGTTAAGCTCAAGATACAATCTAATATCTCCATGCCATTTACAAAAATCAAGTGGCTTAATCTAGCCGAAATTAAACGACTCAATTCAATTGAAATAAAATATTAATAAGCTTCAGCTGTTTCTCTCAGAAATCCTCAGTACCATGGATTCAAGAGAATTGACTCACGATCACTAAATTATGCGAAATACATTTGGGCCAGACATCTAGATTGATCAAAGAGCACCAGTCGTTACAATTGATTGTATTGAGCTGTCTGAAACAAAAGAGATGTCGTGGCAACCTTTAAAGGTTAATGACTTGTAACCGACAGGGAGGAACAGTAAAGGCTAGTATAATGTCATATTGATGACACTGCAGTGCTGTGGTTCAGTGGTGCGGTTAGGCGCTGAGGATTATGGGTTCGGTTACCGCAAGGATTAAACGCTTGTGGTCTAGATATTATATTTAGCCTTTCTAATGATAGACCTAAATAGAAATGATATGATTTTGTACTATATCAAGATTAAAGATTCAATTAATCTGTATTTTATATTAAAGTATCTCATTGATGTTCATTAAAATTAAAGTAAAATTATAATTTCAATCAATATTAGTATCGAACGTACTTATAATTCCAAACATAATTTATATTCTATTAAATGAATAGAACCGCTATCAACAGTATTGAGTATTAATTCCGTGCTATAGTATTATCCATCTATTACGTAATGTTTTAGCAGAATGTGCTGCTAAGCTAATTGCTGCCATTTAGACGTGCAGGTTGCACTATTGACCTGAATTTTCTTACAAATACATCCTGTAATCTCAGCAGGTTTAGGAAATAGCTAGGTAAGCTTAAAAAATCTTATCTTAATTTAAAAAGCTAGACTTTTAGTTATGATGTTTTAGTTTCATCATGTTATTTTATTTATTATTAATTTTACCCATTATCGTCCCACTGCAAGGCAAAGGCATTTCTTTCCTTCTTTCAATTCTTCCTGTCCCAGGCATAATAAAGAATCCCGCATCTCCCTCAAAGTGTCATTGTTATTTTCAATTTGTTGCATTACACAAACTTTCGGCAAGTATACGTTCTAGTCGATACCCCGAAGATAGTTGTATACAACTCGGAGAATGTGTACACAGTATGTGTGTGTATTATAATTGGTATTAATTAAACAGATTTCTCAGCTGCCGTGCGAGCTTAGGGAATCCCGAGACGCCGACATAGTTCCCAATGAATAATGGTGTCACGTTGTTAATTCTCTGAAAACCTTAAAGCAGGTTTATCGCACATCTATTTAGGGAGACATTTTCATTTAGCTAGTAATTTAATTGTTGGCGGAGCAGACGCCGCGCGCACCGAGCCCGCTCATCACGCGCGCCGCCGACCGCATTACACCAAAACAACATTAATCGTTAAATCCCGTTAATTACCGGCGTCGTCAATCCACCGGCGGCTGCGGGACGGGCGCGGCACGGGCGCGGGGCGGCGGCGGGGCGCGTGCGGGGCGACTGCGGCGCGGGTGCGGCGCGGCTGCGGTCTGCAGCGACTCTTCCTCGCAAATTAATGTGTTCGCGACGCGTTGCCACAACCGGCCCGCATTTTCCACTCGATACTATTAATTTTCTTTTTAAAATTTTAAAGCAGTTTTTATAGTGGATTTATCGCGCTCGGTGGGAGCTATAAATCTCGGTAACGGCTTATTAATTCTACTGCTAATATATACCGTTTGTAATTATCGTTAAAATCGAGCCGCGCCGCTTCTTAGTAGCGTGCTTAAATATATTATACGTGCATTCAAATATTATGTTAAGCTGTAACTCTTCTATAATGTTGCTGCTAAAAGGCTTAGAACATTGAAATATATACTGTTTATAGAATAGAGTATATCTTGATGGGTACAAAGGTTTTCATTAGCTTTCAGGATTAAAATACTTATAAAATACCAGATTTTTTTAATCTTACATAATTACGTAATCGGGGCCTTCAAAATAAAGCTGATAAAGGAGTGCCAATTGCGCTCTACTTTGATGCAGAATGAGTATACATTTGTAAAAATATAATTGTTAGGTAAATTCTTAATGTGCACTGAATAGTATTTACGTCACTCTATAATGATACTAAAGACAAACTTAAAAAGCAACCATACAAAATAACTTTCCCCTTTACAATGTTAAGTACAGATCGAACACTGCCGCACTATTTAGTAAGTTAGTGTTACATCAGCAGCAGCAGAGGCTGCAGGAACACACAAACAATAAGGCGCCGATTGAATCGCATCTCAAACGAAATTTGTGAACGTTCGTGTCACAGAACGGGTGTCAAAGCGCTGAACGCCTCATTGACTCCATACCCACTGTTAGGGGGGCGTTTCCGTGTACTCGACGGTTTGTACTACTATGTTCGTTGTGGTATGGAAACTAACTGCGTTAATATTATAGTCCGGCCGCTGACAGGATGCGATCTGACATACGCCAATTGGTCTTAATTAGTATCACAAAATAAAAAGCATGTTATAATATTCATTGCAAAGTGGCGTAATGAATAATTTCGAATGATTTAGCACAAATAAGTGAGATTAATTTATGTTAAATAAATACTTAGCCACATTACAGGTATATCTTGCTGTTGGCCACCACCTGTCAGAAGCGCATTCTCTAGAGGGCTGGACCATAGATATACTAAAATATTTTAGTTGGCATTCAAGGTACATTACATTAAAGGTTTTGTCGTGTGTTCATAAGCTACCGAATTTGGTAGTAAGTACCTATAATAGGCATCTATATTCCAAACAGTTGGTAAATAATATATAACTTTCAATGTCTCTATTTTAAACGTTCCACGTGTAACTACCTATTTATGTCTATAAGTGTCTACAATACCAAAATAATAATATTATTAACAGCCAACGACCATTGGTCGTTGTTTAAAGCCAGTTCCATATAGTGACATATGTAGTTTAGTTCAGGAGTCATCCAAAAACCGTCACACGGTACATAATCCAGGAGACGCGTGGAGGCTGAGCCGCAGTTCTAAGAACTGATGCTGTGCGAGGATGCAGCTAATTCAATGACATCAATCATTTACGTTAATTGAAATCTTAGGGTTTATATGTATATTATGGCTATAATGTATAGTATAACAATACTACAAAAATTTTAATAACATTAAAAATTTTATCATTTTTTTCTCTTATTCGATTGTAATGATATTGTAATGATATTACGGTAAATTCTTTCTACGGTAAAGACTAAAAATAACATTTTCAAACATTTAAAGGTTGTTGTTTTCGGCCGTAAGAGGCAAGTGTCAGATTAAATTTAGCAAGAGATGTAGTACCACGCAAAAAAGTAGCAAGAGCGATTAATTACATAGTCTCACATAATTAGATAGAATTTTACCATTTTTTAATTTAAATTTAGCTAAGAACTTGAGACCTAGCCTAGCCTCGAGACACATTAATTATTCGTGATGTAACAATCAGTCACCTCTGCAGAAACCCTAGGTATGCGAACGATAATTATAATCAAAGCCAACTTAATTACATTATTCATTCAAAGCCTTTAAAAAAACAGAATTCCTAGTAAACACTTTGTAATTGCTTTTATGTAAGCAAACAAAATAAACGGCAAAGCATTTAATAACTCGGTATAACTTTAGATAACCTCAAAATAATAAAATTTAAAAACTACAAACTTTTCTTGGAAACGATAAAATGTACGTCGTAAAAAAGGTCATTTTTCAACCTCTATTATAAAAACATATATTATTATCAGACCAATAACAAACCCCGTCCATTTATGATAAGCGTAGAACTGCGACAATTTATTCATCGGTCGCACCGCGGAGACTCCCCCTTAACGTCGCTGTGAGCAAATGTTTGGCAATCGAAGGCGTTTGACGCCGACTGCGACTAGCGACTTAGCTAACTTATAATGCAAACAAATTATCTCTTTACACCCCAGCGAGCTGTTTGACTTCCAGATTCTAGTTATTGTAACCCAATATTATATAATTATACTTCGTGTAATAATAGAGTTGGTATTTACGATGATTATAACGAGATGGAATATGTCTGGAAAGTGGGCGGTTGAGATGAAATCCTACACGCAATTACACTAATTGAAGTTGTAGACTTATAGAAGGGATTTAACGTTTTTCTTGAGACGTTTCTTTGAATTTTTAATCGTGGGTATTGCAGACATATATGATACATGTAATACTGATCTATAATACATTTGTTATTAAATTATTTTTAACCTATTTAATAGGATATGTTCAGTCTTCTTGTTACTTCTTAACTTAACAAGTAGATGTATTCCGAGTAAGTGAGCATTTAAGTTACATTTTCTGGCTTAGTTGTAGAGTGTGAATTGCGAACAGTTATAAGTTTGTCGTCGCGGGACTAGTGACTGTTACACAAAGTGCGAACACTTTAATTATGACACGTGTTTATTAATTACCGACATGTTACGACGTCTTAGTGTTGTTACTGTCGCTCCTCGATCATTGAAGGCTTTTCGTCCCCAATAGTAGGGTTGAATTTAGACAAAATTTAGAACAATCAAAAAGTACCTAATAAACAACATAACATATCATCACGCCTGTATCCCCGAAGGGGTAGGCAGAGGTGTACCAATGTACACCCACAGAAATAAATAAATGAAGTAGATTATTAACAAATAAAGAATGTATGCAGTTTCAACAACTTTAGATCATGACACGTCAAGCTATTTAGGATAACACACTTTTATTAATTAATGTAATAAATACTCACAAAATAAACGATTACGATCAAATATAATTGCATCACATAAAACACGATGTAATATTTAATTAAAACTTAACCAAGTTGATCGCGAGAAAATAACAAAATCAAATAATAATTAATCTTAACAAATTGCACGAACAGTTGATTAAAAATAATAATTAGTAAAGCACGCAAAACACTCACCGAACACAAAGTTCATTAAAACCTTCATTAATAAATTGCATTTTATATAGTTTTGCTTTTGCAAGGTGACGTGGAAAATACTAGTTTTAGCCCGCGGTTACACTTGTAAAGAACCTTTTTTGTTTTACTTATTTAGTACCACTAATTTTAAATAGCAACATACTTATTAATTAACACATTTAAATAATGTGCAGTAAAATTTATTTTAGGTAAAAATATTAATCATATAAAATAACGGTAAAAATAGTTATTCCATAATGAACACATTGCACTGTCTACATTGTTGTATTACTATCCTAGTATTATCTAGTAAATGAATCGTCAAGTGACAAACAAACAGACCCAACACAATTTTATTACAATGATGTGAAGTTCGTTTGACAATTAGATTTAAAATCAAAAGAGGGACACTTGAGCAAACATTTGTTCTTTATTTTTTTGTCATTCGAGTGTTTTAAACAAATGCCTGTAATGAGGTACAGTTTTATATAATTGTGATTCTCGTGACGTCACGCCTCGCAAACAGACGCTTCAAGCATGTGTGTACATAGCGGTGGCAAAGAATAAACACGCAGACAAGACACTTGACTTTATACCTAATAATAAAAAAAAATTCTTAGAAAAATATTGGATGGTTTGTTTATTTTATAGAATGAAGTTTGTCTATTCGATTCAAAGTCAATTATTGTATTTTTAATGCAAATACTTTGAAGAGAAATACATTAAAAGTTGAATGTTTAAAAGTACTGTGATGCGATTGGCGCGGAGTTAAGTGTTCTGTCCTCGATTGAGCAAATGTTTGGAATTCAGTGTATTTGTTTCTAGTCTAGACATTTGTGCTTGTGACATTCATGTCTCATCTTATGTATAAATCTGAATAAAATGGTTTGTTTACCAATTTAAATGATAATAAATATTGGAAGTAAATAATTAGAGAAAGCTCAATATAATTTCTTTTTTGAAAACATTGATAACTTTTTTCATAAAATGTCTTGACATAATCCGACTACAACTCTTTTTATATTTTAATTTTGTAAAAGATAAATGTATCAACGAAATTTAGATAAAAAAAATACTACTACCTACTACCTACTATCGTGTAATGTAGACACAAGACCACACACCTGCCCCCTCTACGGCGCATGGTCTACGGGCATCACTGTATGCCTGTAATTCACAGCGTGATGAATAATTCACCGTCCGAAAGACCAATTGTTTACCTCGCCGCCATTGCCTACGACAGTATCTGCATTTATATTAAACCATCACCGCTGGCTCCGCCATGTTTTTCAACAATCATCTCACCGGTATTCATATTCATGGTTTTTAATGGTAATTTTTAAAGTTTGCGTTTAATCGAGATTTCATTGTTTGAGCCAAATCGACAAACGATGAATTGCAGTGATATGGAAATAGTTTGAATAGCAAGCAAAATTTATAAGACCCTTCACGGTTTCATAGCGAGTGCAATGTAATCAAATTCAAAATATTTTAAACTTCGGGTACTGTGCTTATGCAGAGGAGAGAGAAAGGTTGTGAGTATTCATTCAAATTATTTAGTGTCATGTAAATGCAATGTATAATATAATACAATTTAACACAAACTCGCTTTTTTAGGTATAGACGCTCCAAACAGAGTATCTTCACCTCCGTTTAGCTATAATTCAAATCCCACTATACATGCTACGCTACTACGAACTGCTACGAACATGCTACGACACAAACGACTACCCAAATCAAGTAGGCGTAGCTGGCAAGCGGCGTAGCCTAATCTAGTGTAGTTAGCACAAAAGAGCGATAAGGCCGGGGACAGGCTGTCGGTCGTATCACCGGTATTTATTGCCGGTGATACAATTATCGCCGCGATTTATCTGCCGCCGCCCCAGACGGTGTGCGCCCGGATTTATGCCGAGTTTTGGTCGACGCTTTTTATTTATGATGTTTCAATGTTCGGTTAAATGGATTGCTGTTTGGATTTTGAGTTGTAAATTTTTCAGTCATATTTTGGGATCATGTTATTTTGCATGTTGTTGTTTTCAGTTCTATTGGAACTAAAAGTTGTAACTAAATTCAGACTACGAGTACATTGCACCAGTACATTATACCTAATGCCTCTCTTTTTCACACAAGACGGCCAACGCAACATTAGTACAACAGTTGTAGATAAATTATATAATTTTAATCCTTTCAGAAAGTGCACAAAAATCCTATACCTACTTTCCTAAAACTCTAAAATATATTCTCAATTTTAACTCAAACAGCCTCCTTTTGGAACCGTTTCCTACAGCTAGGTATCGTAATCGGGACCCGCATGGGCGGCACATTTTGTTCGTCTAAGGGCCTCTCAAAGACTTGTTCTATCTCATTTACATAGCACACACTCGCAATCCACTCCTAAACGACAATCACGATCCGTTTCACCTGCATGTTTTACAAAACGGATCTCAACTTAAAGTTTGTACAAAGAAAACTCTCTTTTCGGTTTTCAGAATATTCTTTATCGGCTTATTTGGACATGAGGCATAAAGGCACTGCATGTAAATTGAGAGATAATTCATTTTCATTAAATTTTTGTAAATAGAAAAAAAAACATCTTAAAATGATGCGGGTGTATTAAATATAAAGTCTAAAACATAACCTAAGTAGTATTATTAAGGTCTGCTATTACCCGGCTCTTGAACAAAATAGGTGTGTAAATCAAAGAGAAAGCATTATAAGCGCCGCTACCCGCTCTACACTCCGTTTTGAATATGTAAGTACCCACCTAGATTATATTTTAGAACTCCAAATATAAACTCACTAAGAAACAGGCTGAAACACTTCATTTTTGTTAAGTATTATACATTGCGCGTTTATAATAGCAGCAATCTGAAGAGTAAGGGACAAAAAGAGCAATGTATTTTGAATTGAGCAATTTCGCCGTGTATCCTTGTCTTTTATTTACAGTACTTTAATAAAGCGAGTGCTTTTTATAATGTGTACTTAGGTCGGCCCCAGGCGCGACAGGTTCGCTCCCAAATGTTGGTATTTGCGGGAGACACTGACATCTCGAACTGCCCTAATTTCCTTTCCTTCTATTATATTGAATGGGATTTTCCAAAAATTAGGACTCAGTTGAACACTAGTTTTACAGTGTGTTGTGTATACAGAGTTTTGTTGTTCAGTTAGATTTTTTTTTTTGTTTTAATGCGAAACATTTTTTACTCTGCTTACAAACTATGCAAAATAAAACTACATGCCACAAAAATAAAATAAGTAGGTACATTGAAAGGAAACAGTTTTGTATTTATCACAAATTTTGTATTTTTATGTTTCCTTATTCTTCCTTTATTTTTTCCTTTTCCTCCTTCCTTTCCTTCCATTCCTTATTCTCCTCCGTTATTTTTATAAAGGTTATAAAATTACAGAAACAATACGTTACTAAAATGCACAATGCAGGTAAAATGTGTTTATAATAATTATCTTTTACACTTGTTTAAACATTGAGCAAAAATAATCATGTTTTATCCAATTCTGTTCAACACAATTATCGAACGAATGTACTAAACAAAAATCCCACGCTAAACCACTGAGAAAAACACTCCCTATTTCGATTCAAAACATTATGTTGATTTCAGCTTCATTGCTGCTTTCAATGGAATCGAATCATTTTATCTTTGTGCTCCATTCAATGTACATCTAAATGAGTCTCGCGGGCTCAGGTAGCAGCGTGACGTAAGCAAATGAAACAGCAATACGTTACAGCTTCGATATAAATCAGGACAAGAACGCGTGAAATTGCTATTGTAAGGAGATGCGGAGGACGCGAGCTCCTTGTCGCGTGATGTATTATCATAACGTATGTCTATGATATTACAGTTATATCTTACACGAAAAAATCGCAGAGCTGCTGTGGAGGTACATTTATTTTGGTCCCATCTTAAGACTATAGGATATTTTCGGCCTCCTCCTATCACATCATTGAAGCTGTCTTGTAGTATTCACACACGTAAATTTATATTTATAATAGCTTGTATGACCACCTAAAAAATCTAAGAATGTATCAAAATTTATGCAAATGTCGCGTATAGAAAAATCGTGCTGCAGAGTTATTCAGCGATTGTTGTAAAATATTTTATATATGTCATTATGTAACAGTAAGCGGTACAATTTCATCCCTCTCATCATTTTACTATTCATGATAACACAAGGTGCGATTATCGGGTAGATAAGTCGCAGATCAATGTCGCAGGATTTAGTCGTGTTGTGTATAGGGTACCTAACGTAAAGATTGAATTCAGGCGCCAGGAAGATTATTAATCTCGTCGCTACAGCCTTTTATATTACGATATTGTATTCCATTTAATATAACCTAAGACCTTGTCGTATTCCCAAGAATAACGAAATTTTCTCCAGTAAAATATATTTTATTTTTAACTTGACATAATATTATGATTACGACGATTTGAAGCGGTCTACAGAAGTTTCTTTCGTACTTCTCGAAATGTTGAGACATCAGATTTTTTGCTTTTATATTATCTTCCAATATTAGCAATGGTTTATCGTTAGCCAAACCCATAAGAAAAGGCTATTACTGATACTTTACTAGTACAAGTCTATTCAGACAAAGAAAAAGCTACAGCAATGAAGACATTCGCAATACGTTCAGCGCTGAATACCTTTTTGTTTGTATTCCAGCAAAACAAAAGAAAACCCTTTGTGAAAAGATATCAGATATAGGATTCTAGGATCGTAGGATAAGGTATAAATCACGCTGAACTGTTACAAGTGCGCCGCAACCTTCGATAAATATAAATAAAGCCATGATACGGCGATGGTTCCCGTCGGCACCTCGGCGGCACCTCGGCGGGTCCTAAACGAAGTATTCGTGAGATATTTTTGAGCCGATAGTTGGCAGATCGGCCATTTGTAAGATTGTCGAAGTGGGAATAATACGTGATTGTTATCGCGCGGGAATCTCGTCGGTTCCGCGAGTTATACGTTTATGGACTCGATATGGATATGGGTAATAACCTTTTATGGCACATGCCTTTCATGGAGCCGTATTATTATGGAGTATATTATAAGTGTTGCTTGTTACAACAGCTAAGTCTTTGAATATCTATTCAAAGAATTTCTTAGGCACAATGGTAATCTCTAAACAACATATGTAATATCAAATTATGGAAATAGAATCGAAAAGTGAACTAAATATAAAAATACTTTAAGGTTCTCATCTTCAACACTGATCATAAGAAACAGTAAACAACACGAATACACAACGCAAATGTAATGAAGTAGAACAAAATATGAACCCCTCGCAGCACCACTTACCTACTTACAAGAGTAAATACATAACCCTATAATGCTGTCGCAATAACATAAGTGTGAGTAATTTAGCGCGAGCGGCGATTTGTCGCGGTCCCCGGGGCCCGGGCTGCAATAACACGCCTCTAATGACGCGCTCCAGGGTTAAACACTTACTGCTTTCTTAGACCTGGCTACAACACACCGATTACACTTAGTGCTTGTGGGACACTTACGGATTAAAAGATAAATGAGCTTCGTTTAAAGATAATTAAAATTTCAATTTTGATTTTTGTGCGTTTGTTGATAAGGTACATTTTTGAGTAGCACTAAAATGTCATATTGAAATTGCAGGCTATATAAATTTCATTTTAATTAAGTAAAATATTTGCATCATAAAATGTGAAAGCGAATTGAAACAAATCTAAATCCAGAACCATTCACTAGGTTCTGTCTTGCGCAGTCAGCTGAAAAACTATTTTAATAAAATGAAATGAAAAATACTGAAAGTAGTTGGAGCCAAATAGTTTGACCTAAACTTTATTAAAATTGTGTGTGGTGCTTTTAGAAGCTCTATGCACATATACAAAACTAATATAATAATATCTATAATATGAGGAATTATGTAAGTTATCAATAATTGATTAAGTCTATCACCTAATATTTTTTAAAGATTCTACGAGGAAGGTTGTAAGTGATGATGTACCTTATGCCAAAGTTATTTTATATTTAATACTTAGTTATGTAAATAACGACATAACATGTTATGGCTATATTATATACATCGATCCTGTGATAGTGAAAGAAGGTCTGGCGGGGACATGCAGATTTATAAAATATGTTCCATTCAATACACCGAGCGAGTTGTAAGCATAGCGGGGGACACATTAACCACCGCAGTCTAGGGATATACAGTAAGCCAATATTATATTTAACGGTTATATATATTATTCATTTCTAGTCTAGAAAACATACTATTTCCGATATTAACTACTAGATCTTTTAGGTTTACATTTTTACAACAAATGAAAGAAAGACGTATTTTTTTCTTTGTACACGTAATTCAACAAAAACGAAAGCTCCAACGATAGCACTCACAAAAGCGCTGCTTCCATTAACAAGGTAACCGAGGCGGTGGAAATTTAAAGTAAAATCACAGCGTGGACCATTAGCAGAGCTGGTGAAATGACTTGCTTGGTTTCTTACTCTGTGGCGTCTTAGGCAAGGCCTGCTCGCAAGGGGAATGCGAATAAGACAATATTGCCTGGCGAACGTTTGACCCGCGATAAATATCGCCGTCACCCCTCCCGCTCGCACTAATCACAAAGCCATATCCCCGTCTCTGTCCCCCGCACACCTTATCCCGCTGCTTAATGGAGAGGAATGTAGTGTACGAGACTCACTTAAACGACGTAAACAAGTGTTGACAGTTGAACTCTCTCGAGTCTTTCGAGTGGTTTATTTTTTTTCGTTGCATTAAAGGATTTCTTTTGTATCGGAAACCCTTTGAGAGCTACGTGTCTATTAAGCGCAGCGAGCAGTGGAAATAGAAATGTTTGATCATGTCGATTTATTTGGATTTCCAAGCAAGAATTTTAATGGATAAAAGTTTGTGTTTAAAATGTGTAGGAAAGAAAATGGTAGCGTCGAGCGTAGCGGCCGCAGAATGTGAAAGTTATGCAGACAGATTGAAACTGAGATAGTTTATGTTTTAGAACAATTAGGTTCAGTCCGCTGAACAATGTTCCCGTATAAAACAACGCTGTAGTAGCCAACATCGCGTAATTACTAAATATTTAATTAAACTCTTAATAAATTATGTTAAGTTGTAGATTAATTGGTGCTCAACTACTTTGGCTTTATCGGTGTATCAAAACCAATTTAGTTGTTTGCGTAGAGCTTGCTATTTCTATATGCAGTTTATGTAAGTGTAAACTAAATATAAACTTATTTGTCCCGAGTTAAATAGTAAAAAACATTATAAAAACCTTATAAATATGTACATACTTATTGCGTGACTAAACCCTCTCATAAATCCATAATTCACTCAATTTCCTCAACAAATACAAAATACAGACCCCTCTACCGCGGAACTGGCATAATGATACTAAATTCTAGAGTAAGCCCTGTATAATTTGCAGACACCTTACAGCCAGTATCAAACTGCTTTGAACACAGGCTACCTACCAAAATACAAGCACTTCGTAGCGAACATTACCTCAATCGCTGTATGGAAACAAGTGGGGCCAATACATCTTTAACGAATATATAAATAGGCTGACCTTTCATAAACCCGTGTAAATAGGCGCAGCTATAGCGCCGTACATAACACAATAGAAAAGGTTCCCATTTTATTTACCGTACATTGATCCCTCTCAAAATATTTATAAAGACATTGACTTTTTTATCGACTTTCCTTCTTTGTCTATCCTTTTTACTTTGATTCTGTTATTTTTCTATTTTCTTGGTTTTGTTTTCTTGCTTAAATAAAGATGAATAAGTATCAAAAATGATTCATTGCTAGGGCATCTATTAGACCTATATGTATACTATATCAATTTATGTCCGTTCGTTTTTTCTATATTTTTTTCAGACTTCATGATTTCTTATTTGTTTCAATGACCAAACAAACCTACTCTGGCAAGAGCAAATAGCGAACATTCTCATTTTTATTTCCAAAAGAAGTTAACCCATTTTAGCTTTACGTTACAGGCACCGTGGTCTTGTAACAGTTTTTTCTAGCCGCACCTTTTCTACCTCAAAAGGGGTCAAAAAAGTCTCTCCGTACAAAGGAGGCGTTGTAACGTGGCGGATGACGTCACACCGCCTGATACTGACGCGTGACGTAGGCACAAAGAGTGTTACAATTTGTACTCCTCCCGTACTCGCTTTGTGATGTGTTTGTGAGGTTTATCCTTTCTTATTGGAGATCTGATCTGGGTGTTATAGATCATTTCTGTTTGCTTTTTCGCAAGTGAACTAGTTGTTTCGGAAAAAATTGCGGCGAAAAAGTGTGGGAACTTCCAATCAAACTTTGGTTGTAGTGTTCTTTTAGTGCTTTTTATTCTCACTTTTACATACTTAGTAGAATAATTTTATATGTTATTTAATAGTAGCATATTTACTTTCAATTTATACGTTAGTAAAATAACACTTTCGTTAATTAACTATCTAAAACCTTGCGAAATCAAAATATATAATACCCTTTAAACGTAAAATGTAAAATTATATAATCGTATTGTAATACGTTGTAAGGATCAATTTTCTCGTCAAACACATTCAATTCAAAGAGCATACAATCTGACGGCGCATGATACGAAAATAAATACAGTGCGCGTGTCGTGGACAGGCGATGTTCAGGCGTTTTCCCACTGTGCACACACACAGCGTCCGTCAACCAAACAGTATGCACAAACAAACACAGCGACACTGTGTCCACACACAGTTATGAGTGCAAGATAGATGCAGTTGTAATGCACAGCGTAATCGATGTCATTCCGAGTGAATAATTGAACTCATTTGTGAGCCAATAAATCTGTGTTTTATATCGTAACTGCTGTTTTGGCGGGAGTTGGTGAGCTGATGTATTTACTCGCTGTTCACTGTTCGGTCACTTTTAAAAAACAAAGCTTGTTGTTTCGTAATTTTTGATGTATCGTTCTGCATTCGCTTTTCAAAAAGTTGTTCTTTTTCTTCTTTTTTGTTATTGTAATAACAATTGTGTGACCGTTCGAATGCCAAATTATTTGAATAGAATAATCGTGTATATTCCATCTAGGGGTACAATCACGATGTTCCCTACATAATTAATATCCCTGTGAACTGTCTAAATGAGGTGAATGTGCTAGTATAACGAATGTTTACTAGAATTTCTCGACACTGATAAATTACTTGGGATTGTACTAAGTAATGTTATTTGCACCGCATTTTGATTTGATTATAGCGTTGTATTTGAAGCTGCAGTAATTGTGATATATCTCGTGTCAGTCATCACTCTCAACACTTAGGGCTGTATCTTATCTGGCGATATTCCAAGCCGCCTCGCAGGCCGCCTGCTGTGTTTTCTCTTTAAAGCGCGATAACGCGCGCCTCAAGTGCTGCAGTTATTAGTGCTTACGTCTTTGAGACATGTTTATACTAACCGATAACTGGGTCTATTAACTTGATCGAAGTAAACTATACTTTTACAAAAGAACTTATATCAACAGTTTAATTTAACAATAAGTTTTATTTAAATTTAACTCATCATAGACATTATTAAACAAGCAAGAATTTTAGATAATCTTTTTCAAATCCTGTTACATCTCATTATCATAAATTCCGTACTCTTCAGTATTTGTGAGTCATCAAAAACAAGATGTTCTTCTCAAAATAAACCCATTGGGGCAGTATTTCAGGCTCTCGGGACATGTAAGGTGACAGGCGTCTTACCTCCGCTACAAATCTCCCGCTATCTCCCGCGCCTTACAACTGCGCCTCACACACAATGGCGGACATTTATTATTTAGGATCAGCGCCGATAATCAGTGCCATTACCCGATTTCTTTCACAGGGGTGCCGCCCTCAATTCACTAACCCAACATCTTGTCCGACCACCCTTATTTCTTTAACAATAAAGTTTAATTTTGTTTGTCTGTCCCACCTTAGCAATTGTAAGTGATGCGACTGTTACCATCCTTACGGTAGTCTAAATAAAGTTGAGTTTAGTTTGTTTGAGGTGTGCTTGTAAGTTGGTGTGTATTTTTATCATGACGTGTAAAGGTGGCCGGACGCATCGGTCCCTGGGAGCCAACGCATCTGGCGTTGAAATTCGCTTGATATATTGTTTCATGTTCGCGCCGCCACCGCGCGCCCGCGCGCCTGTAATGCTCGCAAGAGATGGGACAGACGCAGTTGTGTTTCTAGTACTGCTTGGGGATTACATAAAATAACACAATACCAAATTATTTTTAGGTTTTCTAAACTTTAATTATGGGACATAGATGTTTTATTTCTTTCCAACTTTTGCACGTAAACTTAACACTGGTCTAGACATGTTACCAGTTTAGCTCTCTAATTTTGAAATACTTGTAGACTAGGTATGACTAGTTTTCTCCTCCTTTCTTCTTATTTAACATGAAACGTTAAATAAAAAAAAACTCTTGAAAAACTTGTACTATCATTGAACCAGATCCAAAAAAATATAATCCAAACTCATAAATATTGATAAAACAAAATTTACAATTGAAAGCAACGTTTCGATAGGCCCCTGTCGCATGGCTCACGATATGTCACAGCCCTATCCTCGGGGGCGGGTAAATATGAAAACTCAACGAGTTTGTAAAAATAAAACAATAAAACCCTGTTATAGAGATCTGGATTTATTCCGCGCCATATTCCTAATTTCGGGAGAGTTGTTTATGTTGGCGGCCATTGTTATGACGTGTGGTTACTTGTTCAGATAGGTAGGTACATTATTTATTTAGCTAAAAAATATTTATTAATGTAACTAAAATATTTTAAAATACACAGTATCGGATAAAGTAAATGGAAACCAAATGTAATGATGTCCAATACTAAAATTTCTCATTCTCAATTGATTTAAACAGCTTTAAGCAAACAGATTGTGCTTCACTAATAGTTATTTGTTACCGCTTCCTATACCAGCCTTGGCGTAACGTATTCGTGACGTGATGTATTCACACAAATCGGATGATGACTCGAGCAAATACATTCAGCATCACATATTTATCCGGCACTCGGCGAGATTGTTCTCGGTAGGTTTAGAGGCTGTTAGCGCGGGGAGAGCCGGCAATCTGTCAGCCCACGATCAATTCTTTTACTGCCATCGTTACATCGTGTGCCCACTTTATAGATATGTTTGATTTATTGGAAGGACGTCTTAGTTATTGCTGCGGGAGTTTCGACTCATTTGGAATGTTTGTCCTTAATTTTTTTGGTGAAAATGTTTATAGTTTCGGTTTAATTAGTTAAAGGAAAATTTCTATATTTAACTATTTTTTATTATATAAACTGTAAATCAAACAGCATGCAAATATATGACAACATTCAATTTCACAAAGTATTGAAATCTCCAAAAGCAAATGCATAAAGTTATTCAATATTAGTTTCCAATATTCACCTAAAAGGGACACACACAAATATAAGGGACGTTGCTTAGCGCTACTTCAATTCAAAATCGCGAGAATCGTATTCATAAATAGCAAACGTGTGGATGTATTTTGAGCTAGAAAATATGTTTGTCAATGCACTGGCTCTGGGCTGCTCAATATAATAAATGGTTAAAGTCACGCCCTCTTACATACGTGGGCTCACTCATAAATCATCACAATAGAGTGAGATTTATTTAATTATACCTCCGCCCTAAGGACTAATGACGTTTTATAATCCGGTTTTCTTCCTTTCAAATCATTCATCCTCTATTAGTAAATCATAATACTTTGTAGTAACATACATGTTACAAATAGTAATGTATATTTTTTCTTATCTGTAGATTCCGATTTAATGCTTGTATGTGCATTTTTATTTGATTTATTAAATAAATGCAAATGGAGCGTAACATAATAATCTTTCCTTTTACATAATAAGTTACTATCGAATGGTACAAAAACCAAGCACCATTTATAATACCTAAACCTTTCCTAAAGAAAACAAACTGGATTTTCAGAAAACCAGTCAGTTACAGAAAATATTTTAGTATTCAAAATCCATTCGGAACTTCAAATGTTTCTTGCAAATAGTACACGACATGTTTATTCAAAGAGCGGTGAACAAACATTGTTTGAGACGAGTCCAACGTCTATCGATTTGCGAGTACGATTAGATCGTATCGACTGACCTAATCGATGTACGACGACTAACGGCCCGAATACGAATTACTTTTATTGGAGGAGCTTTTTTAGCTAACATTGCGCATTATTTTTTGGTAATGGTGCTTATTCTTGTGAAGTACACATTTATTTGTTCGTGTCTTAAGCTGAAAAAATATAAGAGATTAACAATTGTATCTTTCTCCACAGTTTATTTAGGTCACAATTGGGACAACGTACTCCAAGATTTATACAGTTTTTGTTATGAATTGGTTTTTATTCGTTTGTTATAAGTGTACCTATATTTAGGTATGTCTACATATGTGTGGTAATAATTCTAGTGGATTTATATACATCGATTAAAATCACAATATCGATAAATCAAAAGTGGATTGATTGCCACGATAAGATAAATAGTATGTCTGTCGTTCTGCATTTACTAAAACATCAGTATCATGTGACCCAATCGATGAAGGACATTCCGACCGAACAGTAATCCTAAAAGGGTCGACTTTTTCAGCTCGATTTACCGATTTACCAGTAAAACACTATTAATATTCATGCGAGCCATCCGAACACGTCCGATATACCTAATACATCACACAGCCCCAATTATATGTTAGACCTTGTGTTGGTTCGACGTTATTTAATTTTCAGTTGGAAATACAATTCGCTACGACACTGTATTTATCTGTTATCAAGTTAGCGTTGCCTGAGGGTTCTCGAAGATTAGGCTTAGTGATTTAATTGCAATTATCGCGGGCCTCTCTACCCCCCGTGCGTCCACCCTTCAATTTGTATGGGAACAACAACAGCTGATGCCATGTGCTCGCTCAGAAATAAATATTTCAACTTAAACAATGATTGCCCAATCAACGTATATTTTTTGTACAAAATTAAATTGCAATTCCCTTCCGAGAATCGTGGGGCAAGTTAATAGGAGTTTAAAAAAGTTCGATCTAAGTAAGTTAACGGTGGATTATCCACTTGATGAAGACCCAGCTTAAGGTTGCTTTACACCTAACTTAAGCATACTAAGTTATACACTTCTAAGTACTTATTGCCACCGTAGTACCTAACTAATTCCCGGTATTCTAGACTTGCTTCACACTTGCTTTCAAGGCTCGGCAATTTATTAACTTTAGTGCTGCTGTATTTACGAACCAACTTTGAATCGTTGATTAAATAAAATTGGAACTCATTATAAAGTTAAAATTAATTAGGAATGCATCAAACCTCAAATGATTTAAATGTTATCCGAACTAATTCGATATTAGAACTATGACTGGCTCACGATTAATTAAATTGTACAATTAGGACTTTATTGATTGGATTCTAATAATGATTTATTTTAATTAAATGTCGAATTGAAAGTTAATCTCATATTAAAATGTAAATGTTATGAAGGGGGCTCAGGTGAGGTCACAGTGACCTCTAGACATGAGGCCTACCTTCATTAGGTATCGAGAGGCGATGCATGTGTAATTTTAAGATAAAGGTACATTGGCAATGTAAACTTGAAAAGGGCAATATATTGTTACTGAATATCGTTTTCTAATTGTATATATATACATATATGGTCATGGTTGGGGTATGTTCTAAACATACACAAATATGTTTCCATTTCATTACCCATATTCCTCACCATCAGGCAGTATTTAACACAACAAGCCGTTACAAAGTGCTTACTATACTGTGATAACAAGAACAATACCTGTACCAAGAACACACAAAGGAGGACTACTGCCGTTGTGCGAGCGAGAAGGCACTCTACGCGGACATAGCAGTGTCTCGCTTTAACGACGGCCACAGTATTGCTCTCACAGTTCGTGGTAGGTGATCGGTGAAGGCACAAGGTGTCATGTTTAGCTCCGTATAGCGTCAGACGTTGTGACTGGTGTTCACTGTTTAGTTATATTCTGTACTCACGTTGTTAGTTATATGCATCAGCTGTGAACACAGTCTTAGCTAGTTTCATTGTCACGGTACTGGAACGTGCTTGTGTGAAAGAAAATCATGGAATTTAGTGAACAAGTATTTTTTTTTCTCTAAGTTTAGTATTTAAAGCAAAAAAAAAGTATGTTTAACGTTTAGATTTTGCTTTTTCTCAAATTAGTAGTCTATTATTTTAACTTTTTTAATTTATTTCTTTATTAATTTGAAGTCCCCATGTTCACTGAAATTGCCTTAATATTGGCTCAAGTGTACACATATACATACATAGTACTACCTCCTCAGGATATTGATCACATAACATTTATTTACTCCGACATAACCTTTATGTAAGTGTAGGAGAATTAATATTGCACAAGGAATCATATTACTCACAATTATTTATAAGAAAATCGCGTTTTCCTCGTATGCTGTATAATATTATATGATACCTTTGGTCACGTATCCAGAAAGTAGGTCAAAATATCGGATTAGAAGTACTGTTGTGCCTTCCCCTTATTATATCTGCGATTCATACTGGATTACTGAGTTTTAAATAATAATATAATGTTATTTAATATCCACCTTCTTGCTAATAGAACAAAGGAAAAAACAAATGAGACAACGTTGGTTGTTCATTGTTACAGATCTAGTAAATATTCTAGGTAGTAATAATGAACATTCTTTTGAGGTAAATAATGTACGATACGTCTCTTTTTGTAGCATACATTATATTTACAAACCTGTGTAGCCATGAAAGGCATGCATGGCATTAGCGCCCGTTACGTTACTTTAGAAAAGGTACTTGATTCCATAAGTTATTAAATTAAAACTACTTTAAACGAATTCTATGGTATATAATAACATTTAGATTTTAAATCACGATGTTTCGTCGAATTTTTATCATGGTCACGGGCGGAATTTACGCCATGGCATTCATGTAAACATCAGAAAGCAATCAATTAAACTATTCTGAATGTCTGAATGTCAAAGTTTTACATAGTGTTTATTTTAATTAGTATGTTACATAATTAACCCTTTAATAACGACTTCGCTTGTAGTTAGATCAGCCGTGTGAGTCGTTGGCTACAATCCGTCACATTAGCTGGCTTCAAACCGGCTAACAACGTAATGTGTGCAACTAACAAGATAAGCGGTCATCATCCATTCAATCATAGCCAGCGAGCCGTGCACATGTCCTGCGCTAAGGACACAGAGTAACTAGACAATGGAGAGACGCTACATAATTTTACTAATATTCATAATACTACGATTTCAATATACAGATTTCACTTATCTGATTAATAAAACACACGCGGTAAGTAGTTATGTAGAAAATCATGTAAGATCCTATAAACATTAAAGTTAATAATATTGCCCACAGGTCAATAAAATGGGCCGTAACTAAAATTATGACAGACAATATCTGAAACCCACATTTCTTGTAGGAACATGAAATAACATAATACAATTCGAGTAAAAAATATAGCACTTATTTATGTGTAATAAATAACTACTACAAGTTTATTTCACTTTGTAAAAGGCAACAGTTTGATTTACAGATAAGTGATAGCACTCTATTTGCTCACTACTCGGTGTCAATCACGTGGATGTATGTAGGTGTAGCGCAGTCATTGTGCGCAGGTAATTATTGGAGTAATTTCATCTGTTCGCGTGAATTGCGAGTGTCGGTAATACGTCCATGAATTGATATTAAATGGCCAGAGCGCTAATGTTATGCGATTGGATACTGCAGGCTATTGTTGCAGCCTATTTACCACTAATACGCAAATTAACTTTGAGATTGACTTACTCTAATAATACATTATCAAAATGTAGAACTGTCACTTCCAATTGAATACCATCTACTCTCTAATCCCTACGATTTTAAATTCTCATACCTTTGTTCTCCTCAAAATCTTGACACAATTATTTTCTTAAATTTGTATCTTAGAAGGTAGTAAGAATTAATATTCAGGTCAGGTCTTTTAGGGTCACAGAAAACGAATTTTCATCTAAATTACCGACCAATAAAAGATTGTAGACTTGATTCCTATTCTAATAGCAGGTTTAACTCTCGACAGGAGGCCATCAAACACTTTGTTTAAGGACCACTCAAAACTTCCAATAAAGGAAACGAGTGTAAAATTCTTTAAAGTGAGAAATAATTTTCAATTCAATTAATTTGATAACTGTTGGGACTTGTACTTAGGTCAGGTGTAAAAGAATCTGTATTTACTGACTTAAGTACTTAATTTTTTTAGGACTACTTGAGTAGCTTCAAAATGTTCTCGAATCTTGAAATTATTTTTTACACAAGCAATGGAAGCTTAATATTAAATTCACAATTCTTGCGTTTGATCGCTTCCACTAAAAAGTGTTCTTCAAAAGAACTTAGGAAAAAAAAACTAATCTATGTTTTTGCGCATTCTAATTTTTGTATATTTTATAACATAAATCATCATGCCTGTATCCCCGAAGGGGTAGGCAGAGGTATACCAATGTACACCCACAGTTCGCCGATATGTTTAGGTCCCATGTAATAGGGGGCGAGACTATTGCCACTTAACGGGCACAAATCCAAACTCCGACCTGCAACTGAGAATTTCATAGAAAAACCCAATATCACCTTGGTCGACTCGGAAATCAAACCCAAGACCTCTAGCGTAGCAGTCGCTCTTAGCACCACTAGGCCAACGAGGCAGTTATTTTGTATGTAGTGTATTTTGTAGCCTTTATTTTTTCTTCTATTCTACAAAACATTGTGATAATATATTTTGTGGTCGTACACCAACAAAACTCTCGATCAGTTTATGTTTTATCCACTATTCCGATCCTAACACATTTCGTTCAAAAAGCCTTTGCCACCATAAAAAGGGTACACAAAGCTGACTTTCATAAACAGCTCAAATATAAACAATATTTACAGTAAATCAGCCACCCTTTACTGAAACTGATATTGTTTCGCCCGCGACACGTTTCGGAGGCATAAAACTACAAACAGACCTTCAAAGGCACCTCTTGTTCCAAATGGGTTTATAAAAATTGGGTTCAGTGACCTGTTTAAGACGACGTCACATTAAGGCCGGCTTAACATGAAAACTCTTGAATATTTTTCTTGTTAAGTCTGCAACTGTATTTAGTCGTTAAGCCGGGGTTACAGACCGTCAACTGTAAATAACATTATTCGTTGAAGTTCTCGGAGTAATGTGAGTACAAACTATTGTAATATTAACTGGAATTACTCATCCGTGCTGGCTCTTGTGTCAGCGTATCCGAGGGAACTGTGCCACGAGCCGGTAATGCCTAACCTACATATTACACTCGACTAATTATAATTATACCTTAGTAAATTATCCTTGTGGACTAAACAGTCTCTATATTGTATACTAGCCATACCTAACAGACCATCATTTAGCTTGGCCTAGAACATTCCTCAAGAATTACTATTTAATGGTAAAAGATTATTTCAAATTAGACACATAGAAATGTCGTCTCGTGTGTTATGCTATCAATCTATAAGTCGTCGTTTGCGGATCCAGGCGCTAACACAACATACTTACAATTTCGTCAAATATTTGTACTTACATTGTGATCACGTATTTCGTCAGAACTGATTGTTATCATCCCTATTACCATACTCGTCCCGAACACTTGACTGAACCATCCTCAATTTGCCCGTACATGCGGGCTGCCTTCCCTCCTAAGAATATTTGCTATATCCACGAACATTTCTTTTACTTGTATCTTTAAAAGATAAGGAAAATTTCAATCAAACCGAACTGGCGTAAAGCGTCGTGATAACGCTATTTGGATACGTTTATTCAATATACATAAGTATTGTATACTTTCACGTGATTGCTATCGTCATTTCTATTTACTATGTAAGTAGGTGTTTGGCGAAAATATTCTGGAAAATAATGCTTTAGGTTTCTTTTGTATTTTCTATACTAAGCAAAATTGTTATTTTTTTTTTATTCTATTATTACACTGACGTTTAATCGTGCAACAGTGTGGCAGATTCAACTTCAGAAAGTAGGGATAATAAATATAATCAGTTTATGACGTAAGGCACTAGCTGTATGCAGGCTCTCTGAAATTATTCGTCTGAAACAAAACTACACGTTTACAGAGATCGTAAAGTCTACCTACTTATGTTACAGGGCTGGCAGGTGGACTAGCCGCAAAACTTTAATAAGATACAAAAATATTCTCTTTATAATATTTAATTAATACTAATTTGTAGACATATTACATCATAGGCAAATAATACTTTACCATGTATGCGCGCGATTGAGATCACAATATACATTACTCGTCCTTACCGGGCAAAAGTTTCTTCGCAAATGAAGTCTTGTAATCATTGATCAATTATCAGATTCCTAACTCTTATTCACATTTTGTAGTAATATAATTCACGTTAACAAGCGTGTACATACATAAATACTTTTCTTTGGGCTTGACGTTTCGACCGGAAACCGGCCTGGCCGATGTGTTTATGGAAACTGAGTACCTCCACAAAAGCCTTTGTTGGTGAAGAAGGCAGCCCTGGGTTAGTATGGGCAGTCCAGCGGTCCCCGGAGGCTCCGGCGGATTATATGCACTAAACAAGCTCCGTAAGAACACTGACCGTAAACGAACACAACTGCTTCACAAAATCATCTTCCTAAACGCAGAATGCTTAGGTTATTTCTCTTAGTTATTTTTTTATTTTTCTCGCTAACAAAGTGTACTTATAGTACCAAATGCACAGTTACAAATAATACATAGAACACTAGGAACATAATATTATGGTATTCTTATGAATGAGTCACTAAATAAGAAATGAATCTCGCACAAGCACGAGTATTACCTACTAAGGTAATAGGGAGATGTTCTATGCTCGTATTATGTTTCATGTAAAACAAATTAGTTCCTTGACTGTACTTTACGAAAAATCTGTTGCGACTTACAAAGTTATCTACCTAGTAAAGTGTAAAAGTTTCTTTAAAAGCCACCTATTAGAGATCAGGAAGGATTTTCGAACTTGTCTAATAAATTCCTGACAGAATCCTGAGAAGTAGTTAAAGCTGTCAAAGCCTTCCTGGAACGCTATAAGTTAAGCCGTTCTCTTTTCCTAACGTTTTCATGTTTCAGGTAAAAAGATTTGTTTGTTGAGTTAGAGAAAACTCTTTTGATGCAAAGCATGTATCTTTTGCGAGTCACCGAATCGATGTCTTTTTATTAGATATTTATATGGTGGTAAATAAGCTAAATAATTAAATAAATAAAAATAATATTTTATTAATCATTAAATAAAATTAATATTTAATGATTAATAATTAATAATTATTTCTCATACAAAGACATATTTCGATGAATTGCATATGCACCTCCGTTGCGTGTTCTCCTTTTTGTTTCTTTTTCACAGCGTTTTCATAATATGAAGGAATATTAATTTGAAACTCCAGCTTCCACTCAGTAAGCCCAACAGTGGGCGTCATAAATACAACTTATGTGCTATTGGCGCCCAACTTGGGGCACTATGATTGTTACTGAGACTTTCTTAGAAGTGTAGCACATCAATAAATCTGCGGCAATTGGCTACAAACTCGGAGTGATTTTAACTTGTGCCGCCGTTAATATTAGTGGGGCATATCTCGCACATAACACTAAACCTTTATCAGAGTGCTACATAAACACGAGCGATAACCTCCGATGTTCTGACTTAGTTAATTTACTGTAATTGCGCTAACTATGGCGTTAGACGTTAGTAGGGCTGTGCCGACCTCCGCGGTACGAGAGGATATTGTATATTGTTGCTATGAATTACAATAGTGAGGACAATCACCGTTAGGAAGCAGTATACAGCATTATATGATTCTTGGTTTATATAATTTTATTTTTCTTTAATAAGAATTTTCCTTTCTTATCAATCGTAGGTTCCTATTTTTACATAAATCGTTTGATTATTGTGTAAAGAGAAATCCAAAAAAAAAATGCTTTTTTTTCTGTAAGTAATGATCATGCTTTATTATCTCTCGTAATCGTTTACTTCTTTGATGTGTTTATGATATTTTTATCTTCATGAGAAACATCTTGTGAGCGTGATATCAGGTTATTTTTATTGTTAACATGAAACGAAGGCTTTTGATCCTAAAATAGAACATCCGCCTATGTATTGTATGTTTACTGCCTTTACAATTTATACTTAGTATTTTATTACTCTTACATACTTATTATTGTTATTGAGGGAAGTACGACTATGATTTTATGATATTTTGAATGAAATCCAAAAAGGTAAATAGTTAAAATACACGATGAATAGAAACAAGATCATTAATTACAGTGCCTTATGACTAAATTTTATCTCGTCGTATTGTAAAAGAAAATCCACTAGACTGTTTAGGAACATATCATTTAAATATATCTCTAAAACTAGTCACAATAAAATCAAACCTATAAAATTGCACCTAACTTCATAAAGCGATTCATAACTGAACAAATGAAGCTCAATCAATCGCTATCCGTAAAACGTGAAACACAAACATTCGTCAATGAATCCAAACGGAGCATCACTCGACTACAGCGAGAGGCGAGTGGGCGAGTCTAGTCCGACAGTACGAGTGTACGGCAGAGTGAGGCCAAACAACTCAATATTCTTTACTTTACATTCGGCCGGCAGCCCTGCGCTACGGGCCCCTAATGCCACATTACTTTTGTACAGAACCTTTGCTCGCTTCGTCCGGGCGTTTTTGTCATGACGGACGGGTAATTTTGCGGGAGAATTTCACCCGTTATGGCCGGCTGAGGTAAGTTTATCTGGATTAAAATGTGCGGCCCTTCGATATGGCGGTCGCTACTGCAGTACCTACCTACTTTACGTGTAGTTTGTTTCAAGGCCGACTTTTATTATATGAATGAATTATTTTATGTTTTCTGATACCTTTTCTGTATATTGTTTTGTTTTGTCTGAGTGGCTAAGAATAGAACACAAAGCATTCGAATAACAAAAGAACATTATCTTATATATTGTAATGGCTTAGATAAATAGAACTGTGACCAATATTTGGCATCCATTTCTAGATATTCGTATTTAGAATAATGTTAGTATCAGAAAAATAATCTTCATTGGTATTAGTAATCTACAGTCTACAATCTAGCTCTTTTATCAAAGCTCTAAATAGATTGACTGATATTCCGTGACACTTGATTGTTTTAAGTTACGAGTCCCTAGCCAATAAACTCTTCAGCCTACTTCTCTATCATCACATATCTTGTACACAACACTACAGAATATCTGCAACATCCTAAGTACGGGCCATTACAGCTTATTATCATTTTTACTCCATAACACACGCGCGTGGCACGCTGCCACTAAGCCGGCATCACGCATACACGTGCCAACTCCGCCGGAGCCTCCGAGGACATCGAAGCCTTATTTAATGTACATTAAGTAATGATAAAGGTCTGGGATGGAATCAAAGCGTATTATCTCATAACGCTCCGAGTCAGTCGGGCCCGAGGTCCGGCCCCGGGGATGGCTGACGAAGGCCTGGTCAGGTCTTGTGCTTGCTGATAAGCATACAGTGGTATTTTTAGGCAAATAATTTTGTGTAAACTTTACACAACATAAATTTTCTATATTATCATATATAGTACTTTTAATATTAAATAGTTGTAAAACAATATAATTAATGCACATAATTTTTTACTTTCTTTAGGTATATTACCTACTATGAATTTGGGGTACAAAACAGGCTTCAAGCAGCTACTAGCAGGACGAAAAGATAAAAGAAATAATTTGAACATTTAAACAAATATTATAATTAAAACTGTAATTCCATTTAATATTTTCCCTACAATACGTCGTCGACATTAAGTAATAAAGTCCAAAGTAAGTTAATCCTTGTGTTTGTCCGTGGCTATTGTGTTGAGAGCTCAAGTGATATTGGACACGAAACTTTGGATTCTAAGTTGGTGCATGTCTGAAACACGCAGCCTCGGGCTAACACACTTATAACTATAGATTGTATATTAGTATGTTACACAGACTTAGCCAATTTCATGCATCCCTATTTCAAAATTCATGATCTAGGAGCGAAATCTCCCAAAACCATGCAGGTTTATGCCACAGTTATTGTTGGTATTTTTTTATAAATAAAATAATTTAAAGTCTGTAAATTCGGAAAGTAATATTGTCATGGAATATGCCATGCATGTTCGTATTTAGAAAGACTGAGTGGTTTAACACTTCCCTTATTTAAACAGTTTAGAAACCTTTTCACTAAGAAGGGTAAACAAGGCAACTGTAATAGCGTTAGTTCCCCCTCTGGTTTACTTCTTATGTTACTACTACCGTTTAAATCTTTTGTCGTTAATTTATTCACCATTAAAACAAAACTCTACTCAGGTTCCCTCCCATAGAAGATAATAGAGCGCAAACCACACGATGTTATCCCACCGCCTAAATAAACATCTCTGTCATTATATAATTATATTAATAATAGTTAATTAAAGCGTGCACCGCGTGCGATGTGTTGTGCAGCTTAGCTAATTAACCCATATTTGCTGGGATGTGGCCGGCACGCATACTTGCTGAACAATCCGGCGCGAGATAACATGTTGTGTATCGATACGTTACAAAAGTAAAGTGATTGGTTCTCCGCGCTTAACGCTGTGAGGCCGATACTAATACTGATACCATTATATAAAATGATTTCATATTTTTTTAAGGCTTAAAATGTATGCGGGTTTAAATAGTGATGCCACTATGACAGATATAAAAGGAAGGATTAAGAGATAGTATGACACAACAGATCAAAAGTGACGCCATTGTCAAATAAAACTTTTCAACGAAAAATCAAAGGATTTAAAACTAAAACCGATCTATTTTCACCGAAAACTTTAAAAGACTAACGACAAAAAAACTTTGAATAGATAAAGCACAAATCGGAGATACCCAAACCTTGATCCCCAAAGCAACATCTAGATTGAAGATTTAAATACACTTCGGGAGCTGAAAAACCTTTTAATACGTAAATACTTTCCATTGAGCCGCGCAGCCCACGCAGGGTTTATTGAGATTTACTTTTTAAAAAGAAATTTACATAGAAATAACGTGTTTATCGGTGATCTTGAGGGAGACAGAGGTGTTCTACAAATCTCGCTGCATCGATGGAAATAGACTAGCTCAGGTGTTTTGTTAAAGGTCACAGAGTCGATAGAACTTTTTCTTTTAAGGTGAGAAGTCAAAAGCATCTCATATTGAGATCACTTGTGTTTTATTGCATTTAAAAGCTTAGAAGTCATGTACTAAAGGTGACACTGGTTACCATAGCAACGGGCAAAGTAGATCCTTTATTTGAAATTATTATAGTTGTTGTTTATATTATTTAAGAGTCAGTTTGCAGCTATCGAGTGTTAGGTATAAATAGCCCTTCAAACAGTACATATAATTATTGTTTAAATGGATTTTTAACCAATTATCATATTGCTGTTGTAGCGATCCCAACTGGATGCAATAAGCCATTTAAAATTCCGCCAACTCTTTAACACACGTTTCGGAGAAATTAGTAAATAGCAGTGTGCTCTCAACAAAGGTTGATGAATAAAACAGTTGCCGTAATAATATCAAATGATCTCCCAAACCACAGTGAAACTCATCGAACCAGTAACACACACTATAACTTCAGCGCACCAGTTTCTGAGTACTAAAATGGTTTCGGTAAATATAATCATAATTCTTGCGAGGCACAGATGCGACCACTAATGGCCACAATACTCCATCGTATTTTAATTACGTCGCATTTAATGAACAGATTACGCGTCGCCCATATTTGCGTACCGCGGTCATTTTCAATCGTATTCCCTGTAAATAATTTCGACTTTTATTCATTGTGGACCGAACGTAAGGGTACATGTTAATTTAATATTTGAGTAATTAATAATGAATAATTATTGTGTTTATAGTTCATGCATTTTGTGGTGTAGGCAGAGTATTTTTTTATTACTCTTTTTAATAATACTTTATGGTATTCATTTATTGATGTAATTAGGTTATCAATATAGCAGCAATATAACAGAAAATTCATTGTATATTTCATTGGCTTAAAAAAAAATTATATCCTGAGGAAAGATTTTTTTGTATAATTTACGGTTCTCTTAAATGTATTTATCCAACTATACAGTACATAAAACATAATATATCACCCATGAAGTGAACATAGCCAAGTGTTCCACAACATTGAAGTGACCCGAACTGACCCCGCCGAGTATTTCCGGAGCTCGCCGGCTCTCGGCACAACTTGTGTTTACGGACTGATTACAGACCCCACTCTTAACTGCCCCTAATTTATATATCGGACTTATTATGTACTTTACTATACAATGTACATAATACGCAAAATATTCTTCTTCCATTAGAGGCAGTAATAGCTTATATATACATATGCTCTCTATTACTGTCCGCTCAAAATATGTATTTCTTACGGGGCTTCCTTTAAAGGTAAGAAATTATAATAGTACTCTATTTAACCTATGATTAAAATAGTGTAAAACGATGATGTATGTAATGATTGAATGATTTTCATGTAGTAGGTAAACATTGAGGCTTGTCTACCTAGATAGGTCATAATTATATTGTGGTTAGTTAAAATTTATTAAAATATTTATATTTCATATCATGCGAGAAATTCTGGTGATATAATTATCTGTGTTGTATTCACACTCGTATGTAGAGAGTATTTGGAGAACAATTTATTTCGATTTGACAAAAAAAATATTTTTTTAGAAAAACAATTCACATATAAATAGTCCATCTTAATTAATCAATTTTCACTGACAAAAAGATACACCAATACATTTGTGTCTAATTTGAATCAACTCACTCAATTGTTTCATTGAGGCCTTTGGTCGAACAATGACCTGACACACAATTTCAAAGTTTAAATTTACAATAATACTACATCATAGATAGTTAGTATAGCATAGTGCACTAGGGAGGTGCTATCACAGGATATCAGTGTGATAGCCTCGCCGCGCTAATTGCGCGCTAATCTGTCCGCAGCGCCACTCCCGCGCGCCGCACGCCGCACGCCGCGTGTCGGTGTAATCGCTCGCTGACTGCGCCGCGCGCCGCCATTGCTGTGCCGCATGCTGCACATTTCTAATGCCGTGTAGCTAGCTGAATATCCAATGAACTGTAATTAATGCTGTTGAATGTGACACTAATGTATTCATTCAAAATCTTGAAATTCCCACAACCATGTTTCTTTCATAGCTATCGAGCTACTGGTTTTTCTTTCTAGATATTGCTTTTAATAATATACGTACTGTAGTCTGTATTTTGAGCAGGCTAAGTTTTTTAACAAGAGTTATCTTCAGAATATAGTTTATTAAGTTTTAATTAACACTTTTTATACCTTTGTATGATTAAAATCTCTCGAAAATAGACGCCACCATTTCTAGCTGCGTCACTAAAATGGCTATGTATTTCGTGGAATGGTATATTTTCTCTCGCTTCGCACATTCGACCGGCGCATTATGTTTGATGTAATTACCTCTGAACCCACGGCAAGTTCGCCGCACGACCATGCTATTTGTTCAAATTCAATTTACACCGCTCCATTCATCACTAATTAAATACATGAAAGCAGTTTTTAGAACCATATTTCTTTTGGATTATGATATTTCAATTTCAAATGTATCTGTAAATTAAAAATGGTCGTGTCATATTATTTGAGCGAATAAATCTACGCTGAATAAATATTAAGTGGCGAGGGCTTTATACCGAGCGCCATTTGTATTACGAGTGGGGTTTGTAATTTAAACATTCTTTATTTTTCTACCAATTTCATCTGGTTTTGAAATGTGTTGTAAATCTAATATTCGTTTAGGTTTATTCACTGATTTTATACGATTCGGGTTTGGTGCCGCGAGTGTAATGCCAATACGAGCTCTTTAAATAAAACCTTTGTTCCTAACTTGAATTTGTTCCGGTATTGTATGTGTGGGGTCTGCCGTGAACCAAAACCGGATTCCCAGTTATCGTACACGAGAAGGCAGACTAATACTAAAAATGTATTACACAACATATTTGCAGAACGTAAAGTTTTCATTTTAATTTTCCAAAGCGGAAACCATTTCTGTTGCGTCAAAAACATCGATTAAATTTAAATCGACATTGTTGTTGCTTTGCCAATTTATTTTTAGATGCCTGCAAATGATTTGTTAATCACGTTTTAATTAATGTTTGTTCACAACAAACAAACGCACAAAGCGGCGTCACTTCACAATGATTGTTAGTACATTAGTACACACATACTTGCCGCTCCCGAAATGTTGGGACAGCAGTGAATGTTACATTATGGAGTTTACGAAGACTATGCAGTGAGTGACGGGCGCACAAACGGACCCAGATCATCCCACACGCGTGCGACAGTGACTGACAGGGGCGTGGAGCGGGAAGTCGCACCGTGAATGGGCGGCCGAGGCTCGCAGCGTCAATGGCCACCGTTCACGGTAATAGATCAGATTGGTGCCATAATGCTGGGTATTGACTTGTGGTGTGTAGGAGCATACTGAGTCATAACAATGACAATGACCGATACATACAGTACTGACCTGAAAAGCTGTTCAACTGAAAGGATAAATAAAATACGATCAATTACAGCACTTGAATTGAGATTTCTTGAATAATTAACTAATTTACATGTAAAACTATTTCCCTCGACTGGTTCCTGTTAAGTGCCATAACCATGTTACATATTTTTTTAATAATATTATTTCGAAGCAGTAAAGATATTTCAACTTAGAGCCAATAACTTATATCTCGACGATCATAATATGAGGAACATAGTCGACAAATGAAAGTCGTTCATTAACTCAATGTTCCATCGATTTAGTTCAGAGTCTCCGCATAACCCATAGATGTGTAATGTAACAGACAGAATGACACGCGTTACATTTTATTAGTAGTACGGACACATCCCGTATGGTGACCGGGGACCAATGGAATAGAAATATTCACTAAGTTTGCGAAAGAATCATTATTTTCAGACTAAGTATATTTTTCTTGTTTTATATTTCGGATGCGGTATTTGATTGTCATTGGGTTTGTTATAACAAATCTATTCATCGTAAGTCGTCAGTCAAAGACAATGGATAGGATGGGTATTATTTAAAAAATCAAGTTGCTTATGATCATAAAATGTTAGATTTTGTAGCAACAGAAGTAAATGTGTCAGAATAAATATAGACCGGTACGTTATTTTTAAAATACACAAGTTTATTCCGAGTTATATTACTAAGACATCACTGCATTGTTCCTAGACTTTCTAACAACAATAAGTACAATAAGTAGAAAAATATAAAAGCAATATCTTTCCCGGTCTCACATATTTGCAGTATTGTTTGTTAGTGTTTATTAGTGCGTGTAATAAGGATGTAAGCCGACACTCAGTGGCCGGCGACAACTCGACTACACTAATGAACAGCACTACCCACGCCATCACTAATTGTACACAATACACGATCTGTACACGACTGTACACAACTCTACACGACTGTACACGATTGTACGTACCTTTCTTCGCGTTTTATTTGTTATTGGAATGGTCTAGCGATTCGCTTTTGTTTTAATGTTGCCTTGCTATTCTTGTCTGTAGGTGGCGTGGGCAGTTGGTATTTTTGTTGTCTATCATAATTGCAGTCAATAGGGTATTAGAGTAAGGAGTTGTTTTTATTGTATTGGTAAGCTTATGAAAAGGAAATCAGTAAAATATTTCGTGTCAATATTTGTAGCTGGAAGCGGAATAAGTTCGACTGGAGATTTATGAGTGTCGGTACAACTGTCGGAGAAAAAACTTTGTTTAATTACTGTTAAACCTCCGAATGTGATATATTTTCTTGATTATCGGACGGAGTTTTTCATGCCTTATGAAAGTAGTATAAGTACTATTTATTAAGGTCCCATCACACAACAATCAGTCAGACAATCTTTTTTTCAATAGACTATCATAATATAGACATTGAGTGGATAGAAAATTTCTTAGAAACCAAAGGTTAATAGAGCGTTTTAATAACGATAGAAAAAGAAAATACCTAGAAAGTGTACCCTTATCAAATAGATAGGTTATAACGGTACATTATATTTTATTTAATAATATCTTCCAATAACGTACTTGTTGCGGCACACAAATAATTTGATCTTCAATTACTAGAGCAGTTTCTTTGACTAACGTATAAATAAGGTTTTTTGTATGAGATATACTGTATATTATACATTTTAATATAAATAAATATTGTATGAATAATATATTATGTAAAGCCGATAAGTTCTGTAGCACGGTCGTAAAACGGCAAAGTGATGTTTATTTAAGTTATTTCAGATCAAGTTTGGTATATTAAATACATATTTGCTATCATACTGATGAGGGCAGGTCTGTTGATGTTGATTTACTGCCTTTTCCCTAGTTTAAATGCTTCAGCTAGTGTATATGTCTCTTCTCGTCTAGTCTTATGCATTCACTCCACATTTTTATGCTCTAGGTCTAAATTATAATTTAGCTCCACCTAAATATAAATATAAAATAATAATATCTGATTTTCTATATGATTAAAACATAACACTGGACTATTAATAAGTTTTCACTTAGCTAATTAAAACATTGCTCAATGATTAACCAACAGTTAAATCATTTCATTTCACAATTCCGCTGAAATAATATTGTTCGTAATAGAGTATTCAATAACCCGGGCATGTTATACACAGGCGGTGTGTGTGTGGTGCTCGGGAGGAGTTCGCCGCAATATAAACATTATATTCAATTATAACAAAAGCTACAATTGTATCATTACGACCGTGATTGGATTAAATACGATTGCTTTGGTTTCGCTACAACTACTATCATTTTATTTCTACGGCTTCGTCCCACCGAAGCTCCCTCCATTCTACATTCAATTACGTCTCGCTCACTCCGGTTCCGAGAGAAAAGGATGGCACCGATTTAGAATTGGATAATTTGATTTGTATCTATTACAAATGTAGATGTCAAAGATAATGAAGCCTGATGAACGCGCCGGGTCAGGCGTTTTATTGTATTTCAGTATGTTAATGCGACTGGATTTGATTAGATGTTTATTTTTAAGCGGGAACGCGATACGTCTGCGGTTAATTTTGTTAACGAAATCTTGTTAATTGTGAGGATATTCTATTCCTTTCTGTTTCATGTTACCGAATTAAGCCGGTGCTGGTGGTGCGTGATCCACGTAATAACATGTGAATGTATAGAAATAGGATATTTGATTACAAATAAGCTCCGAGTACTATGTATACGTTTAAAAATATCCTCTTGTTTTAAAATGGTTTTATATTCATATAAACATAAACGAATATTGTCTGACCACAGCGAGCGAGCAATGTAGCGAATGAACGTGTTTTATATGAGCTCATATTATTATGTGATAGTCATTTATATTATTATGGTAGAGTATTACCGGCTATAATTGCAAGTATAACAAAACGTTTGCTTCTCTACGTGGAGTTAAGAGCAACGTTACGTGTGCTTCGCATTTCACTGACGATTGACCCACAGCTTTAGTTTTCAATAAATATTTTCCAATTTTCACACGTTCTCAAGATGGCGTAAATTACTTTCAGATACCAAGCTATAGCATGTTTATCGCTGCTACGTGTTTTATTCTGCTTCCCGGCAAGAATTGAGCACTTGATTTAAGAACTACTTAACTCTAAGCTATATATCATGTAGGTTCGTAACAAAAACATTCCTTTCTTAGCTTATATTTTAAATTAGATTTTAAACAAACAAGAGCATAGCGTGCGGCTCGCAGCTCGCGGCTCGAGTTCCCTTTGAGAAAGCGAGCGCTAATCTATCGCAGATCAGTGGCGCTACACTTACACCACTGACACACTACTGCCGCGCCACTGACACACCACTGACACACTACTGACGCTCAACAGCTATCGATTGATGACGTAATGAAGTGATCGCCGCGGTAACTGTGGCTCACAATTAACTGTGGCTTCGGCTTTCATCAATTATGGTTTAATAACGCTCGTGGTTTTATTATCACTCATAATTATGATGAGGTTTCTTAGGTTTCTGTGTTAGTTTAATTAGTTAGTGTATTTAGCATGATGTTGCTTTTTAATTCGTTTCTTAGCATTCAGAACTGAACCTATAATGAGTGTAAGTAAAAATATAATATAGAATTCTGTTATTATCATGTTATGGCAGCTGTAAGGCTTTTTACATATGGTACATTAGTCGTACATAGTCTAAGGAGCTTTGCGTCTTTATAGAATAAAAAATATAAGAGACATTTTTGGTTCTCTAAGTTTAAACTTAAACGACAATATATAAGTTATATTGGTGATTCCCGCCACAAGTATAACATACCTTATTTAAGTTGGAGCTGCTTATGTTTGCGAGGCGTGATGAAATTACTTCAGCCTCGTCTCCAAATAACTTATTTTATGTAAATGAACAGTTCAACTGTGGATTACTGATATTTAATTAGTTTACTTAAAAACCTGAGAAAAAATCCTGATTAGATTGCCAAGTAAATTATTGCTTTCGACATTAGTGAATACAGACTTTTCACATACGCGTAATACTATTAAATTATCGCAAACATAAATTAACACTCGGTCAAAATAACGAAGAAAAAATATTACATAATAAATCTGTAAGTGCATCTTTCAATTTAAATTATTTACTTTACTTTTGTTAACATGAATTAAAATTACTAATTGTTCCTCCAAGTACTTTCATGCCCGGAACTAATAACTGTAGCATCTTAGTTTTACCTGGAATGGTTCATAAATTGGCTTCTATATCTCGGCGGCGTTTGATCGTCTTGTAGCACTCGAGCCGACGGCGGCGAGATCAAAGCTATGCGTGTCCGACTGCTCCGATACGATTGTCGTGCGACAGTGGGTGGGTAGTGATGCTAGAACAATAAATTAGTAGTTAGAGTAGTGTCTTGTTTGTGGAGCGATGGAAATGGTTGACGAAAAATTGTTGTTTATGTTCTTATTTAACGCGCTGGTTCATGAGATTAGTTTAGGAATAGGTTTGGTATTTTGTTAGCTCACATATTGTAGTCAAATACTAAGCTCATCACTGTATTTGTAATGCATTTAATATTTGTCATATACACTTCATTTTAAAATGGTATTAATATCATTAATAATTTTATAGTTTATCACAATAAATTAATGTAAAAGTGAAAAGATTATGAAGGGAAAATTAGTAAAACATAGTAATAAAGTTATTTTCTATAATTCGTTGTCGTGGCAAACGGTTAGTCCAGTGTACAAAAAGCTTGATTCTGTCGGGTTTAAATGAGAGTCCATTGAATACATTCAAGCAGATGAAAGTCGTCTTAACTTATCTACTGTTGGCTTGAAAGAGCTCTTTCATCCGAGATATGAACATTGTGGCATTATGCACCGACTGCGATACAAACCTGGGACCCGGAGAGCAGCCGCTTTAATATAAATGTATATTACGCACAAATTGATGTCAAGAAGTTACATAAAAGAGACTGTCGGGAAGAATCTATGTTTAGTTTATGACATATTTTTTATGTTCCTAGAAATATTCAATATATTGGAATCTAACCACAAACAGTGAATTACTAGTTAATTTGTATGAAAATTAATTAACCAACATATATTTTGTTAGTCACTTCTACTGAAAATAACAAAGAATTAACTAAGGTTTTTTATAACATAGAATGTCTTTTTCTTTACCCTAAACCAGCTAGGTACTTGAAGGCACTATTACTAACCCAGATAGAAAGAAAGCCTATTTAACAAAAAAACTCAAGCCTCGGTTGCTCTACTTTCCCGAATGTATCCCCAGGTTAATCCTACACATCTACGAAAATTTCTTCACGACAAAAAATCCTTAATTAAGCAAGAAAGTGAGCGCACAACTTATCATACTTCCCGAGTGAGGCTCTGCCGCAATAAAGCCGCAGATACCGTCGACCGGGATTAAGTCATTCAAAAATGTTACGGTCACCGCAAATGCAAATGGCGACATCTCTCGGCGACGCGGTTATTAAGTGCCAACATTAATTTATTCCGTCTCGTTCATCTTAATTAAACTCTTGCACTTTTCAACCCCAGAGCCTTCGGGAAGTTTACCTTCTGCTGGAGCTCTGAGGACGTGCAGGTCTAGACTGGGGATATTTAGCGCTATTCTTACTGAAGCGCAAAAGTAGAGAGACTTCATGTGGAATGCATTTTCTAAGTATTGAGATTTAGTAATGTTTATTTTAGATCTGTTAAGACTTAAAATCTGAACGTTTTCTCCAATATAATAAAATAGTAAAACACTGCAGTTGGTAAAGATAATTATGCAGAAAATTGTAGCGGTCTACGAAGGATCTACAGCGCAGTAGCTACGGCGCTACGGTGCTACGTGGCTACGACAGTGTTTGCATTGTTGATTGTATTCAAATGGGTGTCTGCGCTAATAGTTTTATTGTAAGCTGCTCGTTTGTTACAAAGAAACTTGGTAATCTGCGTCCGAGATAAATTACTGGATATTTGCATGATGGAATGATTACACCCTGCTTTGTTTAGTTTGTGATGGAACTTGAAAAAGAAAATATATAATAAATTTTATTTTAATGTTATGTAGTTTAGTTTTGCAATAAGTATACTTTTTATGGATATTAATTTAAAAAAAATCACCCAGTCTGCACATTTCACTTCGTTGAATGAAACACAAAGAAAGTAATGAGCTTATTTATTTTTATTAATGACCAACTAAGAAAGTTTCACAAAGCCACGAATACGTGCGCAGAACTTACAGCATTTAATTAAGAAACCTCAATAAAAGGCGCACGCATTTAAACAAGTAACAAGTAAATAACCGAGAGACTCCCAAAAGACTTTGCGAAAACGAACCGCGAAAGAATAACGAAGTTTGCCGAAATAATACGAAGGTTTATTTATTAGGCGGCGCGTTCCGCTGCAAGAGTGCACATTAGCCGCTTCGTTAGAGAAAGAATATTCCGCGGCCCACACCGGCGCTTCATTTAATTTCATGTCCAATAAAACCGGGGTCTTGGGGCCCCGCGGGGATGTCCCCCCGAGGTCCGGGGTCCGGGGCCCGGGGTGGGGGCACTCGCAGGATAATCTCATTTGAAGCCAGTCGCTCTGTACGCGCACCGATGTTGTTAAGAGGAACTGCTTTTATTACGGGAATCAGTAAGGAGGCCGGACGTGAGGCTACTTGGATTTTACGACTTATAGTCAAACATTACAGTTTTTACTACGAATTATGTGTATGTGTTTGTGTGATGGGGGTCCGGGGGATTTATGTGGGGACCCTGATAAGGCACTGCTATTGCTATATCCCCTCTTTGGACAAATTAAACTCATAAAGATACTTAAGAAAAGCTGTAAATAAAAGGTAACAGCCTGCCGTATAAAAAGGAAAACGTACGTGCAATAAAAGAGAACCAGTTCACTAACATACAACCTCCTTACATGGTCACTGTTGCTTACAGTTAAGAAATATATTCTTAGATTAAGTTTTTCACTCGCCTTGCCTCTGTATGAACCGCCACAATGCGCTCTGCATAATGAGGTCCATGTTAGAGTCCGCAATTAAACTAAATGTCCATAGAATCTGGAAATAACTTTACCTGCTGGTCTAAGTAACTGCTTTAGTGTATTATAAGAACGGCGAGAGAATTAAAACAACGGATTATATATTACCAGGGATTTTGTAAAAGTAAAGTAAGTAATTTAAATGAAACAACAAATAAAAATTTTTTTTTAAAACATTACCAATTTTTGTTGAAAACATTGGATTGTAACTTTATATTACTCAGGATAATTTTCGCATCGCTGCCGCGCTGATGAAAAGTATAATATTAAAAGATTCAGAATTTATATAACTTTTTAAATTTTAACAATATTGTATTTTCATTGCAGAAATACAAAGCGAGAAGAAATCAGGCAGTAATACGTTATACGTTATACGTTGTACGTTGCAGCAGCAACACACGCTTTTCAAATGCATTTCTATATGAAGCTGAGTAACTAATCCATAACACACATAAACCATTCCGCTGTACACATTTCAAAAACACGCCAATCGTAACTTCAATCACGTAGCATATCGCTACGTCCGTGGTGCCTACGGCGTAGCAGCGTAGCAGTATACGACGAACACTCGTAATAATTTATTTAACAGTCATAATAATTTATTGGACGTTCTACAGTCATAATAATTTATTTGGGACATATTCGGCGGTGATAACGGAAAAGAAACGGTATCAGGGGCCGTCAAACTGATTGATTGGATCGTTTTCTTGGGCTCCGGCACTGATAGCGGTGGCGCAGACCTATGAACGCGTGGAGGATGCTCTTTGTCTCTTATTTTTTTTTCTTTTGTTCTTCTCTAATCTTGATAAATTTAGATAAAATAAATTAGTTCGCTTCTGAGTAATTACACTTAAATAGTGGAAAATCAGCAGCGTAGTTATCTTAAATTTAATCAAGTATTCACTCATGGATGGTAATGAATTCAGGTTTAGTGCTATGAACAAGCACTAGCTCCTCTGTCTGCCTGTAAAACTACATGATTTCACTTCAAAGGTCGTAATTATTGCAATAACTCAGGGCCGTTCGTTTTAGTTCATGAGGCATTCGCCGCTTAGCAGCGGGTTACGGTCCGATGTGATTGGTGCTTATGACTCGTGTTAACCGCAGGTTACACTAAAGTGCTTTCGAATCTCTCATATTAAATTTCAAATAATTTTCGGTCTATTTCGATGTTATTTTACAAGAATTATGAATTCGAGCTGCTTTTCTAAGACTGAGAACAGATTATACAAAAATAAAATAAGTAGTTAGTACTTTTGTATTTTCTAACGTTACTAAAATAATTGAATAGAGAAGGGAACTTAAAATAATCATGATATTGCACTAAAAATAATACGTATAATTCAAATTAGATAAATCTCTAAAGCTGGGAAGAGTTGTGAATTGTTGGATCTCTCACACATCGCGATCCCATCTCGAAACTTTTCACTCCACTTCAGGTAATTTAAAATGGATTCTTGTTTTAAGGCATCCAGCTTTGCTCCAGGTTTAACTTTTCTATCTTCAATTGTTTTCGGGAAAGTTTCGTGTTTGACGCGTCCCGTGTAACGCCGCGCGCCGAGTAATTCTAATTTGGACGAACTCACTCCGGTATCAAGTATGAGAGGTATGGGAGTAATTGGTGGAAATGTTTCTCCTACATTGTGGAGTTGGGATACTTTTTGTGGAACTGAGACGACTTGTAAGTTTACCCCGGAGTTTTTGAAGGTGTTTTGTTTTGTATTTTTAAAACACAATTTGGTTTCTTATGTGTCAACTTTTTAGTTTTTCTTTTGAGGTATATCCCAAAAAGAGTTAAATAATACTACCTGTTATCAAATTTCGCTTTATACGAATCTCGCTTGTCATTTCGTGAATCAATAATACTTTAGAGACAATGTCGATTAAGAGCTCAGATCTTATTATTATAATCTCACATCCAAGTCTCCATTCGTAGGTCCTTGCGTCCCGCAGGCCACGGGACCTTGCCTCCCCCCTCCCCGCGCCTCACCCCTCGCTCGCCCACTGCAATGACTGCTATATTTCACGGGACGCGGCCAGATGGATCGGCGCACCTGACGCGTAATCACTTGCGCGTTTTTAAAGAGAAACCTTCTTTGAACTTAGATTTGAAGCAGCATTAGTCACGGTACTAGGAGACAAAAATGGTACTGTGCAGTCGTTCTGTAAACGGTGCATTTGAGGCTTTTGCGAACATGTTGATATCTTAATAAATATATGTAAATGTGTGTACTAGACTGTGCTGCTATTTAAAATCCACCAGTGACCACAAATATCTTAACTTAAGAATTTGTTCAACGCGGTTCGTTCTATTGTTAAAAAGTTTATTTCCTAAATTGCATTCATTGTCGTTCGCAAGCGTGTGTTATTAGATTTACATCCCGTATTCCGTTCGGTTAATTAATATATGGTGATGACAAAACAGCATCATTCCGTTGTCCGCGAATACTTTATCATCACATTATCATACAAATAGACTGGTATTCAATACAGGACAACAGAACGTCCACGGCATAGCAATTTGCCATCCATTGTTTTGTACACGGCACAGAATCCGCGTAATTGGCGCCAATATTCTAGATTGTTCGCGAGTAATTTAATTATTTGTTTTGGAAGTGGGACTAGGTTGGTCTGGTGAGCGCGGCGCGGCGCGGCGGCGGTACGCAGCACAATGCCTCGCGACCGGGGTTTGTTGTTTATTGGAAGATTGAAAATCTGATTGGAAACCGACGTATATGAGTAGCTTAAATTTTTCAAATCAACGTTGAGCTATTGGTCGTGAGCGATAATTTCTTCGCCGACTGGCAATATTATTACGAAGTTGATTGTAGAATAGACGTATTTTGATTTATGACAATCTTGCTAAGTTTGCACAGAAATAATAAGGAAGTAAGCACTATACATTGTTAACACGCAGTCCTACAAAAACATGTAACAACATGAAGACATTATGTTGATATATTCAGCCAATCCTTACACGACTAACACTTACGGCATCCTTTTTAAGGATATTACCGATACACTATTACATTCTCCATATGTTTGAGAGTGGCGACGCGGACATTTAGCTCAGATGCGGCCGGAGGCTGGAGGGGGGCGCGGGGGTAGGGTGGAGCGGGGAGGGGGGGGGGGGACAGAGACTAATGCATGACGATTATTTAGGACGCCTCCTCTTACCGAGTAGTTTTAAAAAACGAACTGAGTAAATATCTTCGTTGTAAGTTGTGGCCTCGTATATTGTTTAGTGCGTATCATTGCGCTATAAACTTTACGCGTAAGATGGATTGGTTGCGTTATTGAGCTTGAAAGCGGATTGAAAAACTAACGCATGATAATTTCGTGAATACTAACGGTCTCAGAGACAAAAACTAAAACTTTTAACCTAAAAAGGTCGCTGACCGGTTTCCTTAAAATATAATTTTCAACTTCAGTCCCTGTTATGAAAGTAGCAGAATTTTATTAGCTCAATCAATATTAATAAACTGCCCACACATACATATGGAAGATCAACGAACTCTTTCTCTAAATAAAATTCGTTTAATCTACCAAAGTCAAAGTAATTATTGCATCGAAGTTAATACGGCTAACTTATCACATGGCACGGCATGCTGACTCGGAGTTCAGCACAACTTTTAGCCTAACTTTCGGCCTGAAAATATTCGAAAATAAATCTAGAAAGTGTGATAATTTACGCTAACAAGTTTCTTGTTTTTATTTACTTTTTCTTTTTTTGTAAGTTACAACTGTTGGGGTATGCGTCTAGATAATTTAGAAGTTTATTTCTTTCATTAATTTTATGTAGGTATCTTCTACATACTTTATTATGAAGTTATACTTGTACTCCAAGAAAAGTAAGCTCAGATTATAATCATTTAAACAAAAATAATTTTATTAAAAAGTAAGCTGTAACCAGAAAAGATTATTATTATATTGGTATGTATCCGAATGCTGGTTCTAAGTTTTCACTTTACGTCGTTTGACTATAAAACCATAATAACCAGCTTTTTGCCGCAAGCAGTCGAGTGAAAATTATATAATCAGAGGCCGAGTTCGTTCAAGCTTTTGTGTAGTAAATACCTCATTAAAATGGTTGCATGATATCGCTGACTACGACTATTTTAATTGACCACCGAATCGTATAAACCGTACTGCTGGTAAGTCAAGTTTTATCTCTATAGTAAAACTAAGATCATAAGTATCATAACATTATGCAGGTAATTAAGTATTAGCTCTAATTAAACCGTATTAATATGATGAGTGACGTCCAATCATTAACACAAACACTAGCGAGACTCATAATGACGTCATAATACCTCTGAGTACACGTATATTAAGGGGATAACACACCAGCCGACCCTTTTCGGTATTAAGGCCGAATGGTATGAATGTATAACTGTTTCAGTGTATCGTATGAACACTGAAGTACAACAGAACACTCGCGTCTTATTATTTGTGTTCCATCGGTTTCCGCGGAAGCTTTACGCTCCAGTTAATTATCAACACATCCCCCCCTCCCCTCCATCCTCACTGTACCCCCCTCTCACATCCCCCTTCAGCCCCACAAACATTTGGTATTGTTTAATCATATAATAGGCTGTTTTATGAGGTTTGATTAACCGCGCCATTCCAATTTCTCATCGGAGAGATTGATAATTTAATTTAATAGCTGAGTGTAATTTATTTCTGTGTGTGTAATTGCAAAAATGTTAATTACAATTTTGGCTGCTTATTTATTGTTAGGTACGATTTAAGCAGACAATTTGAGCTGAATAGGTTATTGGTATTAACTGTTCGTTCACACACAATAAAGACTATGTTAATAAATAGACTTTGCTAATCGCTGATACTGTAGATTTTTACAAATAAAAGAAATGCATGTAGTATTTATGATTAACAAAATCATTCCTATAATTCATATAAGTGTAGAAAAAAAGTGTTCAATGTAACTTAGGTTCTCATAAATACTTTCTACATATTTTGCGATATTAAATAAAGTGGCGACGCTGCAATAACACAGACTAAGACTGCAGAGTCTGCAAGTGTAAGCTGGCACGTTCCTCTCCCTCTATTGAATCCGCGCTGTCCGCACGCCGCGCGCGTCTGCCCGCCTGGTACATGCGACGATAGCGTACGAACGGGAGTTATCTGCGAACTCTAACTTTATGCTCTGGCTGCCAACGAGAGGGTTATTTAATACTTTATAGTGTGGAAAGGCCTCTGCAAATCTTTGTACAACCAGTGAAGGGGGAAAATGAATACGTATTATGTGGCCCAACGTAAGATGTTAAAGACAAACTAGGTATAGGTTGATGATCTACAAGATTTTCCGTGTTTTTGCTTACACGTTAAGGACTTTTTTTAAACGAGTACTAATGCTATCCGTTTAAACTTATAGAAAGGAAGATCAATACGGACAGTTTTACTTAATAATGCCATCTTATGTTATCATAAGGCGGAGTTCGCCAAAGAAAAGGCGAGATAATTAAATAGTGACGTCACACGTCGAGATGGCAGCACCTAATCAAGGGCAGCAGATAACGCCAGACCCCACTCACAGCAGCCGCAGTGGACACTGTTGTAGGTTCATTACACATTACACGAGTATAGGACTGATATCGACTATGAAGGTTATAATACTCGTTAGGTACTCGTATGTGCACAGTCAATTTACATAACAAAATATATGTTTCATGTATTTTTATACATATTCTTAATCACCTGTCGTTAGAGTTCATCGAGAAATTAGACATAAAACGGTTTGAAATGCTTCTGGTGACTTTATTAAGATAAACATGACCACCAAAAATATCTCCTTCAACCATAATTGGGTAAATTTAGACGCAAAGGAATTTTAGTTTCACTAAATAAATCTCCTCAGATTTTACATAAGTTTGACATTCTGTGACAGTTTTACATAACTATATTAAATCCAGCACAAAATTAAGAATTCTCCTCCGAGTTCACAAGAAAATGTCTGGAAATGAGGGCTCTTAAGTAATGCGATGTATCAGTCAGGTGGATGGTAGGCGGCGCGAGAAGCCACTTAATTATAATAAATATGCTGAGCGCTGAGTTAATTTAATTTATTACACGTATTTATAGACTAAACGATTTTCCTCAATTTTTGAAGATGAGACAAGTATGAAATATGTGTCTTCTGCGAATCAACTAAATTAGATTGATGTTTATAATTTGTTGTTTTTCTTAAATGCCTTATTTTCCTTTATTAAAGAATGTTGTTCAAAGACAGAAAAGAGAAACGCATTAATTAGAAGGAACAAGCTGAGCTCCGTCGCAGGTGTACAGTGCCGCGGATACAATACTTACATTTCTGTTGATACCATTTTTAATAAAACTTGACAAAATTGCTCTGGGAAATGTATGGTCGGTAAATACAGTGCAGAAACTAAAATATTCTTTATTTTCTTGTGTCTTAATTTTTAACAAATATGATAAGTTTTAAATTTAATAAGCTATTGAAAATATATCACATTCTTCATCATTTCCAAAACACTAGGGACTAGTCCCTAACGTAATGTATTCCCAATCTAGTCTCACATAGTTTAGAGTTTCTTAAGTTATTACCTTATCCTCCGTAGATGTACAGAGTCTCAATACTTGCTACAATATTCCACTCCGCTAGTTACTTTCATAATTAAAACAAGGCGTGTGTGCCGCGGTTGTGTTAGCAGAGTTAAACGATAAATATTATGTCGAGTACACAACGAAATTAATTTAAAACCTGCATCAATACAACTTTTCCAATATTCATCAAAATTATTTGCTTATAACAAAGCGTGCAACTTTTGTGATCAAATGAAACTTTTGTAATTAATATCGTGGAATCTTAAGTCTTAGATAACTGTTGAGATTTTTGTTCGGCGAGCAGCGAGCAGCGAGCAGTGAGCGAGTTCTTATAACTGGTGTTGTTGGCGGCGGGCGCGGGCGGCGCCGGGAACTTCAATAAACAATGTTTTTGAGGCTCCACCGGTTTTATGTTTATTACGCGTGTATTCATACAAAGGAGACAAAACAAAAACAATTTGTATTACGTGAACAAAAATGTAATACTGGCCGCGTCCCTTATAACAACGTTTGTTAGCAACACCGGAGCTTCGCACAAAAGGTAAATCCTGGAGCCTTTTTGTCTTTTCACTTGTAAAAATATGTAAATAGTGTAAAATGTTTAGCTAAGGTGCGGGTGGCGGCCGAACTGGGCTGTGGGGGGACGTCTCATGCGCGACTACGTAAATAATACCTTTTTACGTTCACAAAAAAAAAAAACTAGGTTAAATAAATATTGCATAAATACTATTACAATAAATCACAATCTCCTTTGTTCCGCAATCTTTAAGTCTCATTAAGTTGTATTTATAATAAATGTAAAGTAATTCTCGTTTCTAATACCGACACAGTTGCGGTTTGTTTTCTTAAAGAAAGGTTGCGAAGGTAGGAAGTGAAAGGGCAGAGTTTGAGACTTTGAATGATTATAATACTCGTTAATAACCGCTCTGAGAGGTAAACAATAGACCCCAGGGAAGGGTTGAAAAAACTTTTACGTCTTCTGATCTATAAATGAAAGAAAGTAAATGTATTTTATCGTTAAGAGTTAAAAATAATGTTTTCCGTAGAAGCAAAATAATTTAAGCTTTTTCAGTTTTAATCCTTTCACAATGTAACTACTTGGTTTAAATAGACACAAGTTTTATAACCGGACAATCACATCAAACAAGAAAAAGTACGTTTCAATTGTATTTAGAACAAAAGACGAAACCTTTTTACCGATTTACCAAATCCCAAAAAACCTTCTAACGTGTTTTACCTACCTGTGCGAATAAATTCTATCCTAGGTCAGAATGACTTTGCCGATTTCTTTTAACCCAAACTAAACGCCTAATTCTCGTTTAAAGGCTTGTCCCGTGTCCCTAATGCCACATTTTTTACTCTCTACCATTCTTGGATGTGTCATTACTGGGGTTCGATAGACGAAATTGATATTTCCCCTTCACCTAACTTAGAAGCTTTAATTTTCCTCGACAACACGTTGATTTGACGTTTAATTAGGATCCGTACAATCAAAATAATTCTCGTATTTCTGTCGACTGAGCGTTGTACGTGGACACTGAGAAATGAAATGAAAACTTTTCAGTTCGTTTCGTCTTCGGTACATAGCTGGTTCAGTTCTTCGAGTTCGTTGAAGTTTGTTTAGTGAGCAAGCAATCTGTGTGTGATTTATCGATGGTATCGTTTTAAGCTGTGTGCGGTATACAGGTAAAGAAGTCGGATTCCTTTGTGTTAGCTCGGGATATCGGTTTGCATGGTACGGTCCACAATCGCAGCCTCTTTGATACACAAGCCGATGCTCTTTTGTCAACCTCTCTTACTTACATACGTAGATCTTGATACTACAGGTTTGTCTTATTATTTGTTGTTTAGATACTCTATTTAAAATATTAAGTTTTATAATTTTGGTATAAATATAACAAAGCTTGTAAAGATATTATCACAATACTTTAGCAATCTAGTAGCTTGTAATTATTATCTTAGAGATATCGATGTCTATCCATTCTGTGTAATCCCTAAGGCCTTGTACCCCCCCGCGAGGAGGGGGCGCGTTATTTTTAGCGTCGCTACACAAATAAATACTTCTGTTCCGAGGAACTCTATCTAATTACATATTGCTGATAACTAATTGCTTGCCACTTATTATGTACTCACTATTAATTAATCATAATAGAGAAAATCCTAAGTATTACATAATATTACATTACAGGAAAAACATTTGCAATAAACAAATACATGCTTTGACGATTACAAAACCTTTGATCTTTTATTAGACATTTTTTTTATAAACATTCATTGTCAGTTAACTTATTCTAGTACAACACATACTTGAATCACTTCTCTACATAATGTAACTTGAACAATTTCCGTCGCTAGTCAGATGTAGTAGAAACATTCCACAGCGCCAACAAAAGGCTAGACTTGTTTAACTCTGATATTTTAAACGATTGTATTCTTCAAAGTTTTGCTTCACGAAGTAGTTAATGATCAGGGAATGCAGGAAACTCGTTTATCATATTATTATGACTGAGACAGTCGAGTAATTTAAATGTCCTGTTATACTACTAGAGACAAGAATAACACAAAATGTTCATGTTATTCAACCTAACTTTTTTGATATCTTCAAAGAAGTTAGGCTTAGTTTTTATCTAAGTGATAAAAACTAGGCCAACAAAATTAAATTTTATATATTTTTCTTGAAGTGTTCATAGGCACATAGAAACAGCCCATACCCGTAGTGTTGACATAACAAGTCAATTAAGTTGTTAGCGAGCCTCCTAGCCTGAGGGTGTCGGTATATAGGAGGTGCTGCTAACTGCTTAGCTGTTGCTTAGTTTTGTACCAAGGCTTATTTGATAGGTACACATTTTTAGTGCTTTTGCATTTTCGTAAATTTTTGGAGGTTTAAATCTGATGATCCATATCAAACATTTCTGACGTCATAGGCAGCGGAAACTTATCTATTTACCTCTTTAAAGAATAGATGTGTTAGTAATATACTTTGAAAATAGTAATTGTTTGTCAACAAGTCAGTTAAATCACCTGTTCTAGCTAGACTACTGGCGGCCAGCGATGTTTGAAGCCATCGCCCTGACTTATGTTATTGCTGTTTCGCTACAGCTATCGCCAGGACGCGGCACGGGGCGGTGTCTAGACTCGCACCTACTTCTTTATTTGTCTGCCAAACTTCTTGTAACTCGTCAACTTTAGTGTCAGTTAGTTAGCAAGGTACATAAAATATTATTAGAATTTATCGTTTGTTTTACTTTGGAATTATATAAGTTTAATACTTCAATCTAGTTTGTTAAGACCTAAAGAAAGATCACAGGAGTTCTATCTACTATTTATAAATTCTATTTACGTAACATTCAATACATTTGACCTTTAGCCTTTCATAGTAAGAAAACAAGCATTTCTCTAAAATAGCCGGCTTACAGCGCAAACATTGGAAATAGTAATGGCGCTCACAATAGGGGCTATAAAATTGTGAAGCGCTGCGGCCGCGGCCGGCGCTGTACGTTACCGCTGGCCATCGACACGACTTAGCGACGATAACATCTAGCGCTGCAGCGGCTTTACAGCCGAACACCAGAATACAGACATGCAAGACACCGATAACTTTACGCAAGACACTGAATAAAAAAAGCTTCAGTTGTTTGTGGTTGAAAAACCGAGTAGTCAACCGCTAAATCCGTTAAATCACGATTAAATAGTGAATACGGTAGATCCCTCAATTATCGGTTATTCAATTAAACATGTCCAATTAAGGAGCACCGTTAACAACAAAAGATAATTTGCGTTCATAAACGACTGCTTTATAAAGTACAATTAAATCTTTTATACAATAATCTTCCAAATAATTTACGTTGGAGTGGTCCGTTCGATGCCGCACTGCCTCCAGTTAAACTCCGAATATAAATTAAATAAAGAGCACGGCTGCGAAATTTTCACGTATATTTACTGCGAGGATAAAATAATAGCTCATTTGTCAGAACCAGATGAAGGGTTTATGAGGGAATTGCGAACACCTTTTTTCCGTCACTGGTTTGAGTAACATAATTATGTGGGTGACAGCAGATGACAGTGACGTGTAATAAACGATGCACACTGCCGGCTGCCGCTGGCGGGGAAGAGGGTGTTGTCAGCGACAGCGGTCAGTGGACGAGGTACTGCTGGCGTCACGTGTTTTTTGTTTAACTTAAAGAGTACTTTTATTCCTGTTGGCTGAACACTTTATCAAGCGTTTCTATCAAGGAAGACATTTTTCCCTTATCAGTCAAAATAGATAAATAAATGCCCGTAAAACTACGTAAGTACGTACGACCTCTTAAATAATGTCTCTAACACAATAGCGATAATACGAGAGATGTAAGGTAAGTTCCCGCGGCACACGCGAGGTTCTATTAATTCAGTTAGTTCGGCTAAAGTAGTCTCCGGCGTCTTGCATCGGTTGTTCACAAACTTGGAGAACTTAAAAATTAACTTATGAACTCTCTTACAAACCTCTACGACGAAGAGTAATGGCGGGGACCGGCTCGCACAGAATTATTTTTAAACTACTAAACAATTCTTTTCACCAGTTTTTTACCTACACAAGACCCGTAATTCCTTTCAAATAAACCATCTAGGTTAAAACTTTCTAGTTTCGCAAAACCAGTTGTATTATGCAGAAACTATATAAATGACAGATAAAGTAATTAAAAGCTATTTCTGAACCAAAGTTATATCAAAATCTGTAGAGAAATTTAGAAGATAAACGACACCACCAATTTGAACATAAACATGCCGAGTTACATATTTATTGCACAAAGCTGTCCATTTCGCAGTCCACTATGTTCGCTGTAGGTAATATTTGGGACCGTAAAACAGTGTGATAATATAAAAGCAATCTGTCCCAATTAGCAGCGTTACTGTATAAATCGTCGCTGTGGTTGTCCCGCGGCGTCGCCCGCATTGCGACACTCGCTTTATTGTCCACCCGTGAGCCGGGACCACTCGAAACTCACTGCTCGTGGGGTAGGCAGGACTACAAGACTTATGGAACTGATATCCTGAAAGAAAGCTCTCAAAGCAAAGTACTTCAAAATAATGTAAAGAGTATTATAAATGTAGGCATTTATAGTATTGTACATTTCGGATATCGATATTTTTAAATGAGAGTTATTTATAACCTGATTCGATAGTTACTCATATATCAACTGTCTCCTTATTAATAATGATACCTTTATTGATAGATAAACGTCCACCCACATATTATCGAAGCGAAATTTTCCAACTATTTTCATCTTGAAGTTTAGGAATGAAAACACCTAAAACGACGATTTTAGATTCTAGAAACTAACAAGCGTAACACTAGAGTTAGGTAAATCTAAAGCCACAGGTATTAAGTATAGTATTAAGATGTAGCGAGAGCACAGATTGTGAGCGTGTAAACACGACAATAATCATTCGGCGAGTTGATACGCGGCGCTTGATTCCGCAGCTCATTCGCTTTTACGATACGGCCAGTTAACACGCTGTACGCTTTGTTTCTCCACTCTAACATCTCAAGGAAAAATATGCAATAATGTGTTTCTTATTATTCTCAGTTCGTGTTTCGCTGTTGACGGTTATTGCGCTACCGTATCTTATTGCAAATCATATAATTCGTCAGACGCTGTCGAGAGCGATCGAGTTCCAGCGTAAATGATCCTGGTTTATGTTACTGAAACGTCAGTGATAGATAATAGATGGATATTAGACAATATATTCTCCTATTACTCACATTAATATTCAAATAATAAAGAATATAATCCACAATGACTCATAATTGTTAAGTTTCTTTCAACAAATTCTTGTTGATTGGGATGCGGAAGGCATTTTTTTTCGTCCAATTCCTGGTGAGCTACTTGCACACAATAGATCTAGATTCTAGGTTACGTACAGTCAGCCACACAACTACAGGAACTAGCTCGGCCTTACGAATGCGGCATGAACCTTCTAATTGAGCTACAATTACTGGCGTACCGTACAAAACATTACTGTAATCACCACTTTTGACGTATTCATTACACGAAGAATAGAATACGGATCAAATAGTTTTATCGTTTGTGGACGGAAATAATGTTTAATGAATTTTGCAGACAAATTTTATTATTTACATGGTTAGGTAATATTAACGTACCGAGAAACTTTGTTTTTAGTGACTAGGATTGTATTAAGAGGAATGCAGATGTTGGCTTAAATCTTTCCTACAGATATTTAAATTTTGTTTGATATTTATGATCCCACTGCTGAGCAAATTAACTATAAGAAAATCAGAACCAAAATCCACACCAGAAAATACGTAATTTTTTATACTTCTATTACTTTAGTGTATGGTTTGATGTATGCTGTTGGTATACCTGGACAAATAAATAAATAATTCGCTAATTGCATCTCCGCCTGTACCCCGACAGTACAGCAGTAATGTGTAGAGCACAAGATTGGTCTCGCTACACTACGGCGCGGCGGCGCTCGGCACGCTGCCAGCGCTTACTGTCGCCCCGCGGCTCCGCCCGTATCACTTTTATCGCAGCCCGATAACTACAGATGCTGGCTTTATTATTTACTTCTCCTATTGAGATGCCTTCTAATGATAAATATGGCTTGTTTTTGGGACTAGATTCTGTTGACGGAATCTTTTACTTAGAAGGAATGTTATACTTTCTTTAGTTGAATTTCATTTAAGAAAGGTCAGTAAAACAGTAGGAATAATGCTAGGTTCTTTGCACATAATATTATTATAGAGACTAGTGTCTTAGGTAGGTAAAAGCTGTGTTAAAGGTTTACATCTTGTATTATTTAGTGTGGGAAAATAAGAAAGAAAGCTTCTAATTGTTCAAGAAATTAAGAAAATAAGTACTTAAATAGTTCATTGACCAGCAAACGGATTTCATCAATGAAATGAAGATAATATGAATGTTCTTAATAAATATGATCCTGAAGTTCATACCAAAATCTCCTTAATTTGGAACAAGTACAAGTATATTCTGGTTAGGTATCATTATCTGAGTGAACATGTGGCGGAGTTCATTAGCCGGGACATGCGGGGCCATCCATCACTCCGGGACACACGCAAGGTCAAGGTCATCGGCACGTGACCCCGGGATATAATCCCGCTAATATTAAAACATATTCAATGATATAGATAACAGAAATCAGTTAAAAGTTGAATCGACTGAAATTTGCTGAGCCTCAAACGATTGGTTGTAATTAATCAAAAAAGGTTTCCTAGAACCTGAAAACAAATATTTTTCTAGTCTTGGATTGCACCATCCATAAAATAAATGTAATATTTCTTTTTATTTTTGATTTGCTTCGATACTTTTAATTATCGACTAGAATAAGCATATAATATATGTACTCAATAAATTCGGCAGTTTCTGAGCCATCACGGCTGCATAAAATAACAAGGTAATCACACGAGGTGTATTCCGCGACACGTCTGTTAACCCTCTACTCATAAATCTTGCCGGAATCAACAGGAGGGCCCCGCGCCCCCGCACCCCTGCACCCCTCACCCCTCACTCATGAGCAACTCTCACTTCATTATTATACAGAACCAATTTATTACTGTTTACTACACAATCAGACAGCGCTAAGTCAATGTTTTTATCTGAGGAATCAATAATATTGTTTGAGTCAACAGAAATGATGGAGCAATGCCCTGATAGGCTGTGGTGTTTTTACCGTAGGAAAATTCTGAGTCGTCGCTTTAAGTTGGGTATGTTTCATTAATTTCAATAAACAACATCCGTTGTGTGAGATGCTAGCAAGAAACATTAAATAAAAAGTCGTCTGCTGCCGTCGTAATTATTTTGGCTCATTTATTTTATTGACATAAACAAATCGACAAATAAGTACTATCTTCATAACAATTATGGGATAGGTTCGCATTCTCTTGTTTCATGGACATACTTTTTACTTATGTCAGTCATCACCTAATTTAGTGACGTCACTCATCGCCGCATATTATACTCATTTAGTTTCATTCGTCTGTCACTCATCACCAGTTTAATTACGAAGTACAAAAGCTGTCGACACCGACTTAAAACGAAAGTATTTTTTATGGTGATGACAAGTCTCGTAACTAATTGAAAACAGATTTGAGAATTTACAGACAAACTTCTAAAAAGAAATATATTCTTACTCTGGATGCAACGGCAGCGCCTAAAATTGTTTAAGAAAATGTAATACCTTGAGCTTACCTCAGCAGCTTACTCGAACAAAGTCGTCAGAAAAAGCTTGTTGTTTAAAACTTCGCAAGCCGACGCACTGACAACTTAATAAACCAAGTTTAATTAAACAATATTCTATTATTTTCAAGAAACCATCATAAATAGTTTCTATGTATTGTAATGTTGTTTGGTATTGTAACTAATCGTGCTGCAGTTTAAATGCACGTTAAAGTTCAGAGTATTGAGGTGCAATCTGAGCTGTCACTGTGGCAATTACCAGCATCTGTAGTGGGCAGCGAATAGCGAGGCTCGATAGTAATAGTGTATTAATATCGAGAGGATTGTGGATGGATCAATGACCGATGCCGGGAACCGCGCGCTGAGCTACTGTTGTTGAAAACAATTCCTAAACATGTCATAACACCTTGCTCTTCGGTGGAAATACATTTATGCACACTGCGTATCGTTGCTTTCTAGACATGCTGTACCTATTTTGTTTATAAACTTAAATTCAAACCTTATCTACCATTGATTAAATTATCAGCAATAATTGATTATGTGTCACCGCTAAGAATGATATGAATGACAATTATTAGTCCTAGAGGTGTTTAGTATAGTGCTGTGTAAATAATTAAATTAAATGAAAATATTAGAAAACTAAATATTATATTAATGCAAGATAGCCGATTGAACCTTGTTCACAAATTTGAAGCTACCTCAATACTGATATTGGTGACGAATACGTTATTAATACAATCCCAAAATACACACAAAGTCACATGTATAGCTACGTGAAAATTTTACAAATAAAATGTTGTAAACAAATCAAATAAACATCACTTTATTCTGGTCGAGGCTGCTTGAAATTCATGACAATATATCCAGGCTTCATAAATATATTACGTTCAATATACAAACAATCTCTAGAGATTTATAGTACTTTAAATATAGTTGAATGCAGAAATATCCGAATATAAACGACGGTGGTAGATAGCGTGCGGGGCTCGGCGGCGGATATACTCGGGTAACAACACTATGCTGAACGATTATGAATGAACTAGCTGTGCCCCGCGGTTTCACCCGCGTGAATGACAATACATACACTATCTTTATAAATTATAACTTATGTGTTATTCCAATGTATCAGCTACATAATTATTAAGTTTTATTAAAATCCATTCAGTAGTTTATGCGTGAAAGAGTAACAAACATCCACACATCCATTCTCACAAACTTTCACATTTATAATATTAGTAGGACTATATCGAGACCGGTCAAGTACACTACGACTTGAAACAGTTCGTATCAATGTAAATTCTTTCATTCTCATGAACTATGAGTTTTTCGTTCAATAATCTGTTATCTCAACCAAAGTATATTCAAACGCATTTTTCTATCCTTTATGCTTGTACATAATGATGTGTACATAGGTATACTATCTCGTGAATTGTGGAAGTAAAATACGCACTTTTCTGTAATTACCGTGGGGAAAACGACGCCATTGATATGAATTTTTAACTTCCATTGTATACTCATGACGATTATTGATAGGCTAGACTAAAGTTTGTGATACTAATAAAAACCGGTTAGTGACACAAATCCATATCAGAGACAGAAGTTACAAAGTGATAATCCAAAATATCTGTATTAAAGATGTTGATCAGACAAAATGTAAAGGGAAGCTAATCAGGATCAATCACAGACTGTAGCCGAACATTCGAACATTCGAGAAACAAACTTGGCTTGTTAGTGAAATAATACGATATTTCCTGTAGACAGATTTCGCGAAAGTTTTTCTATTCGCGTTGAGTAAGTCACATGTCGAGATTAACAGGAAGTTTCTAAGTTAGTGCCAATCATCATGGAATTACCTTTTAAAAGAGAAGAGCTTTTTAAGATGTTTTATGTTGTTACAGATATATAAAGTTACGTCACGCGACACCTTGTTAATGTTATCTTATCTTTTTCAGACATTTAATATTGAAGTAATGTTGTCAACGAATTTTACAGTCATGAAATAATAACATCTTTTGATAGGCTTATTATTCAATTTCGAAATACTTTACAATGTAACCTGGTCACGCGCCCTCCACGTTACATTATTACGAAATATTCATTCTGCATATCTTACTGATAGATAATATTATATTGTAAATAACAATTGAACCTAAAAAACTAGATAAAGTAATCATAGTCAACAGATCCAAGTATCTATTGTATTGTTTGGACCTTTGGCCTAGAAATACGCGAAACAAGCTCAAACTTCAGGCTGACTTATCAATAGCTTGTCTATGTGTCTAGACTTATCCAGGACTAGGCACTAAGTGTATCTCCAGATATCGCAGCCCTAGCGACGCTACGTATTTACGAGGATATTATTCCGTGACGTCATCGATTCAAATGACGTCATTAGCATCAAATGTTATAGGTACTCTTTGGTTTGAGTTATGATTATTATGGCAGTTATAGACTTGCTGTATTGGTTCCCGCTTTACGGCAGTTCTCACTAGTTTGTGGGATTGTACGCAGTTTCAAGATATATGGACAGGTAGGGTGTTCTAAGATAATGTATTCAAACGGGACGCATATGGTCGCATTATTAACATTATTAACACAAGAAATAAATACAAACGACCTTATTTAATTAGTATAAAATGTTACATGTTCACTCGCAAACAAAATTATTTTTAAACACAGAAAAGAACAAAACATTACAGGTTATATTTCCAACAAAATAAAGGTGATATAATTCGGACATTACCCGGCGGAGTTTAGCCGACAATAAAAAAACTGAGTAAAATAATATCCCTACGGAGTACGGACCAAGATAATGAAGTTAGCACGTACTACAATTTAAGTTCTACCTGAGCGAGTAAAATTAACGGCAAGAATTATGGAGGACAGTTAAAATGTAGCTTAAATATTTACTTTGTTGGAGTTCCGGCTCCATGCAGCTTTTTCCGAATTCGCAGAGTTCTCATGATAAAGTAACCTTCTGCCAGACTGTTGACGCCATTCTAAATATAACTTCCTGTGAGACCGGCTATATTTAGAAACGTATGATTGTTAGGTTGACTCCAATTTTATAAGATCAACGAGTTATTAGAGTATTGTTGTGCGTTTAATAAGAATTTATTTTGGGAGACGTAGGTTGTCGTATATTCATTACAACCCCTCATCGTAATGAAATGAATATACCTCAACCTATTTCAAGTTATGTCAATTTTATCAATTTTGGTAATGACAGCGAACGAACCGTCTGGTATTCTATTTATAAAAGCACCAAAAAAGTCGTGCATACAAGTTTACAATGTTTTTGTAATTTATAGTTTACACTTAGTTAAAATAGTATTATATCAGTTTATTAATTGTACGGTTAAATATAACTATGACTCAGATCTTCATTAACTTCAATATATTATAGCTCGTAGCAGTTTAAAGTCGTTTTAAAAAGGAGTCAATAAAAACATTGTTATTTATAACCGGCGACTAATGCAGAATGGAATAATTGCTCTAAACTGAAACAATACTATAAAAACGTCGTCGCGCGGTTTAATAACACACACATTAAGCTATTTAAAACAAACGGTTTCATGTAAACTTACACAGAAGGTTCGCTCCGTGTATTCAACAGTAATATTCTCTTAGAATCTTTGGACCATATAAATATTACAAAGGTGATTCATTTGATTGTCCAATGTAATAAAAAATAGAAAGGATATCATCCAATCTGATTGACAGACTGGCACTGATCAAATGATGATGACTATTGATACACAATTATATTCAGACAAGCAAGGTCATTCATTTTGCAATAGTGGCAACACAATAATAAACAAATTTTGACTTAGGTCTGACATGTCACAGTGTCATGTAGAGTTAACCTTCTGTCCGTGTCTTGTCTTGTGTCTGACGAGCTCCGCGCTCGCTCACACGCTTCCATTAGAATATTTGTTAATTAATGTTATTCGTCGCAGAACTTGTAAAAACTTTGACAAATAAGCACAGCTTTGATAATTACGTCATTTACATGAATGTGTTTGTTTGCGAATGTTAATGGAGGACGGAGGTGATAGCTCAATTTGTTTCACGAGCCCACTTTGTGTGTGTTTAATAACCTAGCTACTGAAACTTTCAGTAACCTAACTGGTGAAATAATTACTTCAACCGTTCCCAAAACATTTACTTCTCATAATTTAGTCATTACTGAAAAACTGACCGTATTTATCAATTTCGTTATAATGTATGGCTTTACCAGTATTTTTTACATTTAAGTGACAGTTTTCAATTATATACCCAAAAAAATAACCCTAATTCTTTGACTTCACCACAGTCTGTTAAAAAGATATCCTATGTTTTAGGCAACATTTTAAACATCATCATCGCAAATCAAAACTGCCCATCCCGAGCCGTCATCTCGAGCTATTTGCACAAGCGCGAGTATCGCCGCGGGTACAGTCGAGCACTTACGCCAACAATAACTCGCGATTGTAATTAATTCGAGCCGCGGGATAATTAATAGTGCGGCTTTGTACATTGAGTCGCTGCCTGAGTGGGTGCTACCGAGCTCATGCTTATATCATTACTGATTGTTTAGTGACTTAGATTTCAGGTGTCAGGTGGAGACGGCAAACGGTGCAAGATTTAAATACATATTTATTTAGGTATGAATTAGAAAGAGCAGAGTTTAACCATGGCTGGCTGAGATGAGTTCCAATACATCGGACTCAAGACATTAAATGAAAATCTTGTTGCCCTGTGTAGGTGGGGTTAAACCAATTGTAAATAGACCTTCAGTGACGCAGTAACAATACGCTGTATAAACATGAATATTGGTTGGAGCTCGCTCTGGCTAACCTTTACTGTTTCCAGGTAAAATGGATGTATCTAAAATTAAATGCAAATAAAACTAACACAAATATCCAATCGTCCGCAGCGCAATGTTTTGCATCGAGTATGGTAATCAGTGAGAGCTGTTGGTAAACTCGACTAAAAAGCTTTTGTATCACTATTCATGAGGTCTCCATAAATAGCTTTATATTTGTTAGATATCGTCGCTTTGTGGTTCACTTGCTGTCAACATGGACGTGGTAAATGTGCTGTTTCAAGCCATAAAAGAGCTTCATATATTCTACATTTTGTAAATTAAATATAGAACAGATAAAGTTGTCTAGTTTGGATTGTGTAATTCTTTTGGTACAATGAGCAAGCCAATTGTCATTTTAAAACACCACTTAATTTTACTGAACTATTTATTACCCAAAGCAATAATCAAAGGCTTACGTAAAGATAATAATTGTATTCTGTATAATGAGAATTAAATAAGTCGCACACTTTGACTGCCAATATTGACGACTTCTCCTTTCGCGGGTCTGCTGGCAGAAATTTCTTGAAGAAATAAGCAGCACCTTTGTACATAATTTTTAAATACGAAATATTCCTGTGTTGTGTGTACATAAATGATTAAATAAATAAATAAATAATATGTTGAACCATGTATGTAGAATGTCCTCATATTGTAAAAAATCTCGAATCCATAAAATGAACCCCAAAACCTCAAAAGCAAATAAAACCCACCTTTATCAGAACAATTAACGAGCGACATGAATTACATGACGCGACACAAAAACTATGTAAATCTCCAACACATTAACAGCTCGCACATACAGTATTAACATTCATGAGTGACCTTTGTTTTATTGTTCGCCAGAAAAAGTAATTACGTATTCCTGTTTAATTAGGATAAGACGGGCTGGCTCATAATGTATCGGTCGCCGGGGACCGCGGCACCTGCTGCCGAGCTGCTGCCGCTGGTACACGAGGGGCAAGGGTGGTGCGCCATTATTAGTTATACTAGTATATTATTATATGTAAGCACTTTACTTGTTCCTGTAGGGATCGACTTCAGTAACGGTACGTAATGTCGAATTCTTCATGCTGTATTTTTAGAATATATTTCCGTAGCAGACACTGCTGACCTTTTAACAGGCCACAATTAATGAGCCGTCCTTAAGTAAGGCCGTGATCACCGCGGCCGTCAAATAGATTCGCAATCCCAGTAATGTTGTTAGCATCATCTGAAGATGTTACCATTCTCTAAACAGAATCCCTTAGTCGTCTTTTACGGCGCCCACGGGACGAGTTTTACGATAAATAGGAAACTTTATAGCTTTAGATTTTGAATACAAAGTAACGTTTGAACGGAAACCAGGAAAATATACCCACAGAGACTGTTTACAATGACATACACCAGAAATGTATTAAATTAAATTGTACATGTTGAATTAAAGTAGTGGCATGTTGAGCTCGGTACAGTCAGTGGCAACACGCTCACTAATCACCCGGATTAAATTGATGTAATCGGATGTACGCCGGGAGTATTGTAATTTTCGGCAATGCGGCACATCGGTTACGTAACGGTAGGGATCGCTCCGGCCCCGGAGACCGGCCGAGCCCGCCGCCGGCCCGGACCGGGGGAAAATGAATTTTAGATTTTTGTCAGCCAATTAGTTGAGAATGATAGACAAAAGATGTCGGCCGCGGTCGCAGCCAAGACATTTCTATGACCCGTATTTGAGTTTTCGTGACAATAGGACTGGATTATTTTTTCTAAAAGCCAAGACTTGTATTTTAGGTATTCATTCTTATTTTAGAAAGTTCTCAAGAGACTCCATCGATAAAATTAATTCATTAAATTATACATTTGTGTGGATAAATGAGTACGTAACAATTTCTTTAGCTCGTCTCATAATAAAAGAAAACAAAGTGTGTTAGCTGTTTGCCATTTTGTGGGAGTCGTAAAAGTCGCATAAAGGGAACAGTTATGGTTGGGCTTTCACCCTTTGCACGATAGCGATCCAACAAAATTCCATCTTTAACTAACCTACTGTTTTAGCCTCGAAAAAATAAATAAAAAGCTTCTAGAAAAATCCAACATTGATATGAAAAGGTACTCTATTAATAGAATGGTTCGAAATTTTCTCCGTCGCGAGCACTGAACGAAACTTTATATTAGACCACAGAATAGAATCGATGCCACTGACTTACACCGCAAATGAGCAAAGAAAAATAATGAATGCAAAAGTTTGCAATATTAAAACGAAAAGCGCTTTGAATTCCAACAAATTGGTATACACAATTAAAATGTCTCCCAATTTAAACGTGCATTATTTATAAGACAACGTACAGCATTAGCTAATTAGAGAGGGCTCGTAAACTCCATGCAAAGAGGTTAATTATTTTCTTTTACGCGCGCCAACGAATCGCCTCGGACAAATTAAAAGGTCACATCTCTAATTTAATTCTTTAAGGAGAGTCCGCAGGTGGGGTACACTTTTATTTGGGTCCGACTGTACCCGCTCCGCTTTAGGGGTCCATAGGTTTACGAGCGAGGACCTTATTGCCCTTATTGCCGTTTACGTCCGGCCGACAAATATTTTGTGACGTTCATAAAAATGGCAAGTTCGCCAGCTATTTTTTCTAGGTCCGGAATCTTGACCTAGTTTGCGACGATCGAAAACAGTTTTTTTTTCTCGATATCATTAAGCCGTGTTCCTATTTTGTGAAAGGGTTTCTTTCTATTTACTTTTTTGCACAAACTCTCAGACTTTCATTAAAGTTATTATATCACTTATTTTCCCACAACGCGATGTATGAAACGAGGAGAAAAAGCCGAACTCGCTTCGGCTCTCAAGAATTTATATTCCAGCAAAATGTTAAAAGATTTATGTAACATTCTAGTGTTCAGAGCGAAGTTAGAGGTAAATTTAAAATATTCGAGCGTCGCGACATCGTACGGAACTCACAACAGTCCGTGACACGCGCCCAGTGTGCGGCATTCCCGGGCTTTCTTAACAGACTCCACTCCGTACGCGAACGGTCGCGAGCGGTCATAAAAAATGATAAACTACCCACATTATGTTAATGTATTTTTCTTTTTCATCCTGTAAGATGTTTGCGATAATGGATGATGAGCCGCGTCCCGGGGGAGCGTGTTAATTTGTATAACATGTAGTGTTTAGCGCGTATTAATTGTGTGGGGATTGACTTGATCGGAGCACCGACCGGATTGATTTGATTAATGTTCCGGGCTCATGAGGCGACATGCTGCCGAGCTCATAGTAAATACATTTATTGCCTGTAAACTTATTTATTTAACTTACCTAAAGATACTTATGTTCTATGTAAGAAGAGAATTTGATCGATACCAAAAAAGGAAGTATATTTACAGAGACAGGAAATTAAAGTATAAATCTAGAGCACATAACACGGTAGCTTTTTCGTACATATTTTTCAGAAAACGAGCAGTAAAACGCGAACGCAGAAGTAATTATCTGTGCACACAACTCGGTGCGGAGGTGGCGCGTGTCCGCTCCGCGAATGTTAAACAATTATATACGGAACTAAACTCTAAAGGATTTTTTAAAAGACTGTTTTATCTTTCTTTTTTTCATACAGGCTTGTGTGCTCCTTTGGATTTATTTCATCTCATCATAGTTTTCAAAATCTAAGCTTATTTAAAATGTCCCATTTTATTAACATTTTATAGGATAGTTTGGTATTGTTTTGGCTGGGTTCCTAAATGTAAAAAAAGGTTTGAGTCTTGCTACTGATGTTTCTTTATGCATTCACAAATAAAGAAAAAAATATAATATTTACTATGTGTCTAATATCAGTAGCCTTTTAAATCAAGGTTTAATTTCCATATCTTTCTAAAGCGCTTATTTATACTTTTTTCCGATAATCAATGCAGCACCACTGTGCATGTGTAATCATACTTGATCGAAATAATTAAATTCTGATATTTGAATCCAAACTCTATAACTTCTTCCATAAAACTCAAAATTTATTGCAATTGCTCACCGTTATCACCCAACTCGTCCGAACATTAGCAATACGAGCATGTACGATAATTGCACCGATTCCTACCTAAACCGAGTAATCCCACGCCTCTGACGCGCCCACTGTAACCTGACCGCTAACACCGGCAGCGTTAAGCAGGTTCACGGTTCAAGGGATAATGGAAGTTTGGTATAATTGTGTGTATGTAAGTAGAGCTGTCGGGCGGTTGGCGGCGGAGGTCCCCGCGGGTCTCGCTGCGCTGGTCGAGGAGATAATCCCGCTGATGCCGACAGGTCGCGGCTCTCAATCGGGAACGGATTAACTGCTTGATTGCGCTTGTTATACCGAACTGTCTATTGCTCAGATGATCGCTATATAGGGAGGCTGTGACGGCTTGTGAAACCTTAAGATACGTGTTAGCTATTAGGGATGTTCTGCGTATTACTTTTTATTCCACCAAATACTGAATCATGAAAATTTTACAAATGAATTACATCTCCGAATAGCTTAAAGCTTATCTCCCAGCATGTCTTGTACACGTATGATGACAAAAAAGGAAATTATTAATTTAAAAAAAAAAACCAATTGTTTTGCAAAATGTAATTTTGTCAGAATTGATGTTCTAAATTAAACTAGTATCTAGATCCAGACGCTGCGGAACCATCTCTCTGAGATTATTATCTGTAACCAACAATTATAAATCCATGTTATTCTGGATGCACAGCCAGCGCGAGACATGACCTGAATAATGTCCCACTATTCATTTACTTCGCAATACACTGAACTAAGTTATTCACTTCAGTTAGCAGCGATGTATTATTTTCCCTACCGAAGCCGCAATGGAAGAAAAACTGGTGTATCTATTAATACAGAACTGGGTCACTCTGTCTGTTGTTACGTGGACTCTTAGTTTGTATTAACTAGCTGACCCGCTGCAGATGTGCGCACAACTTATATTATGTCTAATTACTGCTATACAAAGTCCAATTCAAATTGGGAACAGCTTTAACATCATGAAACATTATTAAGCTAATATAGAACCTACAATCACTATTCAGTAAAAAGATTTTCATAAAAATACCAATTTATCATAAAGGACAGATACAATATTTGCTCCGCTATTTTCTTTATTTAATTTTCTAAATATTCAAAACGTATTTTTAAAGAATAGAGCGAAGAATTCTACATTAATATTTGCTTAAAACTTTATAGAACAAACATGAATGTATTAAGTATGTAAATAAGTTTGTTTGATTTTCAATAAAAGCTGATGGAATTTACTTTTTTATCTTTTTGATATGTTATTAACTTTGGATACCGACGACGTACTACAGAAACTTAAAGTACATAAAGAAAAATGTTACACAAAATCCTTCATAAAATTATTGTCTTTTGTTTCCATTGTCGAGGCATTCCCAAAGGTAAAGTTAATATGTCACGTTAGATGGACACATTTCACACATAATAATTCTTCATAATATAATTTTTTGAAGAAACTACAAAATGAAATGTCAAATTATGCTTTTATATTCAAAGGCGATCGGCAAATGTATTCAATTATTCAGCCAACTAACCAACTTTATGATAACAAAATTAAATTGCTTCAGTAAATATACAAAATTAAAAGCTTTTGCAGATAAAACAGATTTTTTTACAAAAGTTCGTAGAGAACAAAGCCTTTAAATAAATTAATATTATATATTATAAGGCTAGACTTGTATGAACTTTGATACATGAAGTACCTACATATTATAGAGAAACACTACCTAATTGAAATTTCGAACCAACTGGGGATTGCAATAATATTTGCCAGATTGGTTCAAACTCTACAAGACATATAGAACTTGCTCTAAATCAACTGACCTTGGAAGTATTGAGCAGCAGTGGAGCAGTGTGACCTTGACAGTTTGCCAGGAGAGATTAGCGAGTGCAGTAGATAGGGGGCAGCGAGCAGCGAGCGTCATAGCTCATTGGTGAATATATTCCGCGGGAGCCACGGGAACATTCGCTGTAGAGACACTCACTTCTTGCTGTGGACTAGTAATAGAAAAGAACATAGTTAGGAATGTAATGTTTTTACATAATTATGGTACTTGAACCTTGAGCAGAGGGTTTTGTAAGTCAGCTGGAGTTACTAAGTTACTCTAATACAATGAATGAGCTATATACCGCCGTTCTCCTTTTTTGTGTTGAACATCATAACTATAAGATTGTGTATAATGTAGTTCTCCAATTAGTCAAGATAAATTACACAGTTTTCGAAATATACATTTTGACGATATCGTGGTTAATGCTAGTTATAATACACAGTTATAAATGTTATAATATTGCCTGTTCCATACTATAACATATTTCAGTCGAAACTAAATAATTAATATAGTCCTGTCTCTAAGCGAGCGTTTCAATACCGTTTGCCAATGTATTGATTTGTATAAAGACAGGTTTTACATCGTTCGCTCATACTACGTATAATTACTTGGCCTGAAAGAGCTCTAACCGCAGGTTAGCGGTGCGCTAGTTAACAGTCGTGTGACATACCGTCAACATCGCTCACTCCCTTTCGTCTCGTTCGCGCGATTTTTTGTTCGTGTTGCGGCGATTGAGAGCATTGCGGTCTGTTCCGGTCCGCTCCGACCCGCTCCGGCTCGCTCCGGTCCCGTCCGGCCCGCTGCGGCTCGCTTCCAGCCACAACGTTCAACTTGCGGCCACTTTTTAGACGGATCACTTCGGTTTTGTTCCGACTTGTGTTGTCACGAAGGTCGATTTGAAATACCCTCATTCGGTTTGTTTGAAAGAATGTTGTACGGTTGTTGTCTTAGTCGATAAGAAAGTTTTAAGTATTTCATACTAAAGTTTAACTTTGTTTTACAATTTATGTTTCCAACTACATTTTAAACATAACATTGAATTAATTGTACACCATAATTAATATTGCTAAGTACGACGATGTTACTCGTTAATATTAATTTACATTTCAGGTAAAGTTTCCCCCCCTCCTCCCAATCTCGGCACTTCACTCAAACTTTGCGCTGCACGTGAATTTCTATTTGAATAATAAGGATTATTCCAATTCCGATCCCAGAGCCGGGACTCCAGCACTCCGGTATTTTGTTCACAGACGCGCTCCGCGAGTTTTAAATTCGTAACATTCCTTGTTTTCCATTTTGGATGCGTAAATAACGCAACATTTCTGTAATCATCACGACGTCATTAAAATCATTATAACTGACGCCCAGTGATTGCTATGTGGAAATAGTGACGTCATACATCCGATACTGCGTCGCTCACAATTATTTATATAGGATGTGACATCGGGTTAAATATAAATAATACATGTCAAGGGCAAGTTCTGAAAGCTTCATAAAATAAAGTAAAACGAGCCTGTTCATTCATGTAGCTGAGTTGCGAGCTGAAGCTGTGCAGTACAATGGGCGCTCATCGGTTCACAGGATTTAAATGCAGTCGGACCGCTCAGCGGGACAGAGGCAAATCGCTCGACAAAAATAATCTCTCGTTCTGTGAATGAAAAGTTCAATCTTTTTTATTGAAATTGCATGGTAAATGGGTAATGTAAAATTACTTTTTAATATTCATATTTAATAACCTATCGCATCTCTATCCTAGCATTTTAACGAGTAACTCTATCTGCATTTTAATAACAATTTCATGGCTAACTACTCACTTTAGCCTATGTTTCATACACTTCTTTATAAAGATGAAGCGATAACCAATTTTTTCGCAGGCAAACATTAGAATTAGGTATAGAACTTATTAGATTTTAAGAAATGTTGCCTAAATAGTCGTCAGTAGTGTAATATATCTGTCCAGGCGCCTAGGCGTAGCGTGAGTGACGCGGCCGCGGTCTGAGTCGGCTCGCAATTACACTGATATAGTTGTGAGCCAGTTTGTCGCGAGCCGAGAATGCACCCAGCCAGCGCCGTGACACACGGCCCGGTACAGCGGGTAACAAAGATGTCAATAACTACATCGGCTACGAAAATCGTTTTTCCAGAAAATATTATTACTTTAGTAAAGAAGGTTGTTTACTTCTATGTTACTCGTAGTTATGTTGTGTTAGGTATGTATAATACTGTATTTTCCATACAGTATTTCAAATATGGACAAACATAATATATGCATAGCGTCATGTATCCATACCCACATAGTTTTGTAGTATTAGACCGTGACTGTCTATAAAATAACATATTAATCAGCGCAACAACAAGGGTACGTTACATGAACTTGTAATAAGTTTGCTGTCATTTCCCAACGTTCGTGTGTCTCCCGACACGTAAGGTGTGCAATGCATCGCGGGAGACAACTCAATTTAACGTGCACCCTCGAGAGACCCCCCCCCAGCCGCCCTCGCCCCCCGCGCCTCTCCGGCTTGATTAATATAAACAAAGTTTATTATACGAGGGGTGCTTCACTGGCTCGTCGAAGCAACGACACGTCCTGCTGTTTTTATATATTTAAAGCAATCAAAATAAACATTTATTTATTTATAAGTTTATGTACACACAACAGACATACAGTAATAGACATATACAGAATAAATAGGTACAAAGGTACTGCTTATTTCATGTGAAATTTCTTCCAGCAGACCTGTGACTGGAAACATTTAAAAAGAGACATAGACACAGTGTGTATCAAGAAAATAATAATATAATAAATTACATAAAATAACAAAATACAGTAGACAGAAATTACTAAGATATAAAACAAAATATATAAATATATATATATAAAATTATATATATATGGATAAATATTAGATAAGAGAGGAAAGAAAGTGCTCTTTTATACGTCGCTTGAAAGTAGAGATGGAAGGAGAATCCCGGATGTTAGGCGGCAGCGCATTCCACAGTCGGACGGCATGAACAGTGAAGGAGAATGAATAAAAATCAGTAGTATGGGGTTGGATTTTGAGGTTGGATTTAAGATGGGATCTACAAAGGACATCGGGGGAACGGACATAGGTAAAACGCTCACGCAAGTAAGAAGGGTAAAGGGGGTGATGAAGGATATTATACAATAGGCATAGTATTCGAGTGTTCCTGCGAAGGCGGATTGGGAGCCACTTGAGTTCATTGCGAAACTGAGATACATGATCATACTTTTTCAGTCCGTAAACAAAACGAATACATATATTTTGCAACCTCTCAAGTTTATTAAGAAGCTCCTCTGTGGCATCAAGGTAGCAGGCATCGGCGTAGTCAATAATCGGCTGAATTAAAGATTGAGCTAGTAAAATTTTAGTTCTTAAAGGTAAGAAGGTCTGGAGACATTTCAGCGAGTGGAAGGAGAAGTGTACCTTACGACTTACCTCGTTAACCTGATCACGCCATGATAAATGGGAATCAATCAATACCCCAAGATTTTTTGCGGTGTCGGTAAAGGGAATCACAGCCCCATCGGTGTGGCGAAGACGGAGTGGCGACAAAGAGGTCAAATCAATTGCATTTCGATAGTGCCTGCTGCCAATTATCATGGCTTGTGTCTTTGCAGGGTTCAACTGCAGACCATAAGACCTTGCCCACCTGCTGATGCTGGCCAAGTCGCGGTTCATAGTATCAATGGCTGTTTCTGCTTCAGCCAATTGAAAGTGATTATAAATCTGCAAGTCATCTGCATAAAGGTGATACTTGGAGGAAATAACACACATACTTGTAAGATGTAGTTGACGATGAGACGACGATGTACAACTAATTACAACGGTGACGTAAAATACCTGCATTGCTCTACAAATATATTGTAGAGCAATTTCTACGCTACTATATAGTTACATACATATACATGAAATTGATCGAAACTACAACGTTCTACAATTATTACGATTATTACGCGAACTAACCACATTTACTTGTAAACACAAGACTTGAACAAAACAAAGACGAAGAATATTTAAATAGCCCGGGAGTACCGGAGCGAGAAAAGATGAAACAATTAATACGCCTAGTTGTAAATTAATAAAATTAAAACACCCCTTTGAAAAAAGTTCCGCCGCCCTTTGACGCACTCAAATAATATTCAAAGAAATCTGTCTGTACATTTTTTTATCATGATAATAAGAACGTAGATCTGTATAGTTTATATTTTTATTTATATTTTTAAAGAGAATTATGATGCCACATTTTTAGGTGCAAAAGATATAATCTTTATAAGTGCATATTATTATACAGGGTTGTTCAACGAATGCCAACGTAAAATTACAACAAATCAACATAAATAAGAGTAGAATCCTAAGCTCTATTTTAAATGAGGTTTGCAACATTCAAAAGGTTTTTATAGAAATCGTGAAAGTTACCGTTAGTGGAGCATCGGGCAGTAAAAAACGTATGGCTGCGGCAATTTGGATGGCGGCCACTGGTAAATTGCTTCCGAGCGAAGCCGGGCGGGACCGCTAGCTACCGATAAATCTAAACTTAATGAATAGCGACTCAAGGAAAAGGAACTTTTTAATAACAACTATTTGAATAAGGGTGGAACATGAATAATTAATTGGGCGAAACCTTAAAGTAATAGACATGTTTCCAAGCGCTTTTATTGTATATTTTTTAACCACAGCTATATTTCTTTTGCCTATTGTCTTTAAAAAGTACTTCACGTAGCTCTCATTTTTATAATGTCTGTCATGTCTCAGTTTCATTTTATCTTATATCTCGAAAATTTGTCGAATATACAGCAACACAAATAAAACAATCCACTCGAGAGTAATACTTCCCCTCCCACATAAACATAATGATATATCATCTCATTCCCTCGCCGTGTATTAAATACGTAGGTAATGCAATCCCTGACAGGTTGCTTCTTTTATTCATCTCACGTATGATAACGGCGTATCAATTCATCCCGCACAACGTACGTACCTACTCGCGTGTATGTGTGTATGACATCTGGAGATTATTTCAAGGGTTGGCTCCCTCGCAGACTCGCGCCGACTCGCGCAGACTCGCGCTGACGAGCTAATTTGAAAGCTGCCGGGAATGACGCGTTATTGTACCCCCGTGTGATATCGATAGTGGGGTTGGCTTGGGATTTGTTTATAATGTTAGCTCAGTTTAATGAAGTAAAAATACTCAACAAGAAAAAAGTTATGTCTACAGTAAACGCAAACCATTATAAGGCTTTTATTAAACATTTAGTTTCAGCGTACATTGGGAAATGTATTTAAAACTAAAAAAAAATTAAATTTTATATCTTATTTAGCACTCTATGGTAAATTGTATTACTTCTCCAAATACAACTGGTAATCAATCAATATAAAACACATGAGCATCACGCCTGAGTCGGCACTCGCCGGGGGTCGGCAGTGTTAAGCTTCATGTTAGAAGGGGCGCATCTTAATTACTGAGTACTACTCAAATCGCGAGCTTTTGTGTTTCCACACCGACGGAGTTATAATCAAATGACGATGATTGTCACAATCAAATTGGATGAAAAATTATGTCCTTTGAAGCGACTCTGTATGTTTACTGAACGAGATCTGCATTTCTTATGCAATTTCGTATTTAAAACTTCGTGTTCGATAAGTTATATGGTGTTAGAAAAAAAGGTAGCCAAGAACATCCCAGTAAATTATTTCGAGCACTAATTATCCGGTGCGTACATTGCAACGTGAACTAGTTGCGCTCCAATCGATCAGAACCAACTCGCAGCTACCAACTACCCTCTATGTATACTAAGTATGCATACACTTAAAAGTAAAACTTTAAAGCAATCCGTCTGAGTCGGCGCGCACCTGTAACTTAGTCCTTTTGATTTAAACTCATCGTTCAATAGAAACGAAAGAGATTACTTTCATCTTTTATCTATCAAACGTGCGGCTTTGAATTAAAGTCGCAGTCTCTAGCCGGATTAACAGCCGGCTTACCGATGCATTAGCCTTGGTTACATAGATTAACATTAGTTATTCGTTGAAATGGTCAGCAGGACAGGAGGAATCATCTTATATATAAAAATGAATCGCTAAATGTGTTGGTAAGCGCATAACTCAATAACGCCTGGACCGATTTCGCCAATTATTTTTTTGTTGTGTTAGTTATTATCAGGAGAAGGTTCTTATGAAAAAAAAATTGGAAAATTGCTCGGTGAAAAAAAAAGTAATCCTGATCTTTGCTACGATAGTGATTCATCTGCGCCCTGAATAACATAAAGAGACCGGGAACGGGACATATTCATTCATGCGGGTGAAACCGCAGGGCACAGCTAGTATTATAATAAAACATTAATTATTAAAATTTAGGACATGAATTATCTTTTACACATTTTACAATAGAAAATAATGTACGAACATTTATCAAATAAAACAAGGCCTTTTATGTTTACCAATATTTTAGTTCATTTGCCTATTGGAAATTAGGCTCGTTTATCTGGTGTAAACAAACCAACATTTTTATATTGTTTTAGAGAGCTGTTGTGTCGGATTACGTTTGTGTATTTAAAGTTACAAAACAACAATTGAAGTGTTGTTTTGTTTCCTATCATATTATACTCTAGTCTCTTTTAATTATTTCTGTTGTACATCGAACACCTAAACAAATAACACTAAGCATTTAAATGAAGTAAAGTTTATGCGTAATCATTTCTACCAAAACTAGAACACAACAAACCATTTAACTTTATGGAGCGTAATACGTCTTGGTACACAAACAATATAATGCACGTATAAACGCATGGCGTGGAACAACATAAAACTTGTGCTCATTGTTGGCCCTCGTTCGCTGGAATTGGGCGAGTTACCCTATAGATAACACTCCATTCCCCCGAGACGAGGCAAACGTATCTTGTAATTGGGGCGCGGGAAATTGGTCGTTATTACTTTAGGGTAAGAGTTGTTGTGGCGGCAAATGTTGCGGCCGATCGCGTTGCAATAATGACGTCATCTATAAGGAAACGTGATGCAGTATTGATTGGATCACACGTCGCGCGGTGACAAGTGACTCGTACAAGGAGGCCTGTACTGGGATTAGTATCAAGTGTCTGATCAACTCTGTACAGCTCATCGAAATCCACTTAGATAATACCTAAAATAAATAAGCTATTTAGAAACAAAACTTTTGTTGTTTAATTTCCGAACTTCAGTCCTGTCGGTAATTCTATAAAAAGTTTTCGCAACTCGACCTACATTATTGAAATACATTTCTAGAGTAGAAACAAAGTTAGCTCGCCTCCGATTACGAGGATTAAAGGGCTTCTCTGTTCTATTTCAGAATGTACCTCCACACCGAATCCATTTGGCGCGGCCTGATTGAATAGCACACCCTGTCAACACGTTTAAACGGCTAAACATAGTCATATGCCGGAGAGCCTGAACAGAGGACGTGTTTAAGCTTTATTTGTTCGACAATAGAAATTAAACAGTAATATTATTTTTCGTCACACTACAGCTATTATTTTTCTTTGTTGCTGAATATCAATGTCGCACATAACCCTATCAAAATCATAAATTAAAATCATATTGAATTGACCGTGGCATCAAACCCGAGACCATCAGAAAACGTGTTCTAAAAGCATCCTCAGTATCGCGAAGCATTTAGTTTTCATTAACTGCAGTCTGGTGTAATCTCGCGTCGCGTCGCAGTTACATCCCGACGTGGGATGCAATTTATCTGCACTTCTTATAACAAATTAAAGTTTTTCCAAAGAAATCGCATTTGGTTTCTACAGTCAATTTTAAATAACTGTCGCCCGAGCAGATTATATTTAGGACCTACAATACGAGCTTAATAGAGATTCGGTAAATATTCAGTAAATAAAACTCAAGACAATATCAGAACAAAAACCGAATTTTATTCTTAAATAATTGGTATTAATGTTTTCACACAATTATCTAATCACATTGTCTTGCAGAGAGTTAAGTCGTTAAGACCATCTCAGTCCGTTATGTTGTCATAACAGTATAATTTAATAGGTGACGTTTAATCACAGCCCTCCCCTCTTCCCTTCGACCTCGGTGTGAGTCAGCCTACAATACTGCTGACCCGCTCTCGGGGGAGTCGTGAGCGTATATCATGTATGGACAGATAATCATTTAATTATGCTAACGATTATATTTGCCAATTTCTTCGGAGAATACCGATGAGAGTATATTTCACGTGTCATTATATTGTTAGAGGACATAAGACAAGTGGTATTTGCAAGAAAATGTATATTTTTGTAAATTCTAGTTATATGCCTGTTTGAAGTATAAGAAAAGAGAAATAAATAGTAATCCACTATACATCGAAACTAATCGAAAGCAATTCAATATTACTTTCGCATCACTAAAACCGAGTACATTCAAAGCTTACTATTTATTCTTCATAAATAACAAGTAATCCTACACTCAATACTCTCGTATTAGTATAAAATAATAATAAATTGTTATTTCAGTTGGAGCAATCCATCTAAACTTGTTTATTTATTTGTCGAAAACTTTCACTATTATTTTTCGGGATCTCAAATGCGTAAGTAATTTCGCTCTGCAGTGATGCGAAAGTAAAATAAATAAAATATGAACGAGTGCAGCGCGCGACAGGTTATTAAGTAGAAGTGACTGCTCATTCACGGGTTAATATTGTAACGAATTAATTGGAGATGAAAATAATGTTTTACAGTTGAGTCAATGCACGCGAGAGCGTACACTCGCAGCCTTATTAATAACTAAGGAGATACAAGAAAGTCTCGGGAAAATACACTCAGACAAGTCTGCTTAACTTTAATTATATTTTGTGCGAGTTATAACTGCAAACATTTTCTTAGATATTGAATATATTTTTATTGACGTACGTGTCATTTACCGTCAATATCGTTAAACTTTACCAATTTCTGTATAATTGGAGCTTTACGGCGGAATGGCTGTGCAGTGTCCGGTAATACCGTGCTTAAACAGTTTTTGATCGCGTAATTGGTCAGATTGAGGTCTGAGCGGCGCGCGCCGGTCCGGTCGCGTGTCCGGCTTGCGGCCGGCGCGGTCCGGCGCCGCTCCGAATGCAATCCGGCCTCGGATTAGATTCAATTTTAACGTCGCCGGCTCTACAAGCGTTCCTATAGTTTACGAGTGGACGACACTGTGAGATTGCGATGCTCTGCGAGAGCTTACAACTACAGCGACAAATACTTTAGAGTCGGAGGTTTCATAATTCTATTTTACTCAAAACAAAGCCGTAGTTATATTTACTATGAAATGGGATTATATTAAGACTATATAATAGGCCTAATTAGTTAAGCCTCACAAAACCCTGTAATCTGAATGTGAGACTCGATACGTTTAATTCTACGAACCTAAATCCGGATATTTTTAGAGAGATTTCCATAGATTGAACATACCCCGCATACCAAAGACGTAACGTCTATTTATCAAGATTAGTAGCGCGAACCTGACCAGTTTAATAATACAACACAGTTGTTAAGGTGTTAAGAGTGTGCTTTCATCTACTTAAAAATAACAGTGTAATCATGGGTTACGAGCCCCGCGGGAGCGCCGCCCTCCTCCACTCAATGTAATTTACGGACGCCAAAGAATATAAATGTCAATGTAATGTATGGGATAATCAGGGACCACGTGACCGCTCTATATCTCCATCCGGCTCGCTCCGGCTCGTTCCAACGCCGCTGCCGGTGACACACACAGATTATCATCTCGTCTTTCAATGCTAGAATAATAGCAAAAATACTGGAAAATATAACTGAAAATACAGATTTATGTGCCGACTGGGAAATGGTATTAACAATCCCATATGACAGTAAAACTGTTTTGATTAAGGAGTGATAAATAAACGAAGACAAAGAGTGGCGCTGCAGCGAGCCGCGAAGGCCGCCGAGCGCCGCCGAGCGCCGCCGAGCGCCCCGCGAGCCGCGAGCCGTAATCACCGCAACTTTCAGATTTATGCGACCAACAAACAACTGCTTTTATATTCACGTTTCGAGCGCTGATTTGGAGAAAACGAACTAAAATGTACACTGGGCATTGAATATAGTAAACATAAAATAACCTATTTTGTACAAATTCTCACCAGTCATTTTCACAGTTTAAGTAATCCTCCGAATGGTCCAAGTTAGAGTATCAGATATAACAGAGTGGTTAGTTTCATCGAGGGGGCGTTATAAATACAACACCGGTGTTTAATAGTACAGGGGCTGCAGCCCCCGGGCCCGTTAGCTGGGGCCACTCGCCGGGGCCACTCGCTAATATTTCAACGAAAAGCGAACATTAACTCCGTGTTGATTTTTCGCGTTTATTGGCAGTTTCAAGAAATGTATTAATTTATTGCGGACGCTATCAGTTCCGAGTACTGGATTTGTTGTTGTTTTTAATGTAAAAACGTTATCAGTAGTCTACAATTTGCCTACATTTAGTTTGTAACATTAAATCGTTAAGATAACATTGATAAATTTGGGTAGCTAGGCTCCTCGTATCACAAATACCTGTCTAGAAAACGAATTGTATAGGCTTTTGATTAGATTATAGTTTGGAAAAACCATTATAACAGGCTAGACTCCTTTCACAGGACTTCTACAACGACTGTACGGTGCCTCCGCCATCAATCATAAATCTTTGTATATTTTTTATCACGCCTTAGATTTTTTTAGTAATAATAAATATTAGAGTTTGAATACCGAGCTCGCCTGACCGCACCTAATCTACTTCAAACAAACAACGAAGCCTCATTACCGTCAAGAAAACAACCGTTGTAATTCATCAGCCTCATTTACAATACTGCCCCAAAATTAATCTTCACGACTCGTTATATAACAAAGTCTGCCATTTATTTATAAGCCCAGACTTCAATCTAAACACTAAGCTAGTCTCAAACAAATGTAATAAACTCTAGAATTAAAGTTCTTACAAAAGTTTCATCACGATTATAGGCCGAGGGTTTTTTACTAGATAGCGCTATGGAAAGCTAAGCGAAATGGTTTATTGTTCTCCCACTGTTTATTATCCGATGTGAATTTACGACGTACACAAGAAAATATTATGATCGTCCCACTAAAAATACATTTCTTATCTGTTACAATTGAGACGCTCTTATCTCGCATTTTATTTTGTTATTTACAGAAAACTTATCACCCACTTCTGAATTTAACGCCTACAGAATCATATTTCAGAGAAAATTAATTATATTCCCTTCAATCTTAGATTTGGTTACAAAATCTTGGAAACAAGTTGATCGGCAGCCTCTCGAGTCAAAAGCTAGAAGTGTAACACAAATGATCCGTGATTATAACCGCGAACAATGGACACCTACACAAAAGGTAAGGAAAAGTTTCTATTATTTGGAAACTAAAGACTCTCCTAACAATCTGATATTAAATACATCGACAGATGTTGCCAGACCGATGCCTCTGATCAAGTACACTTCGCCGCCTTTATTACAAGTTTTATGAAGATGTACGAATTAATATTTTATTAGAAGTAATACCAGTAACTGTCCTACTGTACAATACAACGTACTCTGTACACAAAGGAGCTACCAGCATTCATATTTACACGAGTCGTGATCAGTGATTTCAGCGAATTTTAACTAGGTCATTCCTACAGGACATTCTTAATAGAATTCCTTACACAGAATGTGTACAACTTAAGCTTATTTAAGCAAGTATCTAGTATTGTAGACAGTAACTTGCGTCTGTTAATACATTAGAATTCGATTCGGCCATCCACCACTCGGTATCGATGAGAACTGCTGCAACAACACCTGACCTAATCCTTCCATTTTCGTCTCCACTCTACGCGGAAGCAAACCAAATCTATTGTAAGTGACTCTGTGAAGCAGTTCGTGGAAGTGGCAGACTATCAGAGTTAGAGGAACGCGTCTATGATAGTATGTATACCGAATACGAAAAATACCGATTGTACCGATATAAACATGTGTTTCATCATGCCTTTACATTATTACTAAATCTAGGTTAGTATCTGTTTTGGCAATGTGCAGCAAAGTAAATACATAACAATTTAAATTATGAAAACATAAGACACCATGTTTACAAGAAAATTGTTAATATCAATGAGTGAAATGAGAATAAAATATTATTCAAACTAGCAAGCAATGTGTACAAGTACTATGCGCGCGCGCAATTCCCACATTAGTAGTTCTCACTCCAATTAGCTTCGAAGCAATACATCCATAAATCAAGCAATAACAATTTCTCACAATATCACCTTACTTGTAGCGAGCACACAATCACGGAGCAATAAACACAGCGAGACCTAACAATGGCCCGCGCTCATTAGCAGTTCGGCCAGCGCCAACAATGGACCGGCACACGCTGTAAATATCCTTCGATACACGAACAGGTGCCAATAATAACCTATTAAATGGTAATAGTGGACCTCCGGGGAGGGGGGCAGGACGGAGGGGGGAGTAAGAAGTGTGGCTCGCGTCAACTAGCTAATGATCGTATTGTGTAGTGCGGTGTGCAGCGTGACACGTAACTAACATAAATCATACTCTACACATTTGATTTTTATTTCGTTCCATTTTGAAATACTTTTTCCAGACTACCTGCTGTAGTGTAGGAAATAAATCCATCATTGTTGTGATAGGTCGAGATTTACTTTTGTTTTTTTGGAACTATGTTACTTATATTATTTTTAAGAGGATCATATGAACGACGTTCTTTGGTCTTTGCAGCTCGAGCTTTTAAAAGGTGAAGGCGGGATGCATTGATTTATCTTAAAAATACTGCGGCGCACCGTGGACACTGATTTTTTGTATAGTTTTAACGTTATATTACTAATTCTATATTCAATTTTGAATACGTTCCGCGCAGTAGCGTGAAGTGAGAGTTCGATAGCTTCAGCTCGTCGCATCGCTCCGTGTTAGAATACGTCAAATACTTTGTGTGGGGCTGCGCTACCTAAAGTTATTTTAGTGACTTATTTCAATAAACCCCATGAATATTCATACCCCGAGCTATCTCGCTCCAATATGGAAATTGGAGTTTAATCTGTCTTTTTATTATTACATCTGTAGAGACCAATAACCCGACTGAGCTGGTTATCGTAGCAAAAACTCTGTTTGCTTTAAATCAATTCATTCGTTAAAAATGTTATTCATGTATTCTAGTTTATTACCGGACACTTTTATTTACCACATTTTATATTTATTTAATTTTCAGCCATTATCGTTCCACTGCAGGGGGAAGGCCACCCTTTCTTTTTTCCAATTCCAGCGGTCTTGAGCTACTGTTGTCCATAGTGCTGATTAATTTCAACAAAAATATTGTTTTAATACTGTTCGAGAAGGTAAAGATTTTACGGAGTAGTTATAGAATCTAAAGGTTTCAGTGTGCTGTGATAGTTATCTGTGAAGTAGTTATATGTCCATCGGCAGAACGCAGATGGAGATGGTATTTAACTCCGGGTCGCGGTAAACTTATTACGCCGGCGAGCCATCGGGTTAATCCGCAAACTCGGTGCTTATAGTGTGGCCGCGAGTCGCCCTGTCACGACAGTCGGGAACTTGTCCCTCGCCGGCACCGACCCGCCACCCGCCCCGTGCGGCCCGGCACAGCCGCTCGCAGCGTTACTGTGCCATCCTGTTAATCTAAGTTGCGGCCGTCTTCGAGTAATTGCTTCAGCGTTTACTCATTCACATGGCGCTGTTTGCCGAGGGGCTGCCGGCTTTGTGCGCCGCCGACGTGCTAACAATCGCCGGATAATATTAAATTAAGTCTGCCAATTAACATTTTCAGCTCGTCTCGATGCACCGCGCATTTGTTATGCGACAATGGCAGCGCACTGAATGGAACGACTTGCACCAAGGTGCCGCTAATTATTTATACAAACCCTTAGGTTTGCTGTTCTAATTGAAACGAGGAGGTAATACCGCAGCGCTGTGGTATTGTACTCGCTATAATATATCTACACATGATTGTTATTAGCAAAGTGAATTGTTTTAATATGGGGTTTCCCACAAGCCGTATCATACTCCAGCGAAATAACTCCGAATTGTTCGCTTGCAGATTGTTAAACGTGTACAAAGTTCTAGTATGTGAGTTGTTGTGACAATTGTAACTTGAAGTGCAATTCCAATTCAGGTTAAAATACATGAGAAAGTTTAGTTAAATGCGGCAACAGAGCGGAGACAGCGAGCGTGTTGTGGAACAAAAGGGAACGAGTCTTATTGTAATCAGACGGCGGCAATAAAACCGTCCGAGACACGCCGTAATGAACGACGGATAGAACAACGTTTAATATTTCCGAAACAAATTGACCAATAAAACAAAAAGTTGGCAAGTCTTGATTTCCTCGGAGCTCGAACTTGTTCAAAGTTCCAATTGTAGTCGGATTGTTTTTTAAAGTATTCTACGAGTCCGTCCCGGGGGAGACGGGGGGGCAGCGGGGGAGAAGAGGCGGAGCGGGGGGGCTTGCTTCACTTTATAAAAACTCAGCAGCCGCGGGGCGGCGGCGTGCGGGGGCGCGAGGGCGCGGGGAGCGGGGCGCCGGCTACGGCAGGTTCCGCGCTAATCTCCGGCGCGGGCGCTGGCGGCGCTAATCCTACGTGACGGACGGGCCCATGTTTATTTTATTCCCTTTCGAAATTTATTTAAGCCGAAAGGAATTCGCTTCGGACTTCGGCTAAGTTTTTAATAGAATTTGGCAAAGTTTAAATAAGTTAGTGTTATTGTTGGGGTAACTGATGTCGCACCATTACTCTGCCAATATTAGATCTCAGTATTCAATTAATTAATTAAGCTTCTTTAAAATTAACTTTTATTATATTTTCAATCAATTATGTAAATCTGGAGATCCAATTTGTGTAATTTATTTTATTCTTTACTTTCAAGCGCTAAGTGAACTGTCCGGCTCGCTTATCCGATCTGCGTCACGACGGAAGACATCAAAGAGAATCTCTATGTCGAGAACATCAACAGCTAAACTTGTACAAACTACATAAAGCTAACATAGAATATTGAATTTCTGAACGAGAAAATATCGTTTGCGATGTTTAGATATTATCTTTGTAAATCTTCATTTATGTTCACACTAGAGATGCCACGAACAGTAAATTGGCCGATTACCGAATACCGAATATTCGGCAACGCTGTCGGCCGAAGCGCCGAATATTCGGCCGCCGAATGCTTGATGGGGGCGCGTTAGCTGGAATAAGACAAGTCACAACCTGTTTTTCTCATTGCGTTCGCGCGGCAGGCGACGACTGTATGGTTGTCGTGTGAACTTCACACGACAACCATACAAGAATTACTAAGATACAAGGTACTACAAACAGAAATAAACGGTCTAAGGTAAAATAAATTCCCAAATTATTTGTAGAAAATAAATGGTTATAATTGTATCAAATGAATGGTCTATAGTAACAACATTACACTAATTATTATATCTAGATTAATTGAACATTCAATTCAGCTAGCTCACGGTTTGAGCGGTCCATCAATAGCCAGCCATTTATCATGCTCAGACAAAGTGAATATCAATAAAATATTTTGATGAAATCTAAATATGTACCGACTCAATGTACGAAAGATAAACAAAACCAAATTCAGATACGTTTGCCAAATTGTATTCAAAAAAGGGTTATGGACATGAAACGCAAACGCATTTTATGTAGTTGAAACGTTCTAAAATCAAAACCATTTTTTTTATTGATCTCCAATTATACATGCAGTGTATTTATATTTAATCATATATTAATTAAGAAGAAGAAGAATTGAAAAAAATCCTATTTAATTAAATATCTCCCAAATGTTTTTCTTCACATATTTCCAACTTCTCATGACCTACCTTAAACACTGTAGTTAATATCTGTAAGTGTATGTAAACCATCACTTCTCCGGTTCTCGTTGAGTTCTGTTGATTTGTATGTAGTTGGTAGCAAGCTGGAAGTTGTCCAAGCGCGGCAGTAGAGGAGTGGCGCGGCGCTCGCCGGGGCTGTGGTTGGCGCTGCAGGGAGATGACGCGGCGAGCGTTACACGAAGTCTTTAAAACAGTTGACGATCTGTGCCTCGAGAGGACGATGTAACACGCATTTCTTCATTCTATGTGCCGAGTTATTTTATATTTAGTATTCGGAAGACTAAAAAAAAATTTGCTTTTTAATATATACTTAGAACAGAGATTATCGTGGATGTAGGATTTTACATAATAAGGTCCAAATAAGATTCTCTCTCAAATTAAGTTCTATATGGTGATTGTAAAACAACAATACTAACTACAAAATCAACAACCAAAATTCAACAATTTAGTTGTAAAAACTATAGAGAACTTACAAAGATTACTGCACATTCTAAGAAGCTCTTCATAATGTTCACAAAGTTATAAAAGTTTGTGCGAGTCGGACGCGACCGCACAACTTGGACAAAGGAAACGCGTGCAGGTGAAAAATGTATTCCGTGATGTTGAATAACTATGTTAATGTAATAATGACGGATAGCGGCTTCATTACTTTGATGTGACGGACAAAACAAAAACAAAGTTCAGCTGTTTATGAGTTCAGCCGCTCAAGTAAACAAATCAAGATTGATTAACTCACAGCTGTATTACTACTCGCAGATATTTAAATTTTGCTTTTTTACAATGTCAGCAAAATGAAGTGACTTGGTTAAATAAACACGAGCTTGATAAATATTGTTGAAGAAAATACATTAATTACATTGTTCTAATGAGGGTGCGTAATCCGCAAACCTATGGAAATAGAATTATTTTCTCGGAAAACAGATTATAAAGTATTTCCAACATTTTATCGACTTAAAACATACAGAACAGTAACATAATGTAAGGCTTCAAGACAAACTAGCGCCATCTAGTTCCAGAACTATTCTAAGAAATATTCCTTAGGTATTAATAGATACTACTAGGTAAAATGGTTTGAATTCACTTTTTGGTTTGAATGAGAGCAAAGCAAATAAATTATTTACATTTATTTGTCCAGTTGTACATCTCAGCAAAACAATTAGGAAAATGAAGAAGCCTCATTGTTTTATATAAAATATAGGTAGTTATAATAAATAGGATGACTTTCTTGAAACCTTTATATTCTGTTCAACAAAACTGAAACGTTACTTAAACAATCAGAGGTAGAGCTGTATAGGTATCAAAATTACACTCCACGGTGATCTATTACACAAGTCTTAATTCTTCAAATCCTGAAATGAATATAATCTCATTCATTGTTTAAAGAGTCACAAATAATCTCTTTTGAAAAGCTTTTCCATATCCTTTGTAACTATTAGTCCGGTGATTGTAAACAAAAATAAACAAGTTCCCAAAGCATATTAAAATTAACATAATAAGCAGAACCAAATACTGTGCTCTGAGAATCCGCCAAGAATGTATTAATCTTAAAATATATGCTATCGACAGATATACGTATGATGTTATGGAAGGAGGATAAAGAATTTTGAATTTTTTAAGAAAGTCAGCGTGAAGTGCGCCTGAGAGACACAAGTTATGTTTGCAACGCGTCGTGTCTCGTGTGGTTCATATTGTGGATTTTATAAGCGACCGCAACAATATCAGCTTTACAGATTTCGGATAACATTTATTTTTAATTAACACACTTTGAAAATTTAAGCACATTTATTACTAACATCAACTTAATACCTTCATCAATTAACTTCTTGAACCACGTATAAATAATGTCAGCAAAATACCAATTACGGCGACGATAAAAACAATTTATCAATTAAAGTTAACGAACCGGTATTATATTTTGCGTTCATGTTTTATCGAGATCTTCAACCGAAAAGTAAAAATAACAGAGAACTGAAATATATGGTTTTCATTGTACCCGCAATTACGTAACAATAGAGTTGAATTGAAAAGCACTCGAGAACCGCCCCCCCCCTCCCCCCGGCCCCCTCCGGCTGGAGGTCCTACAACTCGCATTACTCGATGTTCTCCAACTGCACGACAACATTACGTTTGGGTGCGTCGTCAGCGAATATATGGAAGCCGCAAATCCTTACAATATCCAATAGCGTAAAAGAAATGCGCGAAATTAAATTCCGAAGCGTAGCCATTTGTAAAGTACCGCAGAGCTACGCGCTACGGATTAGCGCGCGTCCACACACCGCTACGCTGCTACGTCGCCGCTACGCTGATACGACAAGCTGCAACTTTTTTCTCGCATGTAGCGAAACCGCCGCGGGCTATCTTTATCTCGTGTATCAAACTTTAGTCGGTTAAATAAAAAACCGTTTATTGAAATCTTCGTAAGTTTTTTACTGCTCGTATTCTATGATCGTTTTTAATTGTAAAAGCCTGTAGGGCTTTCGTAGCGTGTAACTTGTAACTTAAACTCTCAGAGTATAGTTACAAAGAAAATAAAATTTTATTTTTTAATTTCTTTCGTAGCGTTGGTGTTATAAATATTGTATTTAATACAGTTTGATCATTTATCAATAATCGTTATCGTGGAATCGGTGGCATATCAATAAATTTCCAAAATAATTATCTGAGCTCAACAAAGGAAACCCTCGTCGAATCGAGTAATTTTCGTGCCCCCGACAAAAATTCCGATACTCGTTATTCAAATACGAAACCGGAACATGATTCCGGAACTCATTCGAGGCTCGCGCCGCCACGTCGAAGGCCGCTCAATCGAAAATTGAATTTCAATGTCACAACAGTGCAGATGTAAAAATCGTCGGCGCTCGGGCGCGCTCGGCGATCGTTGGGCGGTGCGCGCGCAGCGGGCGGGCGCGGGGGCGCGTGGGGCGCGGGGGCGCGGGGGGCGCGGGGCGGGGTGCGCGCGCTGCCGCGGCGCCGGCAGTGTCCCGGGCCGCCCGCGTCCGCCGCACGTGTGTCGCGCGATGCGCCCCCCACTGCCCCGCGCCCCCCGACTCGTGCGCGCTCGTGCCCTGTGACCGCAGTGAGTGTTCTGTGTGGACGCCCGCTTCCGCGACTGTGGCGCGATGATGGCGCGACACCGCACGCGCTGAATCGGATGCGATTTGTCGCAACGTATTTCTGTACCTCCAGTAAGTTTCAGTGTTGTTGCGCGAATTAAATGCACAGTCGACCGGCTCGACCAGTGCGAGTTGACAAAGTTTAGTACTATCTGCTGCTCGATCTGAGCGAGTGAAACGGTTCAAGTGGTGACGAGGATTGTCGCACAAAGCGGCGCTAGGCTTGTATCTGTCATCTACGACTTACGCGACTTATCTTGCATCTCGGCGCGGGTCGCGGCGGAACTTCTGCGAAGCCTCCGACAGCCGCCGCTCACTAGGTACAGCCGGACTACTCCGGAACCTTTAAACTTTAAGGACAGTTGTCAACTGAAAAGTTTATAAGTTTTAATTGTAATATTCCATAGTTGCGCTTTAAACTTTTAATGATTGTCACTTTATTCATGAAGCTCTCGGAGAGCAGACAACTGAATTAAACAAAACCGCTAAGACGTTGTGAGTGTTGATGGTGGCAGACTGGAAGCGCGCGGCGCGGCGCGGCATGTGCCGGCAGCTGCTGTGTGCATGTCGTACCGAGCGGCCGCCGCACCGTGCCGCGCCGCGCTGCGTTGTCACCACAGCCTGCATCGCGTTAAACTTTACGAGCGGTTTAAAGCGAACATTAGCCACCGAGCACTCGGCACAGATAACGCCGGCCTCTGAATAAAACATTCAATCTCCGAGAGAAGCCACTCTATTTGATTAGCGTCGTAATTACTCATATAACTCCGCAGACGTCTCTCCAGAGCCGATGCGACTTCCGAAGGTTCAGCCGCGTATTTGTTTAAATAATGACGGAGCGATCGCTCGCGCGGACAAAGCTCTACGTTATTAAAAGAAAGTTTGAATAGAATGTCGCCGAGAAAATTTCGTTTATTAAAAACAGGCGCAGAGCGAGGATCCGGCGGCGCGCGCCCGACGGCGCTTTGAATACGCGGAACTAAAAAATATTAAATAAGCAAGCGAAGGCGCCGCAAACTGAGCAAAGAGGATTCCCTTTTTAATCCAACGACTGAATAGTAGAGTTTGAATAGCTGGAGAGCGACCCGGGAGTAGTCGGAGCCTTATTGCAGGCTGAGGCCGTACGGGGGCTGAGGCGGAATCGCTTTACCGAGGGTTCAATGGGATTAGCCCTTTCGTAGGGACGCGATAAACTAATATGCGGACTGGGATAGCCAGCGTTACGGCAGCCCGCGACACCCGCGACACCCGCGACACCCGCGACACCCGCGACACCCGCCACATTCGCGACATTCGCGACACCCGCGACACCCGGGGCCCAGGGTTCGATGGCTAGCACGGCCAGGCTCTACCTGGATGTCGAGATCAATTAGGGTTCTAAACTTGTTTTTTATTAGTTTTATGACAGTGCTCATTAAGTACTTTTATTTTTCTAATATATTATTGTCTGAGGTTAGATCATATCCCTGTCAAAAAGGAAGTCTCTAAAAATATGAAACGCAAAATTATATTTGACCAACTTGACGCATTACAAACTATAAATTACATAAAATCAATGTAAGACTAATGAAATCAATACAAGAACGGTCAAAGGGAACAAATTAAGTACAAGTAACAGTGAGCCGTATCCAAACGACAATTAATTAGATAATAATTTGAATAAGCGGTTAATAGAGCCGCTGACGACCATTCAGGGAATTGTTTAATGAATAGATTGTTGTTGGATAAATTATGAAAGGAAAAGCTTTGGCTCGGCTCCTTCCAGACTCAGCGTAATCTGAGATTATAATAGACAAAGAATATTACGAGTTCATAATTAGGGAGTGGAGATGCCGACTCTAATCGTCGCCGCGTCGCTAAGCGCTGTTGTTTTAGGGCAACACGCACGCACACATACGCACTTATATGAATACAAATTTCAGTACTTGAAAATATTGAACATCAAAAGTTTAATTTATATTTTTTGATAGTACCTAATTAATAATTATGAGAGAAATGACTAGCCTAATGCTCATTTACTTAGATAAAGAAATTTTAAATAAGTTTAAAATTTCAAATTAAAATCATGATTACGAAATGGAAATTAAAAAATAATTTAATTTCGCTATAACAACAAATAAATATAACTTTTCGAACATACGACAATTGTGTAGTACTTCTTTCATTCCCCATAATTTTGGTCAAACAGCTTTCTCTTTGTATAGTTGTCAGTGATAATTCAGAGTAAACATAAATGTGCTGTAAACTTTACACATAAGCATAATATTACGATGAATGACAGTTACAGGAAACTGCGATGGCCGGCTATTACAGTTGTGACTACAGTGGGAATAATTGTTTGAACATGGCAGTGGTGTACAAAGTGCTCTCGGTGAACATTTATTATTATGAAGTGAAATAGTGCGGCAACATCTCGTTACGTGTGTAAATGAGGACCTTCGTTACTTAATACCAAGTCATTATTATAATAGGTGTGTGCCATTAGCCGCCCACATGTCTTAGGCAGCAGCTTCCTCGCCACATCTCAGGCGCGTGGTGTGACGCGAGCGCGGGCTGTCGAGAGTCATGTCGATCAGATCGCTCCCCGGGGAACAGATAAGCCAATCCCGCAGCGTTATATAAACCTTCACTATTTTATGACGCGATTTAACGCCACGAGAGCCGGATAAAGTTATGTTTGTTGTGTTGGCGTGTATCTCGGCTTGCTCCCAGTCTCGCCCCGCCCTTCAGTAACTCGGATCACTCATGCTCGCACGATCCGATTATTTATGTGTTTCAGTGTGACGAGTTTGACGAAAGCAATCGGTTTACTTGACGTCACCACAAGCTCAGCTCCTTTATCGTTATAGTTTTCCTCAGTACTGCCATCTGTCGTAGCCTTCGACCGAGATTTATCTTTTACGAAATTATGATTTCGTCGAACCGCGCTTTTATCTTCACCGATCCGAAATGTAACTGACGCGTTCATAGAACTAAGATCGCAGTGTCAGGACTTTGTAAACAGTTATTTATATCTGACGTTTCCTTCGAGGTTGCTAAACCGTGTTCAAATAAATCTTCTTACATAGTGGGTGAGTGCGTTAGTGAGTCCATTACAGCGAGATAAGCGGCCCGTGCGGTGCTGGGGGCGCGGTGTACAGCGCGATAACAGAAGGGTATTATATCGAATCCTTTTATTGAATTTTCTTCCTCAACGCTCCTCTGTGCATATCTCAAATTAGAAACGTTGCCCCATTATGTAGCAGTAGTGGTTACTTCGCTACAAAGAAAATAGAAAATTCTACAATACCGAAGAGATTCAGTTCTTTTGTTCAACATTTTTATTATTATATCTTTCAGCTGTGTGTGTATGTTGTGACAGCTAGACAGACAAGATAATGGAAACAAACGAGTTAACTTGTTAGAGTAAAACATATTATTTCAAGTATATTAATGAAATCATATAGCTTCGTCTGTCATTGATTTATGATAATCCGATAAATCAGAATTCGGTGGTAACTGTGGCATAAAGAAAGTAATTAAAATAATGAAACGGCATCAGGGAGCGCGTCCGTCAGTGTTTAACGAGCGCGTCACCCGGCCCGCGCGCCGCCGGCCTCTGAATTATTCAATATTACAAATTACATTTACATCTAGAATTTGGAAACTGAATGGTTCCCCACTCTGCACTGGAGGCGTTAATAATTGTTTAATGGACATTATTAGACAAACTATATTCGTGTTAATGGTGTAATTTGAGAGTAAATATTTATTCCATAGGCCCACAGGGACGTGTTCAGGTCATGCTCGCCAGGTCTCCTGGAGATCTAATAGAAACCTGGGAAATATACCTTTTACTCTACACGTAATGCTAATGCATAGTGATCATATTAATTTACTGTAAGCAACTCAATGTCAGTTTTTAGTGCTAATGTTAAGATAAGGCTTTTTTACCAACATTGTATTGCAAAGTGTATGAGATTGTCTACCTACTGATAAATTAAATTTAAAACGCTTTGATAGTAAACGAACCTTAGTACGTTGTAATAATTAATTAATGAACATTTATGAAGTAATTTAAAGTGATTCAAATTTCAATGTAGTGACGCAGTCTTAAGCACAAAGTTAAGCTGAAACAGTTTTTACTCGACGGTTTAAATCTTGTAGAGTGTGTCAAAAGAAATAGTAAGCGTCAGACTACGCACAACGATCAATTACTTTTCATGTAGACAACGATCAAGTTAGACAATTCTGATATTCTAGCTCAGCAACTATACAACAATATTTAGTCGTTATTAGGGACCAATCAGCGTTCCGTGTAATGTTTACCGTCACTTAACGGCCAATGTAAATGATACTCAAGTGATGAAGAGGAGCTCGTAACAAAGTGAAGTTAGCCGCAAACCATGTTCCCAGCTCATCAACTCGTTTCGTATATGAAAATACATTTGCGGTGATGTTACCCAACACGGCCCTAATACGAGCGGCGACGGCGATGCGCCGAGTGATGGATCGTCCATTGCCGGCAAACTGCCACTTTATTGGACATTAATCGTTCTGATGTAGCGATGGATACGCGATACTGCGATTTGGTGTCGAGTTTTAGTTTTCGTTTGTACAGATTAGTTTATTGGTGATTACTTAGAGGCTCGTGCTAGATTCTGTGACCTGTGACTGTGATAAACATAAATATAATATATGCGACCGTGTTCCCTCGGCGAAGACACGCTGTTGAATTCCAGTAATTATAAGATATTATAATAAGTCATAAGTTTACATTATGTGCTGAAAATTTGTACTGAAATACTTTGTGTGATTTCTTTTATTTTGTATTTTTTCAATGAAGACGTAGTTTAACAATTCGTGTTATTTATTCACAAGTGTATTAGTGTAGTCAATATAATAGTGGTGTGCTTGCGTCTAACGTAATTGATTCAGTAATTAAATGCTCGTAAATAGTTGATTGTTTGGTTCACAATGGGTCCGATGTAATCGGCGTACTATTAATAACAGGCTACAATTAAAGCCCGCTCCGGTCGGCGGTGTGTGCCCGCTTTATCAGGCGGCTGAGTAATGACCCGCCCTGGCTCTACCCTGGCGCCGCCCTGGCTCTGCCCTGGCTCTTCCCTGGCCACCAGCACCACACACCAGCGGTACAGGGGTGCTGTGCTTGGACTCGGCATGAGGGTGTCGGTACAGTTCCCCGCGTCACTCGCTAAGCCGCGAACCCGTCCCGCAAACAGTTCCATTTCCATTACAGTTAAATTGATATCACTCGCTCAGAGCTAGCTTATGGCTGATACTGGCGCAAAAGCTCCTCTGGTACACATTTACCTAAATTTACTTCCACAATTTGGACATATCAAATATCATTTTAAGTTAATGGTTGGTTGAGAGCAATTCACAAAGTGTAATAATATATTCTACCTTAATACTTGGGTTCCCGCCTTTACGACTGTTATCCATAATTGCCACAAGCATTATTCATTGAAGCGCTATTAACATAAGAACCGATGCGCAAAGCTCTTCATTATAATCTATTTAAAGATAATTCAATTATGTGAAACACTCGCACTGTTCATTTAAATTAATAAACTTTGGTTGTGAGTATGTTTAATTCAATTCACTATTTAAAACATATCAAATGATTTTTATGAGCAAGGTATCGATATAATGTTAGTTTGAGTATTGATGTGTCACAATAACGTTATTTCTTATTTACTTTCAAGAAATATTATGAACATTTTTGTAAATAGCTCCGTCAGTAACCAGACTTATAATTCGATTGCTACCGCACCCCTGAAACTGAAATTGAATTTAACTTTAAAATCATGTATTAACATTCTTAAACTTATTAATCCCTTGTTACACGGCGCGCTTCAAACAAAAACAATTTCGTGTTGCATATTTAAGTACAAAGTTCTTAACGAAACGAAAACGATTCTTCTTTAACTAGTTTTACAATCACGACGAGACGAGTAAATGAGAAAACGTTCTTTTAAAGGAAATCTGTTTTCTTGCTTGAGTTATTTCCATCCTAGCGCATTTGAGTGGACTGCCCGTTCTGTAACTAAAATATCTAAAAGGACATTCTATTACCGGCAGAACATTCTCGTTAAGTTGGGTCTAATTTACAACACTCGCCGGATTTATTCCGATGTTAATCTGAAAAGAAAAAGCAACTTAGATGTCCACTACTTTGTATTCTAAAACAGTTTTAATGGCGCTCCTGAATGACGCGAGCTCGTAAGTGGACGTTACTGTCTCAGGATATCGCAAACTGTTTCTGGTAGCTTTGATTGGAGAGCTTTGTTTCGGTGTATTAGAGCATTCCGTATAATTAATGAGTTATCCATCGCTCGCTCCACTTGTGCGACACTAAGCTCCGTGTAACTAGCGCGGCGGTGTGGCGGTGTGGCGGCGACGCCGAGCGGCTCACGCTGCAGCGCTACACGCCCACTAAGTACGGTTTCATGTATTACACGCTCTCCGTATCAGATTAATTAAATTTTGTATTGTACCAGCATCCACATTCGCTCACACACTAACACACCTTCTGAGACTCTTCAAAGTGGTTGAGCGCATTATCTCAGAAAATTATAATTTGAGTCAAACAATTCGGATACGAGTGGCTCCTAAATGTGGCAAAGTTAAATATTGCGAGGTCGGGCGCGGCGTTATCCTGGCTGCTTCCGCCTCGCTGTATATATAGCCGGCGGCGCGCGCAAGATGTCGACAACTTAGCGACAAGCACTCGCGGCAAGTTGGACGCGACAACTGCACAACTGCTGCCAACATTTACCAAACTTTATGTATGCAGCTGTATCTGTATAAATACTGCCAAAATCCGTCCACTCGAAACATTTCGACCATTCCGACTCTCAATCCAAAAGCTATGTTTATATCACAATCAATTTGGCTATTTCCGTACTTCGCTTGGCTCCGAGCGTTTCGTCAAATCGATATTGCAAAGTAAAAGCCATTGAAAGCGTTTTAAAACCATTTATAACTTGATTATTTACTCCGTCCTCGTCTCTTATTATTTTTATTCATTTCTCGGCAGTTTCACCGGCGGAGAATCCGTTTATAGGCAAAGTAAAAGATCCATCTATCTAGACGAGCCGACTATTCCCATTTGCGATCCTGGAATACCTTTTTATTATTCTTGGAGCGTTTAGCGTCTTTATACTCGCGTTTATCTGATATTGATGTGAGAGAAAATCTAAATTATGAGTGAGTAGACTCCGACTCTCGTAGCGACGCCTACATACTTCAACATTTAACTCGCGGAATTGGGTTTATCTTTTGGCAATTGTGTACATTCTCTACAAAATCTTATACATGATTATTGAAATACAGTTTTCTAGTTAACCAAAGTTGTCGTAATTGCACTTTGTTTAAAGTACGTTATTATCCTCAGAAAAAAAACGCGGTGCACAATTAACCTGCCGCCAATTGAGAGATTTTCACAGAAAGAGCCATTATGTTTGAAAGCTCGACAAAACGCACTTAACTGCGATATCTCATTAAATAAGGCTCACGAGTATTATTAAGCCTTTTTTGCTTAACATGAACATGTTTTACAAACTACATTTTCTTTCGCATATGTTTTTAACTATTTGGAACAGTTTCGTACTAATGGTGGAAAGGTATTACAAATTTTGGAAAATATTAGACTCTGTTCATATCATAAATCAAAATGTTCAAATTTAATTATGTATGGTTAGCTAGTGTGAAATACATATATACGTACCTATACATATTATTTCTTGAAGTACAGATAAACAAACAAAATGATAAATTACATAAATGAATTCACAGGCCGCTGGGAATTCTAGCAATGTAAGGAAACTCATTCCTCGTGCAAAGTGCGGAGCATGCACCACTCATGTGTGTGTGTGTGTGCGTGTGTGTGTAGGTAATGAAGACCGCGTCATGTTCACAGCTTGTTCCGTCGTAAGTACACACAACACCAGGTTGACTACGCATTTTAAATGTATAAGATCGTTCGAATAATTTTATCGGCTCGCCGGCGAGTCACGTCCCGGCACTTTGTTCGCGGAGGGGTGATGAGTGCCCTCCTTCACAACTTTGACAAAGAGTGTCAACCTCTCAACTGTCAAAATTAAGAAGCGTGGCAGGTGGCTTCTGCAAATAATTAGGGTGCACTCGATCGCCCCGCGCCGTGTGGAGTGTAGGGCCGCCATCGTGGGGGGAGGGGGGGGGGCGTGTTATCTAGAGGAGCTTGTTTTAAAATTATTCAACTCAAGACAAGTACAAATGACTCTTTGTTACAGTTATTAAGTGGCGTTCTGAACAGTCGGTTTATCATATTTGGACCAGTTGTAACTTCTACTGCAGAGTCTATAAAGTCAAGTAAATGAAGAAAATTATGTGGGTACTCAAATCAAAGCGGGAGTAAAAGTGTTTATCTCAAGGAATATTAAATTGACCGCAAACAAACAAAACAGCGAAGATGAGGGTAAAGCTATGTTAGCAGAGATAATAACGAAAGCGTTCCTAATATCTGCAAGCGGTAAGAAATTAATGCGTAAACAAATTATGTACCGACACCGCGGATAACATCAAACCCGAGCTCCCTCGACTCTGACGAGACTTTCGTATATTAAAGCAGTTTATAAATTGCCCCTTCTGAGCTCCGAACTCCGAACGCATTGGCTTCAAGTACTAAACCTAATGTATAATTGGTTAAGTCTAGGATTTCCAAAACACCCTATTTATTAAATCTCAAATTCAAGCTATTTTATTAGGTACGTTTAAATCTAAATTGTAAATCTTAAGAGCAAAGTTGAAAATAATATGAAAGTTAATCGAAATGTCTGCGAGATTAGTGATGTTGTACTATTATATTAAAGGCTTAAGATAGTTGGAGCGCGAATAACCTAATAATTGATATCGCCGTCAAACATTTTAGCTTGTTTGAAAGTGAAGGCTAATCTTTATTGTTGTGTTCATTACAAACTCTCGTTAGTACCAGAGACACGGGGTCCCTCGGGGCCATCAGCGTTACCACTTCCCTCGTATAAGCAAAAATAATATGAAAGTCGCCATTAAAACTTGAGCTTTTAAAACTTTCATTGGCCAAGCTAAGGCTCTAAGGTATTTGAGAAACGGATTATTATCAGACTAAATATCTTATCGAACGATAATCAAATAACATATCTTCCATTTATTATAAAGTATTTCTCAGTAAATTCCCGTATTAGTACGTTTTCCTCAATTATGTGAGTGAGCGAGGAGGGAGGTGAGAGGTCTGAGGACGAGTGCCATTGTGCCCAAAATACATTCTGCGAGGCTCTCACGCTCATTATACAGAGCGACCCGCGACGCGACGATCAATGACCAGCACACATGCTACTGTTCCGTATATCTTCATCATAACAATGTCTGAAGGTTTCACAGTAACTTGAGGTTAAACTGGACCTAAGTGTTGATAAGAGCCAATAGCCTCGTACCACGTAAACCTTAACTAAGCCATTCAGTGTTCTCTGATTATAATAATACAGTACATCAAGTAGAAGGCGTGATTAATTTTAATAAAAAAGAAAGCGAACAAGACTGTAAAGCAAAAACATAACAAAGTACCATTAATATTACAATCTCACGAACTTCTTATAGCACTTTCCAACTAAACCTAAATGAATATAATGTTCAACAAAAACTAGAGTCGTATGAGTCAGACAGTGAAATATATCCGCGGCAAACGATCCGGCATTAGTATGGACTGTCCCGCGGCTCGTTATAAAGGCCCACTTTGGTAAAAAGCTTTGCATTGTTGATTAAAATATAAATGGTTGTGTTTTGTTTGCGTGGCGGAGAGAACATGACTCCATCGAGTGTGGCGACACGCCACCACCACACCACCACCAGGCGGCCACCACACCGCGACCACGCCGCCACCACGCCGCCACCACGCCGCCTCACCGTCGCGTGACCTCTAATGAGTGCATTATGTCAAACTGGATCACTAACATCACGTGTGCTCGGAACACATAAATTGCCACATTTTGTTCCACATTTAACCAGTTAGACGAAAATTGTTAAAGACTTTAATTCTCACCACACTTTGAAACATGCGACCGTGTTTATGAAACCCCATTCATTCGACAGGTGTTGGGAACACTGCTGTATCGATTGATATTTAAGTCAAAATGCTACTTTGATAAGTGTTAATAAATATAATATTTGAGTTGATGACGTCATGGTTACTAATGGTCGGTAACAAACTGTTAGCCGATCTATTTTGGAAAGGTTTGAATAAATAATTACTTTCTATAACTGAATTGAAGTAGTCAAAGTTGATTTGTGTTATGGTCAAACTATTCTTCCACATAATTGCTTTTGTCATAGGCAAACTATGTTTTACTTGTTTTTCTTTTGATGACCTTAATTAATTGCAAAAATAATGATTTATGTATTTTTAACTACTTATTTATCTTACTTTATACTTGTATTCCAATGGTTCAGGAGTGGTCAATGTCCCTGGCATTAATCGTATGTGAACTATTTTTTTATTTGGAGTATGTTTAGCATTCAATATTAATTAATAACTAAGCATGCGCCACATAGTTCTTCATTATAAATAGGTATCGTGCTTGAGGTCTCACAAAAATAGAAACGTCACACAAATGTGTGTGAGCGACGTTAGTGGGGCACGTGACCGGGTGCCAACATGCTGCGGTCGGAGTTACTCGATACCGACTTAAAAGAAACTTTTCGATTTTTGGACTTCTTTAGATCATGTCAAGAGATTTGCTAGCCATTGTAGAACGTGGGTGTTACAGAGTTACTTATTCCTTCTATTACATATTATAGTGTCTGAGGACGTGCTATATTAAAATAATGGGCACATGTAATGAATGATTTTAAATGCCCTTTCTATTAAGTACCCTAAATTTCCAAAACAAAGAGTTCTTTAATTGATACAGTTAATATTTCCATCATGATTCATGTATTTATCTGGAATATACTTACCTAAGCATAACTCTTAAATAAGAGAACCGTACAAGTAATGCTATGTTGTGTGTGTGTTATTAATACTTTAAATAAACTTACAATTCAGGTAACAGAATGGTCAACGAACTGAATAAAGTTATGACAGCTTATGTCTGTTGCTGAGCGCCTACCGAAGTAATAATATCTATAAAAGTTAGCTGACCTTTCCTACTTTATATAAACTTTACCACTAAAGACGCTACATATTTAATAACGACTTATAAAAGCCACTGTCTTATTGCCAAGATGGTAGGAGTAATAAAGACAAAAATATTAGCTAAGTTAGTGGTAGGTAGGTAGGTTGCAAAGAAATATGTATTTATGAATTTACATTTATACTCCCACTGGTAACACTTACGTTGTAGGTGATTCCTTACAGATATAAATACACGCGTGTTAATCGTCCCCTAACGTTGACGCCACTAACTCATACATCAAATAACGATCATACAATATTCATTACATAATTACCGACGTCCGGGCATCATCCCTCTAATACCTCCTGAATATAGTTTGTATTAATGACTTGTTTATTAAAAATTAATCTGCGTCTTAATAACCAATTAGTGGGAGGTAATACTATGAGCTTGTAAGGTGCACGAGTTGTGCTCGTAACGTAAGGTAAGGTACTTGCGACCCTAGGTGAGCGAATGTATCGGTTTGAGCCACACGCCCCGCGCGCCCGGACGACCGACCCCACACTCGTAGGTAGGTTTCGGGTTTGACGGGAGTTTGTGAGCTTCTTTAACTAAATACAGAGAGGGTAGCACGAACAAAGCTCCCTGTAGAATACGTCAGGTTCAAGTCGAGTACTTAATTACCGAAAAATACAACAAAGATAATTGTAATGACTCTGCTTTAAAATTCAGATTATTTTTAAAATAATGCAAATTATTGTTAGAACTTGTGTTGGACCCTGTCCTATGTAGTAAGTACACGTGTATTATCCCTGGTAAGCGAGGCTCAATTAATTGATAATATCCATGGCAACCACCTAACTTGATTACAGACGATGTATGTGGGTCATCTTACACTTGAATTAAACGTTATCGATGCCTTAGAAACTAGGGTTTCATATGTCATGTCATTTTAATATTGGTCAGTCAGATAAATACCCCGACCGTCAGAAAAGTTTTCAGTCTTCTAATAATTAAAAAAATGAGTTTTTATTTGTTGTCATTAGTACCAACATTTTTAAAATATTGTACTCGGGGATGGAAGTTGAATCATAATTAGTAGGAAATGAATTATAGTAAACATTGTCATCAAAACATAGAGAACTAGATATAATGTATTAGAGACTAGATTAGAACTGTTGACAGCGGCCTACTACACCTAGCTTGTGTTTGCTGTACCTCGAGAGTGTTATGTCTCTCTGCGGGAATCTGCTGCGATCGCAGGTAATCCCGGCGCTGATAGGCTTTTGTTTCTTATATTAACTGCTTATGACCTTATCATGTTTGTGTTTTAGAATCGTTTTTATCAAATAAATAATCAAATAAGTTACCATAGTTTATATTTTTTTGCAGTTGAGCTAATTGTACTACGTGTAGCGTAGTTTTGTGTGTACTTAAGAAAAAGAAAACTAAAACTAATAGGTTGAATTTTTTGTTACGAACGTAGATACGTATATCCTTAACAAAAAAAAAATTAATTGAAATTTTAAACTACAGCCATTGGTTAACAACTAAATTATATACAACTTTTCATGGATGACACTGAAGGAACAACAATATGCATCCCACACGTAAACTACGGTCCATCTTGTGCCAAACTCTGCTGAACACCTCAAAGACCACACTATACAGTAATAATGTTCAACACTTAATTATAAGAGTGCTTACTAAGTGTCAATTAAGTAGCGAAAGTCAATAGGTTAACCGCAGTTAAGTCGCGGCAACTTTATAACTTCAAGGAAAAACTCGAAGTAACCCGAGCGCTTTTATTTGTTTATTATTTATAGACCGCCATTGTTATTGCCGGGTTACCAACCACAGCGGGCTGACTATTACAGGCTGGATTGTAAGATTACTTCCATAATACTGGGTATTGGCCATTATGGATTGTAATTCATTTGTGTTATAAAATGGCTCCGTGTTACTGCAATCAAATGTTTCCGTAATGACAAGGTAGTTTCCAGCTCGCTTTCAACAATGATTCACAGAAATGTGTTGTAAACATCTGCTTTTAACTTGTACCTTATTGGAAATTGCTGGTTGGAATCAGCGCTTCTGAATTAGGTACAGCATACAAAATGTGCACATTTGCCAAAAGCAGGTAAGCATGTAATGTCGTCAATTTCTGTGACATTTATATACACTATATCTATTTTTGAATACCTATATAGTATCTCATCTAGATAAGATGACAACTCTTTGCCTCCATACCGTACTATCCCTCACACATGGTCCTCTATGGTATAATGATACGTGTGTATCGACAGCTCATTATGACAGGCGAGGCAGTTCCCTCCTGTGAGGGCTGTCACTCTCTATTGTCGCAGCTAATTGTCTCCCGGAAGTGACGTAGTTATTGCTAACTGTTGCCGCTTTATTGCCATTGTTATCTTAACGCCGATACACTGGCGACCGGTCGCGAATCAAACGGCTCTTATATATAAAATAGGATTGTTGTTACATGTCTTTTTGTAATAGTGTTGGATAGGGCCATGTAATTTACCTAATATAAATATTATATCATACTTCGATGTGTATAAATACGACAGTAACCTTACACGAGAATATTACTGTACTTAAATATGAACTACATTTAATTGACCAGTTGTAAAAAAAATACTAAAATAAAACGCCTTAGTAAGGACTCGTAAATCCATAAAACAATAATATTAGACGTTTAATGTTGACGATCTCCGTGATCGAGTGGCGTACGCAACGGTTTCATGGTGTCGCTAGCTTTGAGGGTTCCGGGTTCGATCCCCCGACGGGGCAATGTAGAAAATCACATTTCTACATTGTGTGGGTCTGAGTGTGGTTGTTTGGGGTATTTTCGTTGTATCTGGATTCCATAACACAAGTGCTTTAGCAACTTACTTTGGGTTCAGATCAATTTATGTGATATTGTCCGCAAAAATAGAAAAAAAAAAAATGTTGAAAAACAAAAATAATACTGCTCACGGTACAATATCCTTATTGACAAAATATCCTTCAAACATATAAATAAAACATAAATGTCAATAACACATTGAAATAAACAGTACCCACCGCCACAAGTGTAATGAAACTAATTAACTTTAGTACGCGCGTCTTAGCGAACAATTTATTTGATAGATATTTCAACTGTAAAATTTATTAGCACGCTTGTTTTATCAAGTATTTTAATTAAGATCTTTGTTCTTTTTTATAATTTTACACGAAGAATATTAAATATTTTTATAAGAATACCTTTGAAATCATTGGAGATTCATAACGATTTCTTTTGAAACAAGGATGTATGTGTACCTAAGTATTATGTAAAGAATCAAGGCAGATATTAAATGAGGTATATGTATTCCTTGTCTTATGAAACGAATACGTCCCTTAGTATACATGTACAATATTCTTACATAACAGTTCTCTAACTAATGATGCTTTGATATTGTCTCGATGTCTCCACATAATGTAAACACGAGCAGTGATTGTGTAGCACCCGATTATCGTAATATGACACTCCGGTATGCGGCAACATAACAAATTAGCTTGTACCGTGCTTGTATCCTCCTGAGTGCCGGCATGTCGCACGAGCCGCACGAGCCGCACGACCCGCGCCGCACGCGTTTCGCATTACCATAAACACACTATTAATAAAACTCCACTAAGCATCGCAGCCCTCCCCACACTATGTACAACACTAATTAAATTCCGCGCTACGCACATCACTACTCTTACATAAATGTCAAATTGAAAACAAATATCTTCTTTAGAAGTATTTTAATACAGATTACATTTAATAACGTAAAAGTGGAAATGTCAACGAACAAATTGAGTAATTAAGAGTAGTTACGTTTTCTTTGATGTTTCTGTTATAAAAGGTTTTCAAGAATTACAAATTATGCGATTAATAAGCTATTATAATAATATAAGTTTTTTTAACGTTTAAGAAGCTATAAAAATGGCTTTATACATTATTTTAACGGTTTTTTACATAATGTATTAACCCAGACCACTTTGTCACACGGCGGCTATCTCGCAACTCGTCCGCAGCATGTAGCGATAATTTATTCAGCGGCAGTTTAAATCGACAAGTTTTAATGTGCGTCCATCGCGCGTGCCGCGAATAATTAACAATGTATGTCGTGTTATCCGACAGCGCCGCGAATCGTCGCGACCCGCAGTGTTTCCTGTTACACGGACTTTTTAGAATACTCCCCTACGAAAGTGGCAAACTTTGGAATTGTCTGGCTCGTTCCCGTTTATGTTATTATGTTGTCGGAAATACGAGTTCTTTTATAATATTACGTTATTTGTTTGAGGAGTTTCTGTTTACATTGACAAAATAATTGTTGAGTTAAATATCAGACGCATAAATATACCCATTGTTAGGTTTAATTTAATTAAGTATTGTAAAATGGGGTAGGTATGTAACATAACAAATACTTTAAGTAGTTAGGCAGAGACCGAGCTTTAAAACTTAGGCCACTTCCTTGCGGTTATTAATATTTATTAGTTGTTGACAGTCTCTGGTTGGAAGTATTCAGCAGTTTATATAAACATGAGGCTCAGGTCGGCGTGTAACGAGCGCGGCGGTAATACCTGCCGGAGTGGCTCAGTACCAGCCGGACGGTGTCGCCTGGCCACGCCACTTCAAACGATCTATTTACGATGACGACACTACAGGTTAAAGAGAAGGTGCAATGCTACCAAAATGGAACATTGTTTAGAAAGTAAATTAATTGAGCTATTTGCTTGAACAAAATAACGCTCAAATAATTATTTGCTTAAAGAAAGATCCCAAAAGAAACTTCAAAGGAATCTTTGCTTGGCTACGTGGTTTTGGCTACGCTTTATGTAAATAAAACAAAGACGCACAATAATTAATTTGAATTTGACTTTTAAATAACTCTGTAATATAATTCGACAAGGTGACACTATTTTTTGCGTTCTCGTTACACACATGCTGTCTGTATGCCTCATATTTTTATGTTCTAGGAATGACTTAGAAGTTAGTTATTTAGGGCCTAAAAACTGAACTAAATATATACCTACGAGAACGTAAGTAAAAGTATACTTTTAAATAACCATTCATTCTTTTCTCAACTCTACATGGACCTGCTGCGCTCACCTGCCGGTTTCCCCCCGGTTCCCCGCACCACCCTTGCACGCCCCCGCACGCCCCCTCGCACGACGCACGCACAGTTAGCCGCACAAATTGGCGCGCATCACCCTTTACTACTTCCGGCGCGGCCCGCCACGCGCCCTAGTAGAATACTATTACAGTATCGGAAACAAGCGCCGCTCCACATTTGTCTGCCCGAGTTTGTTGCGTCGCGCGTGTCGTGCGCACCTATACGCATATACATATAGCTATGTTAGTGACGTCACAATGCTTGTTAGGGCAAAATCCACAGGCGAATATCATATTAAAATGATGTCGAGAAAGGTTCCATTTAGAAAATCCGTACTTCCGTATATACATATTTTAATCCTAACTTCGAAACTCAGTCTCGAAGATTTTGAGTGTACTACGTGAGCGCGACAAATGGATGTGCGATTAACGCTTATGCGACAAAACTGTACTGCGACTCACTGTAGTTCGAATGCACGCTAGTGCGACACACCGAAGATCGACATCTCGCTAGTGCGACAAACGATTGCGCGACAGTAGTTCGACACTACGGTAGTGCGACACTACGGTAGTGCAGTACGTTGGTGCAGTATTGCAGTAGTTTGACACCTAGCAAGGGTAGTGTAGTACGTTGATGCAGTATTACAGTAGTTTGCTGAGATAAATTTTGAATTACATATATTAAATAAGTAGATATTAAATAATCAAAGGCCGTCGCTCGCTTCGCTCGCTCCATTGCAAGGTCACAATATCTAACCTAACCTAACCTATTGATCTCTGTCACAAAGTTGAACCTAACCAAGCAATGGATGTCTGGGCCTATGTCGGTTCTATATGTTTATGTTCTATTTCTTCATATCGCACTAGCGAGATGTCGATCTACAGTGTGTCGCACTAGCGTGCATTCGAACTACGGTGAGTCGCAGTACAGTTTTGTCGCATAAGCGTTAATCGCACATCCATTTGTCGCGCTCACGTGGTACACTTGAAGATTTTTAAGAAAAATTCTACATAATAATTGTCCTTTTTAGTTCAGATTTATTTGCTTGTAGAAGTCGCCTAAACCTACTAGTCAAAGTCGTTACAGATAATATATTACTCTGTATATAACTAAAAGAGTTACCAAATAAAAATGTTTTTAAGCAATAAATGTACCTCAACGTATGTAACTTTATAAACATTTTATGAAAGACTCGGGAGAGTGATTCAATAACAGTTTACATTATGAACGCTGCATAATCAGCTTAGCATTTTATAAACTGCACAACTTCGCTCGCAAAGACCCATTTATTTAATTGTCCGTCAAGCAAGCCGGCAGTGCACTACCTCACGCACTACTACACTACATGTTACTCACGTGTCGCTACGCGGCGAGTGTTCGACTTAGCTCCGACTTAGTTCGGCCGGATGAGTGTAATGCGCTCTAATTGGGCCGCGCTTTACCCGACATACACCAAATTAAGTGAAGCCTCCGCCGAGCCCTCAACAAGTGATAAATCAAAATTCAATTAGGATTCCCTCCGTGTTCGATGTACACTCATTAATTATACATTTAGTTTACATGTGCACCGCACTATGATGATGAAATAATTAAGCATCTACGTAATACATATCCGCTATTAAATATCAATTTAATCATTTTCTTTTGATGACTCAATGTTATAGATACTTAGTTATGTGTTCCTTTGAATAAATTCTTATTAAAAAACTTTCCACATAACAAAACTTTAAGGAGTTATTCTTGCAAGCGGTGCGAGGGTAGCTGCACACATAAATCTCACTCGCACGGACTCGCACTCGGACGCAACACTGATGCGGCGTTTAATGTTACATTATAAATATAACCTCTCTAACCTTTGCTATTCAGTTAATTTAAATCTACCATCGACATGAAAAGATGAAGAAGAATACCTTGGTTCTGATTCATTATGTACTTTATTTATAACTATGTAACTTTAAAGGTGTAAAATAAAGAATATTCTATCATACAAAGTAAACAAACTTAGAAATATGATAATTTGAGAAAATCTTAACTTAGTTTTAACAACTAGGTGCATTATGTTAGAAACAGGACAGGTTTACTTTGTATTCGAAGGTAGTTATGAATCACAAGCCAGTGTTAGTGTTACTGTCCGTGAACATACCATGTTTGTCCTCGCGTCACCGATATTATGGCGGAGGAATAATAAAAGCATGTCTTGTGTCGTCGCAGCTAAATAAACCGCACTTTATTGCGGCGGCAGCGGCGGCGGTGGTGGGGGGGGGAGTTGGCTCCGTATTCAAAACGCTTGTCGTTTATACTCAATACCTTATTACTTCGCTGAAGCAATACCGCGGTGCGATCCGCAACAAATGGATATACTTCCCTGGATGCGGCAAATCTCAGGTATATAATAATATTGCGCCGACAGACGGTTTTAAAAACAGCTTATTCGGCAACCGATACTTCTAATAAGTAAATATGAAAAAGAAATAACAGTTTTAGGGTGGACAAGTGATTACTTATTGAACAAACCTTAAAATAAATGATAAAATGTTAAGTAAGCCACTCATTCCAGGACAAAAACCAAATTTTACGTTTGTTTCTGTTTTTTTATTCATCTTTCTTTACATTTGTTCTTGATAAGCGAGTCGTACATAAAATATGTATAATGTAGAGGAAATGCCAGCTTCAGTGATACCTGTGTCCTGGACTCGGCTTAACTTTGTTGTTTCTGAACGCAATATCTGAGTTTAGTGGTGCCCCGGGACTCGCGGATCAATAGAGGTGTATCTCTTTTGTTCACTCTCTTCGTTCACTACATCAATAGCTAATTTCGCGTTATCAAACAGTCGTGAATGAACGAATGAAAGCTTTTGATGTCTCCTCGAACATCGCCCGCCGACAGATTCAATATTTTGTATCCACGATATCGCCGGCTTAAATTTATTGAAGCTACGTGATATTTTAGTAGCCCATTATAAATGTATAGGATAACATTTCTTTTACAACTGAACTCATAAAAATATCGTTGAATATAAATTGGATTAGATAATTATATTGAGTTGTTGTAATTTATTTTGGACTGTAATTTGTTTTTCTGTGTTAAATATAGAGCACGGTCGCTCTCATTTCTACTTTCCTAGTGCGCATCCGCATTAAGACACAGTTCAATGCTCATATCTCGTAAAGCGAGTTCAATCATACAGAAAGACACCTTCCATCGTATCACAGAACAATCTACGAGAGCAACATCAACAACCTTTGCCCCGCACGCATCACGTACCGGGTGTATATACCTGGTCGAGCCACTTCGCTCCCAAAACACCGTGTATCACTAAAAACACACATTTGCTCGGTTTAATACAATAAGTACACGTGTGAGCGGGGATAAGAATCGCCTTCAGCCGCCGCCTTGTTTGTTGAGGGAAAAAACGTGCCGCGAAATATATGAAAAGCTGCGCTTTATATGTACCTGTAGGACGCTAAGCGTGTTGGTTCGGCCGTGATCCGCCTGCTATGGAGACTAATACGGATAAAGTAAATGTTATAAGCTTACAGCCTTAAAGATATAAACTTTTAATACATTTTTTTTATAAAACGAAAAAATAATTGGATTAAGCCGGAACCCCACCGCTGCGCAGGCTGTGCACGGATGCGTGGCTCACCTCTGCTGCGTGGGCTCATTAGTTCGGCGGCGTCGGCCTCCGTTTCCACTGCGGCGCACGGACACGGATGTGTCGCCCACACAGCTCATAGCTATGCGTGGGGTACAGTCGCGAGCAAAAATATGTATACTTAATAATATGCGAAATTGTTAAACGAAATTAGTGAGATTTTTTGTCGAATCTCTTCTGCCATCTAGCAATCAATGCATACTAACAGATGACACTTGAAAATAAAATGGATCAAAATTTTTTTTTAATAAAACAAAAAATTACTTAAAGTCAATATATTATTTTTATAATATAGACAATAGCTCTTCCAAGTAACAATATAATTTAGCTATTGTGTAGTAACATCTGTTTTACTTATTTGTATTATAAATTACTTAGTTCTTACATAAATTATACTTATCACAACTTAAATGTATTTATAGATACTAGGAACATTAATTGTACCTCTTATTTATAGTAGCTTATTCTCATAATAATTTCTTAACAATATTATGTGTGTACATATTTTTGCTCGAGACTGTACATAGTCGTGGGTCGCCGAGAAATGGCCGACTCACGCAGCTGGGATGCGTGGGTCGGCCACGTGGCTGAGCTACGTTCCGGCTACGTTCCCACGCAGCAGAGGTGAGCCACGCATCCGTGCACAGCCTGCGCAGCGGTGGGGTTCCGGCTTTCGAGTTAGCTACGCGTGTGTTTATGACGTCAATTGCTGCGTAGCATGTCCGTGCGCTGCGGTGGAAACGCTCTCATACATTTTGTACTAAAGCGAAGCTGAACACACGTGCACAGCCTCTCCGTGCGCCGCTGTGGGGTTCCGGCTTTATGGAGTAATTCGTTTTAATAGTTCTGGACAATTTACATATTACATAGTTACAATAATATCTCTAACACATCACATAAAAAAAACGGTCTCCATTTATTTTGGTTCATAGGTTGTCGTGTATTGCGCATGTCGCACGTGCTTGACGTATCGCTTCACAGGATTCCAACAAACTCGTGAGATCTCGCTCTTGTATAAAATGTTCCAGTTTCACAGATTCCCAATTTTGTCTTTCGCATAGTAACAGCATTGGACATAGCTGCTGTCACAAAAATGTCAGAATGAAATAACTCTGCCATTTTTAGGCTCCACGATTTCGGATTTTAGTTGTCCAAAAGTCAGCTGTACGATTTTATCGAAAGAAAAACGTAGCAGTAGTTGTGTGCGAGGCAGGAGCCGGTACAAAATATGCGAGCAGACTTTATCCGGAAAGCGGATTGGTCAGTCGCTCCGAGCTTAGCATTCTATCTGCGGGTCGTGCGGTCGATTCCCTGCAAATGACTTTTAGTATAGCCGAGTATTGTACGCTAGCTCCGTGTCATATTTGTATTTCAAAAGCAATTGTCACTAAAAGCTTTTGTTTGGAACAGCGTTCAAAATACAATTCTAAACTGTTTATACAAAAGTTACTTTTGGCTTCAATTTAATTTCACACATCCATTATTTTACAAACACCGCTTGTAAAATACGGTTACGGTATATGTATTATTACGACTTCAAGCTCTGATATAATTACAACTAGTTTATTTGATAAATGCTTTGGTATAACTATCGTTTTATAGATGTTTACAACTAGAGGCATTAATTAAACGTTTTAAAAGAGATTGGAAAGGCCTACTTGAAATAAAAATAATTGTGGTTTAGTATTTTGATTCTTGACAAGTAAATTATAAATTTAATAAGCATCCAAATTAGTCCAAAAAGTTCGGTAAGTTCGGCTAAGTCACAACTGAATGAAAATTATGATACGTTATGGACGTCGATTACTATTCCGCGGATGGAGAAAATTTTAATGGCATTGCGTTATACAATGCCATGGTACTGATGTGCGGCCGTAAAAGCGGCCTCCATCACTCTCCCCGCGTGACGCGCGCCAGCCGCGGCAGCCACCTCAGTACCTCACCGCGCGGCGCGGGCTCCTGTGCACAATCTCAACGGTATTACAATGTTTACATTATCACTTGCTAATAGAGTTGCTCTTATGACTTTTGATTAAATACACAAAACTCATACATGTTACCGAAAAAGGTACTCATGGATGGCATAACAATATGAAACTTTGGAATCTCTGTTATAAAAAGGCTAAAAAGAAAATTTCTATGATAATAATTGAAGTGATGTATGTGACATGTAACGTGAGCGTGGCGACAGTGCAGCTGAGTGGGCGCGGGTCCCGTCACGCTCGCCGCATGCACTTTATTTCTTCCATTACTGTAATGAACCGCGAAATAGCGCCTTCCACTGAAATATTGCGCAATTATTTTTTTTGTAAGGAGGCATGATTGTGCCGAGACGCAACCCTATATCACGCCGAGCGACAACCCTAGCCGGGGTCCCCCGCGCACCGCGCACCCCCGCTGCCCCCGTCACACTACAGATACTTGCAAAAGACTAAACCAGAGTTAGAAATATCAGAAACGGAACACATGGCCTAAACCATCATACTATATTACATAAGCATAAATTGTTTTTGGCAAGCAACCATGCGATAACATTTGAGATAGCAATACTTTAGAGTTGCTTTATTTTAACAATACTGCAGTATACTAGTGGCAAATGTGTGTAATGTTTTATCAGTGTTGTTAGTATCGGGACTTTTGTGTGTCGCTGTACTGCGGCGCCTACAAATGCGTCCCATTGTAACATATGTTCGTATAGTGTATATTAAATGACTCGAACGTTCCGACTGTTCCGCTCCACGAGACATCCTAGCGAAAAATATCAACACATTTCTCTGAGAGCCGTTAGTTCAGATTCCTTAGTAACAGCGCGCGTGGAACAAACGGCACTCGAATGAAAAAAATACAGAACTCCATGCGATATATCAATGTTTATGCCAGATGGAGCTTAGCCGGGTTTGTGATGGAATGGAAAACCTAGTTACAGCGAATGGCGCAAACCGCGATATTAATCCAACATTTGAACCGCGGCGCTCTGACTACAATATAATCTCGCTAAGTTATTTTTGATGACAACATCGTAACACGATTATAAGGGCCTTTCGACTATACTATAATACTATTTTTATGGAGCCGAAGCCGCGAGTTGTAAAGTTTAGTGGAAACACAAGTAATGGGCGGCCTGAACCGGGTCACTAATAGGGCATAAGAACCGGGTTTTCCCGGTTCCAAAAGAACCGGGAATTCCCGGTTCTGAGGGTCTTTGAAAGAACCGGTTCTGTTAATCTGAGAACCGGTTCTTTCGGTTCTTTCGGTCCCTTCGTTCTTTCTTGAAATAAACTTAGAAATACAAATTCACGGTAAATATCAAGTTATTATCATATAATATTGTTACAAGTATCTTCTTTAACAAATAAAGAGGAACTTAATAAGGAATTAAGTCAAGCTATTCTGCTCCTGAATCGCTATCGAATGACCTGAGTACTACAGTCAGGGTAGAAATGGCTCTGTTCGAGAGTGGTAGCATTGCCACGTTGAATGGCTATGCCGATTCTCTGTGCATCGAACATACCAGCCTTCTGATCACGAGTAGAGTCTACCAGACGTTTTGATAGTTCTTTAAAAAGATTTCATGCAATCGGACCCCACCACGCGCGCGTTTCAACCCCAAACGGCTCAAAAATATAATTACCCATTAGGTTATTATACTATCGCCGTTTAAGGGTCTCCGCTCCAGCAGCAGCACCAGGAGAGGCTGCCAAACTAAGAACGTAGGACGGCGCAAGGGTGTCGACGCAAGTTGCGTCCCACACCAAAGGCCGAACCAATTTCCAAGGCAGCAATGACATACCGTTAGATCTCCTGCCATCGCCGCGCACCTAACCATTAGGTTTCAAAACAGCTGGAACACTGGCAGTGACAGGAGCACGACGATTAATGTCATTAATATTTGCATGACGGGATATACGCCCTGCGCTCCTGCTGCAGGACAGGCCATGGCAACCGAGGCAATCGACTGTTACACCGCATAGACAACGATGACATGTGAAACAAGGTATACCTAAACGTATACTGATGGCGACCCGGAAAATATTGTCATCCAAAATCGTACCAAGAGTGGTTGACGGAAGTTCCTGTAACCAGAGCCCCGATTCCCATTCTCCCACGACTGAGATCAACACTGCAGAGCGCGCGCGTCTCCTGACTAGGTGACGCGCGCGCTCTGCAGTGTTGTTTGACGTATTAATTAATTATTTCCGTATCAAACTGCAAAGCGGCTCGTCCCACGGGCTCTGAGAAGAACGCTGCTCGGGTAGATCTACGCCCGGGCAGGACAATTCGCAACTGTTTACTGCCTCAGTAATGCACAGAATCTGAAAATCAACCAGAGTGGACCCTAAGATTTGCCTGGTTAAATTTTCAGTGGTGTGGACCGAAGACAAAAATGCTGGTTAGCCTGGAAACTGGAAACTTTACGTACACCTAGCCGACCAAATCGGATCGTAAATTTTAGTACAAAAAAACAACGAATTAAATTAATAGCAGAATTGAAATAGAATTTGAAAAGTCTATTCGAAATTCATTGATTTTTTTTCAATAACTTATTTCAAACATAGTTTTTTATTTCTATAGTGAATTACACCAACTTCGAAAAGACTGATTTTAAAGTACTGATTATTGATTATTGCTATATATATTATTACTGATTATTGGTTAACTTTACTGAAAAACGATGTTGTCATTAGGCGTATAATTATAAATGCTTTTTCCAATAAAGTTTGTTTTATCCATTTGATTTTATTCGTTATGGTAGTAGAAAATCAGCTTTTAAACTAAAATTTTTCGAAAAGAACCGAAAGAACCGAAAATACCGGGTACCCGGTTCCAGCTTGAGTTTGGAACCGAAAGAACCGGTTCCTAAAATAGGGCCGGTTCTCGATGCCCTAGTCACTAATGTCAATTGAAACATCGTAATTGCATGTTAATACAACGCCCTAGTTTGTTCCAAATAATGTGATTTAATGTTTAAAGTAGAATACCTACTGTTAGTCTAATCTTTCACAAAAATCTACTCACAACACTCTGCCTAATATAGAATCACTTATCTCTAGGATTAATGCCCAACTAACACCTAGACCAAAAATATAGCTCATGTACCCTGGGTAACTGATTTCTTATTGCTTTGGTTCTCAACGCTAAACCAGTCCTGCTATTATGTCGGCTACACAATAGAGATTATACTCAATTATTATTTCTTATATAAGTTACTCATATATTGGTTAGGATATATTATCTATCTACGCCTTCTAGCATATTAAAAGATGCATCGTGAGGAAGAACAATCTAAAGCGGAATATAATCTCGTTTAATTTGTGAATACATTGAATTAAAAAAATATATATATATATTACAACAATGAACTCAATAAACACCTGGTTGAACTTATTTGAAATAGAAAATACCCCGATGCCATTAAAACGCTAATTGTTTGGTAAACTTTTAATCTGGCTAAACCTTATCGATCGTGTAGTTCGGGCCTCCCAAATTACCTTTGTTTTCACTCTGTCGAAGTTAAACAAAGTTGGATCCATAACTAATTTTAAACAAACTACTCAGCGAACAAATCAACTGAACTGGGAGCATGTAAAACAATCTCCTGCGGGGATGGCGGCGATGTGGTGCGATGTGGCAGAGATATGGTAGCGATACGGGAGGTAGATAGCAGCGATATGGCGGTTATCGCCTCTAATCCCCGCTAACAGGACATTCATGGCAAAAACGTCGCGTTACTGCCGCCGGGCGCCGAGCGTCGAGCGCTGAGCGGCGCCGCGGGAGCGCGCAACTTGTCACAAGTGTTATTGAGGGAGCTGTGTGTAACATGGCGATGGTCCCAACCGGAGCGAATACGATACTGCAATACCATATGCCCTGCCATGAACAAACAGTTCACCTGGTTATTTAGATCCCCGGTGACCGGTTAATTTCATTTTTTCCCGTTGTCTTGTCTGGATTTTATCTCAATCGTAGTATAGTAAGATGCTTAGACATAAAAAACATTGTTTTTATTTTCGTAAAGTTTCCCTTAATGTGTGTTTTATAAAACTTCAATAGCTATATACGCCCCGTATGAATGCGACGCACGATATCCTAATGGCACGCATTTGGATATCGTTACATGGCATAGATACGTCTCGGTTTATATCACAGGTACATTTATCTATGAAACTTATGTAATCGTAGAAAGAACTTATACATTTTTCACAAAATTTTCTTGATGATAAATTAGGTACACTCACATTTACATAATCCATGACATTGCAATGTCACGTCGATACTTATTGAGTTTGAAACAGTCGCGTGAGTATAACATGTAATACAAAATAATCCTTGTTGCCCGTATGTTGGCATTACTGTAACTGTACTCCAGTAGTTACGTTCGTAATGTTGGTACTAGTCGACTTCAGTCACAACACTGATTTATCATACAAATGACATATCATATAATTACGCGAGCGACGATGACACGCGACTGTTTATTGTAATACGTTTGTTATCTTGATACAAACAATTTATATTTATTGTGGACAATAATAGTGAGTACGGTACGACAAAGGATGAATGTAAATCTATAAGAAATGACATTAATTACGTCACTTACTTTTACTATGACAAATAAATCTTCAAAACTAGGTAATGAGACTGATTTTAAGATTTTACAATGAGAACACAATCCTATGTTTGGTAACAGTCGTAGTCAATATCGAGACTGCTGCGAGTGTAACCCAGTACAAAGCCCCGCACGTATCACCAGCCTGCCATTAAAGCGTATTGTAGCTCCCTGCATGTGTACAGCAACACTTACCTCGAGCTCTCGTCACCGCTTACGGCTGCTTACCTCAGCGTGTGCTTACCTGTGCTCACAATAGGTCGAGCGCTCGCGTTCACACCTGTTTGCTGTACATAGTTAATGCGGCTCTCGTGTCCTCGGCCCGAGTTAATGTCCACCAGGGGCCTGCCCGGGACGGACCACCACACAGGAACGTACAGAAGACCAACTTCAATTCATACTGAGCGAGATTCTACTTAGCCTGCAGAGGCTCAAGTAATAGTGGCACTCCATTAGTAAATTTAACAGTTTGCAAAGTTAGACTGACCAATATATGTATAGATGCTCAAATATCTATATAAAGGTTCTCTCTAAACCGCAAAGATTCCTAATAAGCATATTTTATCCATTGTAAGTCATGTTTATTTTCAGTTTGTTTTGTTCTAAGTGAACCTTTTGTTTATCTTTCTGAACAGTGGCGGCCGGTCGCCCTTCGAGTGACAGTTATTGAGTTTACTCCGTGACCAAGTGTTTTGCTTTAATAAGTGATGTCTGTTTATTTGGCTGATAGCTTTATATGTTCAAACAAATTGTATTATGTTGCCGCCAGGGATTTACATTTGTAATCTGCTTACTTCCAACTTGTTTTATACGAATTTACATTAAGTTACATACATTAGAATGTTTTCGTATTTAATTAAAGATGTACATTCACAACAAAATTTGTTGATGTTCTGATTTGTGTGGTTGTTATTGCTAATTATTGACTTAGTGGTAATGATTAAAAAGTACATGGTATGGGTTAAAAAGGCAACAACAAACATAAACACCAGAACTCTACCAAATCTGTAGAGTATTCGACCCTTAATAGTTGACACAACATCATCCCTCAGATATGATGGAAAGAAAAAGCGCTGCGGTGACAAAAACTTGTGATATCAGTAAATCGGTATCGAGAGCCCCGCGGGGGAGGGGCTGGGGGGGTTGGGGGATGATCGGTGACGTCACAGGCCAGGCATCGCGCTGAGGCGGCGGGACGCGAGCAGGCACTCGTGCTGCACGAGGGCGCTCCACCGCTCCACGCGCGCCGCGGTCAAGGCGAAACAGATATTAATACGTTTTGATTTAGCTACACAAAAGGTTAGGAGGCTTTTGACGCCGGGGATGATATTCAATTTTTTTTTTTAATTTTAAGTCTACATTTTTTTTTGAAGATGTATAAGGCTCGGGAGAAGGACAAGTAATGCTAGAATAAGACACCCAAGTCATAAGCTTTTACGTGTTTTATTTTGAATTTACATAATTTTGTAGCATCTTCTTCTTCTTCTTTTCGAGTCGATGGTGAACTAATTTATTTAAATCTAAATACGCTGCGCCCAGTAGTTGGCCACACCAACTGCAGCGTCGTTGGCGAGGTTCAAGTCCTCCAAAGTGCAGGTGTCCGGACACTTTGGGCACTCTAGCAGGTGTGGCATTGTCTGAACGGAAAGGCCGCACTCACACCGGATATCGGAAGGGTCTATGATCCCCCATTTCGCTAAATTGTGTTTGCAGCGACCTACCTGGGTACGCAATCGGTTCAGTGCTTTCCAGGCAGGCCACTGCAGGTTGCCTCCGGGCGGCAGATGTTCCTGAGGCTTTATGTAGTTGTCTGGTGGTGGGTGCTGTTCTTCCCAGATCTTGCATCGTGCTCCAGACGGTGTTTCATTGTAGCATATTATAAACTTAATAATAATTTTCCTCTAAACATGATTACATTTCATTGTACTCATGATCAATGCTACTATATTTCACGGCTAGTACACTGTTCGGGGTATGTTCTATTAGGCTTGAGCTATTAGTCACTGAAGCAATAATGTCGATAGTCGCCATTAACGAGCTAACAATGTACAATAACAAATGAACTTAGGTCCTGGACCTGGTTAGGTTAGGCCTCAATGCTAGATGGTGCTGTATTTGCGTTTCCTTCAGACAACCGGCATCAAATAACAGCACGAAGTATATTATATCAAACAGTTCAAAACCATAACTGCGTTTACGTTATTCTCTTAAAAAGTTAACATTTATAACAACAGTTAAACTCATAACTCTTACACAGCAGTAAAGTTTCCAACTGACTCGTATTTGAATACACTAAGATGAAGAAGTTAATAAACGTTATAATTAATGAGAGTAAAGTTTGTAATTTATTTGCAGATACGTCTTGTGCATTTAATTAATCTGAGTACAAGGTTTTAAATTTCATCGTTTTTATACAAGCTTCTGAAGTTCACAAAGTGTTTACGCTTTAAAAGAGACTCGCGGTGATCGGTGCTGTTTTACATTATGGTAAATTTATTTTGTAGAAACAAGTTAAATTCATTTAAAAGAGTATTTTTAAGAAATAAAACACATTAAAATCTGGGTAGGTAAAAATTTATGTATCTATGAGTAGACAGCCCTAGCGTCTCACCGTGTGTCCCATAAATACGCGTGTGACACGCTGACACGACGAGTTTAGTAAATACTTCTGTTAACAGCGCTAAGATGAAGACACGCCGGCTTCACTGGCGCTAATGTTCTTAAATTATGTTTTTTTATTAATTTTCTAAATGGCGCTTGGTTAAGATATAAATTGTATGCAAACAAGGACTGTACTTCTTGATTTTAATCATTTGTATCAAAGATAAATGGTCTGCAAGATTTGAGTATTGAGTAGAAGTATTGCTATCTTAAAAGGGGTTCTTGGAAAAATATGCATTTATCATATTTTTTACTTTTATCATTGTAAACAACGCGCACATAGAGAGCGTCTTCCCTCTCTTCACCTGTCACCGGTGACTGTGACGTCAGCACTACCTTCCATTACTCGGCATCAGCGTGAATCAATATGTGGCCATACACGAGATAAATATTTAATTTCCCTCTGCACGGTGTCGTCGGGAATCGTTCATTTCCTCCCGAGGTTCGCTTCCTCTTGATCCGGAGCCTGATTGATGCGAGCTCTCCTAACTTACATATTTTTATGTCAAACTACGTTAGAGACGTAATGGATTTTTGACGTGTTTAGCTACGAGGATCAGCATCAACCTCGAAGTCGTTAGTCGTAAATATCCTAATTGACTGAAGAAGCTACAACTGATATTCTACGAAACGTATCTAATCAATATTGTTGTTTTATATAATGAAAACAAATCTCAGCATAGCAGAGTACTGTTTGCGACACACGTGTGTAGCGCACGCGGCGCGCCTTCGTTAACCCGGCGCTTGATTTACGACGCGAGGGGATGTCGGTTCTGTATTTTACTGTCAATGTGGTGGCACGCGCCGGAGTACTCAGGATCTCACCATATAACTGCAACAGACTCATATAAACTGATCAAAAAAATTGATTCTTCTTTTAACACGTTCGTTGCATTACGAGATCTATCAGATCTCTTGCAGGACTTTTGTATTGTGCGTTGAAGATAATCGTGTTGTTTCACTCCTTGCGGGAGGATCTAACGTGTAAAGTTCTTTAGGTATGAGTAGGACAAATATACATATTTGCTTCCTACTCAAAGCTGAATTCAAGAACATTAAAAAAGAAATTAGAGATGGATTAGGTCCCTAACGCACAGTACTGTAATTATTTTCATTCCTTGCGTTAGGAGATATGTCGGTACTCGGGGAATCGTACGCCTCGTAGACGCAAGAGAGGGAAGGTAGGCGGCGCGGGCGCTGCGTGACTCGTTTTAGTGTTGTCCTAGCATCGCTCATTCACATCACTCTCTGGTAAGTTTCTGGTAGCCTAAATTTCGGTTATTAAAACAAAAACGTTGTTATAGTAAACTTACATGAGATCTGTGACATCCAGCTTTTATTTAATACCTCCGTATATTTTTTTAAAGAAACAACAGCCTTAGATCAGAAATATACATAAGACACTCGAATAACGAAACTAATAAAATTGGATTCCATCGCATTTACTTCACTGACATAGTTGCATGCTGTTTATTTATACAAAGCATTTTATTACAGAATTACCAGAAGGAAGATGTACTGTTCATGTTTTCCAACGTGGCGACAAAGACAATAGTGTGGGTTGTTACGAAAAATTACGTAGCACATTAAACAGCACTGACGCTTCTAAAAAAACTAAACGTTTTGTTACCATTTGCGCGCAATGCAAGCAATCAATGTGCTTACCATGTTTTAATGAAAAACACTTTGCATACTAAAAAAAACTTTTTCAATCGACAACTGAGATATTATTTTGTTCCCATCACTACTTACTACACATATTGAACTATCTTCGGTTGCGGTACGAGATACAATCGATATCATATTTTTTTTTGGTTTTTGTAGTTTATTCAAATGTCGTAACTGCGTGCGAACCTATCAAAATATAAAGCAATGGGCTATCTTTCACCCTCAAAAACTTCAAAATATATTTGATTGTTTTTTTGGAAGATATAAATTATTTTCAAAACTGTATCTTTAGGAGACTGATTAGGTCTCAAACGCACCAAAAGGTAGGTTAGTTTCGAGATCTTTTAGGTCTCCAAAGCAACAGCTGAAAGTTCCTCGAAAGTGATGGCGCAGGGAACGTGTTAATTCTTCAATACAAAGAGCTTTACGAATAATGTTATTATGTAAGTCAAACCCTAAATGTAGAATAAATTACGGAGGTAAGACCGCAACATTTACATAACCAGATGTTGTGTGAGCTCCGCGCGTCGCCCCTCATCCCTCAGCCGCAACTCTTGTACAACACGACAATATTACGAAACTTGTCTCCGCACGGAACACATTACTCCCAAATGTTTCGATATTAGAATGCGGAACAGAAAAACTGAGCGATACCATTTGCATTGTTCTCGCGCCGCGCGAGTTGTCGCGACACGGTCGCAGGGCAGGGGACACAGAAGGCCCACCATCAATTATGTCTGTATATTTAGAAGATGAATGTCTCGTTGTTTAGGAGCGGTGGATTTAAACGACCTCTTTTGTAACACATGTCGTTTATCTTAGTGAAAAGTAAAGCCACGACTTTTAATTAATTGAGGATATATTTATGGTCTATTTATCTTAGTTTTAAAACATCAGACAAAATTAAATGTGATACAGAAATGGTAACGATAAATAACAAAAACGCTGGGTGTTATTGAATACAGTCCTTGAATTTGCATTAAGTTTTTCGTCGTTCTGTGTAAGAATTGTCATTTTAGGTCCTGTTGACTATTCAACTATTAGGTAGTTATACCTCCATGTTAAGGTTAACCAAACACTTCATTCCTTTCAGTACAAAAACTAGACACAGTAAAAAGAAAAAAGTCATTTAAATCTACAAGAGAATAACATTTTTCCAGAAGAACGATATAGTAGCTAGTAATTAATAGTGTGTTCAGTTACCTACATGGTAATGAATACAATATGTAATTTGAATGATTAATTTAATTGGGGTTTAAGACAAAAGTTATTACACAGTCTTCTTCACCTCCCTGCCTTGTTTCCATTAGACAGTCACACACAGTGAATGCAATCTAAAAGCAATCCCCACCCAATCAGCAATAACAACACAAACGCAGGAGGCTGACAAATAAAAATGAATGCGCTGTAGCAATTAGATTATGATCGGTTCATAATGAGCGCGCGGGATATTGTCGATATGTTAATGCGGCCGTAATCGAGAGGCGGTTGTTTACGAGCCACCGCCATCGACAGCGCCATTAGTGCGGCACCGCGCGGTACCCGCCTGACGGCGCGCCGGTGTACTCGCGCGACACCTCGTTTATGTCCTGTACTGCACATACTCTTTCCGCACATGTTTACATGAACCTACAAAGAACACATGCGCGCTACTGACATGACTTATTCGCATCAGTAGTGAATTCGTTTTCGTCCTTTGTCTTGACGCCTTGTTTCTTGTGTATTGACTTAGTAACTTATTACTTGTAAACATGTCCATGATGTGACGCTCCACACCATTGAAGTTTAATAAAATTCACACTTCGTGCTTTTCTTTCCGTCATTAATGTTTTTTTTTTGTGTTGGAAACTGCTTAACTTTCCCAGACGTGGAGTCGAATAAAATTTTAAAACATTTATTGGGTATGTCATTCAACTCATGCCTTCATCTCTTAGTATTTTTATCTTAAGTTTATTATAGTTTAAAGTTCAACGTCTCAAACGTTTGCTCAGCTGGAATGTCCACAATATATTATTAGGAAACCAGCTACTATAATAATATTCTCAGTACTTGTCGTCATGGCAACGCAGATTACCTCAGCTATTTCACTAACAAGGTTTTCCTAATATAAAAATTCCAAGTTATTTTCTGGAGAGCTCAGCCCTAATTTTCGTTTAAAATAGAGAACGGATTAAACAGGATAATACTTACTCGTGCACTTTAATAAACCTTCAACTCATGGTTCTGATTAACACAGAGGACTAGATGTGTTGGTCGCTAAACCCTGGCTGTCTGTTCAAACCCCGCTCTTGCCGCGCCGTCATAATATGCGAATGTTTTGCATAAATATATTTGTTTCTAGTTTGAAGCGTGTGTACCACTATGATCACACATTCCTTCTCAATTAGCTTTGAGACTAAAATAATAATTATAAAGTATTACTAGTATCGGGGTCGTGGTGGCCTAGCGGTTCAATAAACGGATTTGTATGCACAAGGTTGCAGGTTCAAACCCAGGCAAATGTGACTTTTTCAAAGTTATAATTATGTACTTTCTTAATTATTCTAAGACATTTCTGACAAACGGTGAAGGAAAACATCGTGAGGAAACCTGGATTCCAAAATTTGGGATCTCAAATCGCCAATCCGCAGTGAGCAAGTGTGGTGATCAATGCTCATGCCTTCTCTATATGGGAAGAGGCCTGTGCTCAGCAGTGGGCGTTTATAGGCTGGATGATGATGAAGATGATTACTAATATTATTGCACCGGTGCGAGCGGCGCGCGGGGAGAATCCCGCTAATCCCGGCTGATTAGTGCCAGATATGTCAGGCCGTCATAACACAAGCGCCGAGACAGAATAACTACTTATAGCAAGATTATCATCATAATTGTAACCGTTAGCTAAGATATAGGCAGCGGAGAACATATAATGTATTCAAAATCAAAATCAAAATGTTTTTATTTCTTATAAACCAAAAAAAAAGGCGCTCAAGAAACGTTACGTTAACTCTACTGATTCTAGTTGCTCGGTTCCAAAGTGTCATTCCTATGAAGAAGAGCCGGCAAGAAACTCCATAGGTTACTCTTTTAAAAATAAACTTATTACAATTATTTTACATTATTGGTTAAATATATGCGTCAACACCGAGGTAAAACTACGTTAATAAAACAACGAAAAAAAATAAATTAAAATAATAATAATTTATGGCAATCAAACCGTTATAATGAATAATAAAAACCGCGTTGTTGACGCATTCACAACAAAAAAGTACCAAAATTTAAAAATGAAATTGTATATAAAATAAAATAAAAAGAAAACAGTTTTACATACAATACATATGTAGTCACAGAAAAAAAAAAAAAAAACGAAATACCCTAACAGGAATGTCAAGGCATGTCAAGTGCCTTCAGGAAATACAGGCGGCTTATGAACTCCTTTAAAGTAAACAAGCAAATCTTAAGGACCGCCAGGGAGGCCACATGTGCAGATATTAAACACTCCACGCCCTTTTGTCTTCCACGTAGTCTTTAACTTTATAATACGCTTTCTTTAAGAGAATAGATTTGACACAAGATTTGAATTTCTTACCGGGCAGGTTGGTAATGACCTCTGGTAGTTTATTATAAAAACGTATTGAATTCCCTAGAAATGATTTTGAATTGGTTTTAGTAAGCCGAAATTTAGGAACTACTAATTTATTTTTATTTCTGGTATTAATGTCGTGATAATCACTTTTAACTCTAAAACTAGAAAGATTTTTACGCACATACATAATATTCTCGAAAATGTAAAGGGAAGGCAAAGTCAAAATGTTAATTTCTTTAAACTTTTCTCTCAATGACTCTCGAGGGCCCATGCCGTATATTGAGCGAATTGCGCGTTTCTGCAAAATGAAAATGGAATCTACATCTGCCGCGGACCCCCATAATAGAATACCGTAAGACATTAAACTGTGAAAGTAAGCATAATAAACTAATCTAGCAGTGGGTATATCAGTAAGCTGCCGAATTTTCCTAACCGCGAATGCAGCCGAACTTAACCTAGACGACAGTGCCGTGATGTGTGGCCCCCACTGCAACCTAGAGTCAATTGTTATACCAAGAAATACGGTTTCATTAATTAATTCAAGCTGGTCACCATCAAGCATCAAATTTAATTCTGATTGATTATGGGCATTAGAAAGCGAAAACTTTAGACATTTAGTTTTGCTTGCATTGAGAAGCAAGTTATTTGTAGAAAACCAATCGGAAAGAACATTAAGGGCATTATTGAAGGATGATAAATCTGGTAATTTTCTATTAATTTTAAAAATGAGTGAGGTATCGTCCGCGAATAATACAATATTGGTTAAATTAGCCATCATATAGGGAAGGTCATTTATGTATGCCAAGAAGAGAAAAGGGCCAAGGATTGAACCTTGCGGCACCCCCATTCTCACTGTAGATCCAGATGATGTTACGCCGTTTAAACCTATTTTTTGAAGTCTAGTTGTTAAATATGACTTAATTAGTTCAAGGGATTGTCCTCGCAATCCGTAGTGTTTAAGTTTAAGGACCAGCGTCTTATGGTCGACACAATCAAAAGCCTTGGAGAGATCACAAAAAATACCAATGGCATCCTGTGATCCCTCCAAAGCCTCCAAAATGTGAGACACTAACTTAGCCCCGGCGTCGGTCGTTGACCTTCCCTTAGTAAATCCAAACTGGCGTTCATGAAAGATGTTATTTTTACTAAAGTGCAAAATTAATTGGTCTAATACCAATCTCTCAAATATTTTACTTAAAGCAGGAAGAACTGAAACTGGTCTGTAGTTTGATGGATCGTTCTTGCAACCTGATTTAAAAATAGGAATTACTTTACTGTGCTTCATTAAATCTGGAAAGGTGCCACTATCCACACAGTCGTTAAAGATGTTTGCAAGAATCGGAGCGATAGTGTCAATTATTGATTCAATTACTTTGACAGATATGCCCCATAAATCTTCTGTGGTCTTTACTTTTATATATTTAAATGATTTCTTTACAACGCTAGGAGATACATGACTAAAACTAAACTTTGGAATTTCTCTATTAAAATTTTGCTTAAGTAATGACTCTGCTCGTATAGGAGATGAAGACAGAGATTTAGTTACTTTAATTGGTATGTCTTCGAAAAATGTTTCAAAAGCTTTTGCTACATTTGGCTTGTGTGAAATTAACTGATCATTAATGTTCAATGATATTTCTGTATCTCTTTGTTTACTACTGCCAGTTTCAGAGTTAATAATCTTCCATACTGTTTTAATTTTATTATCTGATTTGCCTATACGGCTACTTATAAGTTTTGACTTAGCTAATACGCATACTTTCTTAAATATTTTAGAATACTTTCTAACATAATTGTGAAAATTAGTATCGAAATTAAAAGATTTCTTTTCATAAAGGCTATAAAGTGTGTCTCTGCTGATTCTAATGCCTTTTGTGGCCCATTCATTAAATTTACATTTAGTGTCTACTTTTATGTTTTTTTGTGGACATACTTTATTAAAAGACTTACAAATTATGTGCAATAGGTTACTATAATCAGCATTTGGTTCTCCTAAAAACGAATACTTGTAACAATTAAGATCTCTATCAATGTTATCCTTTAATGAACGCAGTCTGTGATTTGTCAAAGGCCTTACGGTAATAGATTTATTTAATTCTAATTTATTTATAGTTTTTATAGACACTAGTTGACCCATGTGGTCTGATCTAATACCTGGTATTAGTTTAAAGTTTAATACCCCACGATTTGAAAAAATATTATCTATACAATTCTGGGAAGTAGCAGTTATTCTAGTGGGTTCATTAAAAATATTGTCAAAATTAAATGATTTGAATAATGATAAAAGTTGACAAGACTCCTGCGAATCTATTAAAATATTAACGTTGAAGTCTCCACAGATGTATACCGATTTATTATTTCTACATACTTTAATTAATATTTCCTCCATTGTTTTAAAAAAAGACAACAAGTTTGATGCTGGTGGCCTATACACACAAAGAACAATAATACCTTCTATCTCTGCACATGCTACCTCACATATGCGGTCAACAGAGCATGAAGTGATGTCTTGACGTTCCTTATACCTAAAATTACTATTACGATGTAGGTGTGCGTGCGGGCTGCGTCCCCCCACCTTGCCTTACGAATAAACAGTGTGCAACGAGCTAGCGCCTTTGATTGACGTATGTCGCATCCCCTTAGCTTCCGTACCTAACACGTGGCGACGAACGGACTCACAGTATTTTAAAAATGTCTACGGGGGCGGTGTATGGGGTTTTGACCACCTTTGACCACACAACACAGGAGTGGAACAACTTTAAGCCGCGTTTAAACCAATGGTTTATCGCGAACGACATAACCTCCGGATCAGACAAGGCGGCCATTAAAAGAAGGGCGATATTATTAACGTCTTTATGCGAATCAACGTTCAAGCTTGCTAGTGACCTGGCGTTACCCAGCAAGGTGGAAGAATTGGAATATGAGGCGATTGTGAAACTCCTCGACAACCACTTCACGCCAAAAAGGTTTGGGTTTGCCGAAAAATCAGTGTTTTATTCGGCAACACAGCGACCAGGAGAAACGCACACTCAATGGGCCGCGAGGATTAGAGGACTGGCGACTCACTGCGCATTCAAGAATTTGGAAGAGGCCCTGTTGGACAAATTCATCATGGGCATGGTGGCAGGGCGCGAACGGGACAAGCTGTTTATGCAGGACCAGCAGGAGCTGACCCTCGCGAAGGCTATCGACGTGGCAGAGAGCGTGCGTTGCGCGCGCATGGCCTCGTCGCTGCCAACGCCGGGCGCGAGCGGCGCCGGCGCTGGCATGGGCCCGGACAGCGTGTTCAACATTTCCAAAAAAGAAAAGTGCAGTGTGTGTGGATTCACTAATCATAGTTCGAATCAGTGTCGGTATAAAAAGTACAAGTGCAAAAAGTGTAATACTAAAGGGCATTTGCGTAAAATGTGTCCTTCCGAGGACAAGGTGAAATATGTCGAAGAAGGTAATGTGGATGAAGGAGGCGACGACGGTGAGTGTTTCTATAATATTCGGTGTGTGAAGGGAAAACCCATGACGGAGCGCGTGATGATCGGTGGTCTGGCTTTGGAGTTCGAAATTGATAGTGGCTCTGCAGTTAGCGTTATCTCTAAAAAAACCTATGACTCGAAATTCAAACAATTGCCTTTGTCAGCCACCAACAAAAAATTACTTAGTTACACAGGGGAAAATATTGAAACGGTCGGAGTTGTGTTGTTACCGGTATCATATCTCGGGCGTACGCTTATTCTTAACGTTTACGTAGTGCACGCAGCCGGGCCGCCGCTGCTAGGCCGCGATTTCATTCGTGAGTTCAACTTAGAGTTAGCGCCGGCCGCGGCGGTCGAGCCGTCACGTGTGCACACCGTGCGCGATCAAGCGCAACCGGTAAGCGAGTCTAATATTAATATCGATCAACAACTCTGTAACATGTTCCCTAAGGTTTTCTCAGGTAATCTAGGATCGTTTAACAAATATAAAATTGACTTACGGTTAAAATCAGATGCGAAACCAATTTATTTTAAAGCGAGGTCGGTACCTTACGCGCTAAAGGAAAAAATAGATAAAGAGCTCGACCGACTATTATCATTAGGTATTTTAAAACCTGTTGAACACTCAGACTACGCGTCGCCTATTGTGCCTGTTTTGAAAAAGAACGGTAGCATCAGATTATGTGCTGATTACTCCGTTACGATCAATAAACAGCTGATAATCGATCAGTATCCCTTGCCGACGGTAAATGATTTACTAGCCAAACTACATGGGGGCATACAGTTTAGTAAAATTGACTTGTCTATGGCGTACAACCAATTTATTTTAAATGAAGAATCTCAGAGGCTAACATGCATCAATACTCATCGCGGCCTGTTTAATTTTACGCGTTTGGTGTTCGGGTTGTCTAGCGCGCCCGCCGTTTTCCAGCGCGCGATGGAGTGCTTGCTCGCGGGAATTGACGGAATAATCTTCCTACTGGATGATATCCTGATAACTGGGGCAAACAAAAACCAACACATGCAGAGGCTCGTCACGGTCTTAGAACGTTTGGAGGATGCAGGATTAACGGTGCAGACGTGTAAATGTGATTTTTTTAAAGACGAGATTTCTTATCTAGGGCATGTCATAGATAAAAATGGAATTAGGAAGTCACCCGACAAAGTCAAAGCCATATTAAAGGCACCTAAACCAACAAACGTGTCACAGTTACAGTCGTTTCTGGGTCTCACTAATTATTATCGGAACTTCGTGCCGGAAGCGTCGTCCATTTTATGCCCATTATATAAGTTATTAAATAAGAACACAAAGTGGGAATGGACTCGTATTCACGATGACGCGTTCGCTCAAATAAAAAACATCTTAGCATCCGATAAGACGTTAGCCCATTTCGACCCAACCGCCAAGTTAATATTAACGGTAGACGCGTCCCCGTCAGGGTTAGGTGCTGTTCTATCCCAAATAGACGAAGAAGGGCAAGAAAGGCCAATTTCATACGCGTCACGGACGCTGTCGTCAGCAGAGAAAAATTACGCTCAGATCCAAAAGGAAGCGACAGCGATCATTTTCGGCGTAAGACGGTTCCACCAGTATCTATACGGTCGATCCAGGCCCTTCGTGCTACGAACAGACCATAAACCCTTGTTGGCTATATTCGGGCCACATAAGGGTATCCCGGAAATATCGGCCAATCGCCTGCAAAGATATGCTATATTTTTAGCTGCATATAATTACAGCATTGAGTATATCGGTAGCAAGCATAATAGCGCGGACTATTTATCGCGGGCGTGCGAGGTAGGCGAGGACGGCCGCGGCGCACCGGTAGCGGACGAGCTCGCGGGGTGCGAGGACCGCGCGGCTTACGTAAACTTTGTTCTTGACGGAGACTTACCGGTGACACTAAGCGACTTGCGTCGCGAGACGGCTCGCGATACACATCTGGCGACTATTAAAAATTATGTTCTAAACGGGTGGCCTAGAAAAATTAACGATATAGGGTTAAAACCATTCTTTAACTGTCGGACACAGTTATCATACGAAAATGGAATCTTAATGCGCGGGCATAAAGTCGTTATTCCGTCTTGTTTGCAAGAAAGCGTATGTAGGGAATTGCATAGTTCACATTTCGGGATAGTAAAGATGAAGGCAGAGGCTCGCAAACGGTTGTGGTTTCCTGGAGTCGACGCAGCGTTGGAGCGAGTAGCAGGCGCTTGCGGCGTGTGTTGTGCACTCCGCCCCGCACCCCCGCACGCCCCGCTCGCGCCTTGGCCATTGCCGCCGCATTCTTTTTACCGAATCCACATAGATTTTTTAGGACCGTTTCACAATAAAATGTACTTGATTATCGTGGATGCTTATAGCAAATGGGTTGAATGTTATGATATGGGTTCAACACACAACTCAACGGCGGTTTTAGGTAAACTATATGATTTTATGTCACGATTTGGAGTTCCACATACGTTGGTGAGTGATAATGGAACATCTTTTACTTCGCTAGAATTTAATGATTTCTGTAAACTTAACGGTATTGAGCATGTGCTATCTCCTGTATACCACCCGGCTAGTAACGGCCAAGCCGAAAGTTTTGTGAAAATTATAAAAAAAGGGCTTAAGACTATCATGTTAGAGGGTTGTAATAAAAAAAATATACACGAGAAAATAGCAAAATTTTTGTTCGACTACAGGAACTCTAAAAACAGTACCACTGAGAAATCACCCGCGGAGTTGGTTTTTGGGCGCGCGTTGCGCTCCCGGCTGGACTTGATAAACCCCGCCGCGCCGCCACCGTCATCCACAGACCTAACGCAAAGCGTCGCGCACCATCAGTCCTTACAGGCTAAATACTACAGAGGTAAACACAGAGCAGACTTTAAAGCAAACGAATACGTTTGGATAACGAAAAACATAAATAATAAAAAAATCAGTTGGATCCAAGGAATAATTAAGAAGAAAATTGGCAATATTATGTACGTGGTATACGTGCCACAGACAGGAAGTGAAGTCACGAGGCACGTTGATCAAATACGGAAAAGACTGGACTCTTCACCCATCGACCAAGACAACTGGGACCCGGATATAGTGCCCGATGTGGTGCCGCCGGATAGTTCTCACCCTGACACGGGGTCGCAACTAGGAGAGGAAGGAGGGCCGGAAACGGACGTTGAGCAAAGCGCGATGTCACCAGACATTCCAGTGACGCCGCCGCGCGCCGCCGCTATTACTCAACGGCGACTAGCAATAAGTCCGATCTTTGCGACACCTCCCTCGGCCCAATATGGCAGTGAAGACATGGACACATCCATAGATTAAGTAATTAGGTTAAGTAAATAGGTTAAGTAAACATAAGACTTTCCTAGCTTAAGGGGAAGGGATGTTGTGTATGTAAGTACGCGTGCATAGATGTAGGTGTGCGTGCGGGCTGCGTCCCCCCACCTTGCCTTACGAATAAACAGTGTGCAACGAGCTAGCGCCTTTGATTGACGTATGTCGCATCCCCTTAGCTTCCGTACCTAACAATAAAATAAGACATCCGCCTCCAATAGCTGAAAGTCTGTTGAACGCACTGGCAATCGCAAAATTATTTACATTAAAAAGCATTTTATCTGGTTTTAACCAGGATTCGCAAAAGCAAAGAATATCAATGACATACTTGTCTACTAAAAGTTCTACATCTAAAATTTTGCCAGAAAAGCGGTTTATGTTCTGATGATATAGCAGAATGCTATCAGAATGCTTCCCTATTGTCTGAGCTGTTAGTTTAAACAATCTACATTGTTAGAGCTAAGACATAACAATTTATCAGTACTTAACCTATTCGGTGTTATATCTCCTATAACAGAGTTAATATTAAATGCTAGTAACCTAGCCACTAAAAATCTACATTGTTTAGGAAGATACATTGCTTCCTGAGTTAATTTAAAACCACTAATAAACTTATTAGTATCAAAAAATAATAATTTGTCACTATGACAACCTGTCAACATACATAATGTATTGTTCAAATAATGAACAAAGTTATTTTGTTCAGTGCTTAAAGTATCTGCATAAGGCAGAGCACAAAGTATAATTTTACCTATATCTAGACTCAACAAAGTGGTGATGCCATCAACAATGTCCCTTCTCTGAATTCCTAAGCTGTTACCAACTAACAACACAATATTGGTATTTTTGTGAAGGTTCAAATTTTTTATAATGTTAATAAGTTTACTAAAGTGAGTATTATGGTAACAGAGATTTGTAACATTGTGTGTGTTACAATTGTGTAACAATGTCCCAAATCCTGCTCCTATTTTATCAGAAATAAGAATCCATTTGGAATCTGTGTCACTGTCAGCTGATGGCTGAGTGACCGCACCTACCTGGGATACAGGAGGGGTCAGAGATGGTGCAGAGTGAGCACAGCGTATTAAAGTATTCACAATTCTTGAAATAAAATGATCTCTCTCTACAACATATCGCTGTAATCCTTCATAATTTAACAATCTCTTCCAAATTTTCATATGCTTTCTATTATCCTCTTTGTAAATGTAGAGTTGAACGACGATATAGATGAACCTAGAAAACAGTCGTGACGGTCGGTCATAAAATCAAAATCCCGATGTAGTAATTAGTGGTGTAGTCACATGGCGCGGTCATCAAACGACTCCAATAGGTACGGGGTGAGGGCTACGCGCTGCGTTATGTTTTACGATCGCCCCGCGTGAGGGCTGACCTCTCGCGCACCGCCCTTTATTGTTTGCCCTTAAACTGTGTCACCAATGTTGGACTCATTTGTTTTGCACCAAGTATAAAATTGAAATCATGATTGTTAGTACCAATGAGATTCCACGCACAATTCTACGTATCTACGCATACAAAGCTATGGTTATCAAATCTGTTGTAATACAAACCCTGCTGCAAACCGTGAGTTATGGCGCCCATCAATATAATTCCCTGCTCGTGTACTGCGTCACGTCCGCAATACGCACTGTTGCTCTAACCCGTAACTGTTATCTATGTACATTATTATAAGTTTACTCACAGTGCGTCACGTTGCATATCGCTCTGTACACAGACACTACTTTCTTCATATGAGATGCTTTTCCTGCTTTATGTCGTTTTTATTTATTCATTTATTAGATTTTGTTTCAAAGTTAACTCTTAATACGACTAAGCACTACACTGGGCCTCACCTTAGCCGTGGGCAGGCAGTGTGCACACCCCGGCGCGCTCGGTGTGTGAACATATTCATCAACAAAGCCGGCGGGCGGAGCGCGGGGGGGGGCGCCTCTCAAACATTGTTCTACTTTGTTGCATCCTTTTTCTAGCTTCGTACGGTTTTTGTGTACGTTGTGCCAATAATGCATGTATTCTTTTCGCACACTGCATACAACTACGGTGAGGCATGCAGTAGGTAACCTATTTGTTCACGGGCCGCACTCGCTGTCCACGGGTATATTTCGAAAAGCTTTATTTTTAAAAGAAACACGGGTGTATTTTCACGTCAGCGTCGTTATACCGAGCGATTCACGAACGCGCGGGGAGCGAGCACTACCGCGGACTGACGATATGCGAAATATTCTGCCATAACACAGGCAAGGAACAGAAGATTTTACTAGTAAAAAAACCTTGATTGGAGAATAATCTTCAGGTATAGGCCACATTACAATTTTTTGTATTAACTTGCAATTTGGGTAGCTAACTATGATTTTTCTTTACCCTAAAGTTTTGTAATCTCGTTTATTTGTCTTCACAACTAGTTTAGACCTAGCTCATTGAAAAACTTTTATGTAAATAAAATTAGGTATGTGCAATCTTATTTTGTCGCAAGTCAGATAAATATCACAGCTACGTTTTTTTCAACAATAATCAAGTTTGACTACCTCCACCCTATTATTCCTAAACAGTTAAACTACTTTTCGATAAGCTAATCCATAAACACTATGCCGACTAGATTTACTGAGTCATGCTTTGTGATGGTATCAGCGGGTGGTAAAATATTCGCGACGGCACCGCGGGCGTCCGATACCGGCGATACACAGATAACGCGCGATGCCGCGCGATACCGCGTGTTGTTCGCGTTAGATACCGACGCTGTACAGATTAGAGCAGGTTACACTAGGTAACTAGGAGGGGGTACTATAAACCTACACAGATTAGACAATATTTGCATTCCCCACTTTATCTGGGCCCAGACTCTTGTAGTACGGAATTAGTGCTTATCTTGCCGCCGTCGCTGCCTCGCGAATCAAGCCTCTCGGTTATTGACTGTCTGTGTAATTTGTTAGACATTCTAAGAATTATGTTAAAGTACTTTGTGAAATTTCCAGAACAATACAAGTTTGCTTCAAACATTTAAGCCAGCTCTATGAAGTCGAAACTAGGAACAATAAAACCAAGGAATATTATTATCATCATTACTACGTTAACCATTGGGTGATAATTTAATTTTTTATTCGATAATTTGATAACATGAAATGATTGAGATACCTTCGACGTTAGTGTTCCTCACAATACTGAGTTACATTTAAAGTATAATTTTAAATTAGGCCGATCACGCAATTAAAGGTTTTACTTTAATGATTATCTACCGGAAACGTATTACCGTATTTACGGGCGTCCTTGAAACTATAAACCACTTCATTTGGGCCGGGCCGCTTGAATTTTTAATCCTGTGATTCACTTGATTACTTCAGAGAATACACGATAAAATTAACAATCAACAGAAGCCACTAACTTAGTTTAATTGCGTAGAAATCATTTTGTACAATAGAGACATTAGTACGCATTTAAGTTAATCTAGATAAAAATCTCTTGATGACAAATGTTATTCGCTTATTAACTTAACATTCATATAAACGCTAAAAACTCATGCTTACAATCATAAGTACTTAGACAATCACAAAAATATTCATCATTTCAGTAAACACGGTAGTACGTTGTTACGTTAAGTACATAACCAGCCAGCGGCGGGCATCGTCATGAAATTATTTCTAAAGCCTTTAAGTGAATTATTGATATTTATGTGAAGCACTTGTGTCACGTAATTAATAAGTGTCGGCGTCATGTTGATTGTCCACCACCGACGCCGCCGCGGGTTGCGGGAGACACCGGCACACGGCGACCTTTGATTTTCTTACAATTATTCAAAGTTAGGCTTTCATTTGAATAAATTAGAATAAATGATCGAGGTTCTATTTCTATTCCGCAAGACACGAGGCGTTGTAATACTGTTTTAAAAATACAAAGCCTATTAGATAGTCCATGTAAATCAACAAGCTTGTTTTGTTATAAGTACAATGAAAATAATTATGTTGTTAGGGAGGAACATCCTGTTGAAAGGAACGATACAGAAAATATCCATGATGAAACTCGATGAACAACTTGTTAGAGTATTATATAAAACCTTTGTTAGGTTTCAACAATCTTCTAATTACTATTATAACTCCATTGTATTAGCTGAAATAAATAAAATACATTATTTTCCACCAAGCTGGAGGGATTTGTGATAGCCTGGCGTGTCGAGTATTTGAAAGCCACTTGTGTGCACACTGCGCGCTCGGAAAGAAGTCCCTTTAGCGCGGCACAAGTGTAGCCGGCAATGTTGCAATGTGTGTCTGTGTTTAATCAAGTAATGAATATATTTTTTCCAACTCTTCGTATAAATATTTAGTTAGTCTGTAAAGTGTCGACCAACTCTTCCAGAACTTTTTATGTTATTTTCATGCTCGCTGTAGTTTTGGTTAGCCTGTAATATCCAACTAACGTGGGTATCATATCGCACAAGTGGTCTGTTGGACCAACTGCCCCGATCTGAGAATTTCACCGATCTCGAACTAATATTTTTTAAGCAATTTTCACTTTTTGTCGTGCTCTGAGGGGTATATTTATTTTGGATCCCGGCTCCGGGCTATAAACTCATTCGTTTCAGTATTCGTTCCACTAAACATTACCGATAATAATGCTGGCTGTGTGATGACCATGTTACCAATGACTTACTGCCAGACTAAGATTTAATTAGGTACATACGTTAAATTTTCTGTCTATTTAACATTTTTCTTTTATAATATTTTTGATTTTTGTAACGGAGTTTGTACAATGTTATACTTCGAAGAACCTTTCGCAGCGATTAGATTAGATTAGATTAGATTATTTCGCAGGTTACGTCACGTCCTCACAATCGCCGAGGCTTGAACTGGTGCTGTCTAACTCTAAAACATCTGTCACCTTTGATGGCCAAACCTGCCAATGCTTAAAGCTGTCTGAACTCTATCCATAGGAAAAGAAAAACCAAATTCATTTCTGTGTTACAATAATATGTTTCTTTTAGAAAAAAATAAACAAAAGTCATAGTTGTTGTGAACTTGTTTAAAGCAAGGGATGAAAATAAATAAGATTTTTTCTAGTCCCAATTTTGTAATGGAATTCCGGCTGTAACTAACTGTTTACATTTATGTTTGTATGTGTGGTGGTGCCCCTGTAACGTGTGTGTGTTGTGCGCAGAGTGCGTGGTGGCGCGCAGGATGTGCGCGTGCGCGTGGCGCCTGCACGTCTTCACCGCCGCGCTCGTGCTCGCCGCGCATCTCATCAAAGGTCAGTCTCACACTTGTCTTATATTAACCCTCAACACCTGTTCGATAGTATCTTATGTAACATGTATAGTTGTATACCTATAGTATACGTATACGACAACAACAGAGCTTACGAGCGGCCGTGCATTTGATATTTGCGGTGTGTGCTCGGACGTAGCTTAATAAGAACGTCCCACAAGTACGTATATTAGTCGGCATATAATACAATATGTAGACCGGCGGCCGCAGCCGGCCGCGCCTATCCCGCCCTAAAGGCCACGTATTACCGCATTTATTGTACGTTATCAAAAGAAATGGCGCAGTTCACCAGTAATCTCATCCTTTGTGTCTCTAGCTGGCCGTTACAATACGTGTATTCGTAAATGAATTGTAGATATTATCCGTTACATGATACAAGTCATGCGTGTGTGTGAATAAATAACATTACGTGGCGTTTTAAGTATGTACACTATGTACATAGATGTGAGCTGATACAACACAGATACAAATCCGTATGTAAATGCGGCAGTGTATTGTAAACACAAACGAATAGTTATCGAGGCTGGATCGAGTTTGCGTAACTTGTTACGGCAGCTAATGGATGTTTCGTTAAGTGGAGTAGTGTAAACACTCGACGAGGGTGTTCGCGGGCTCTCGACCGCGCTCGGCTGCGCCTGCCAGCGCTCGGCCGCGCTCGGCACCGCTCGGGCGCGCTCGGCAGCGCTCGGCATCACCCGCCGTGTTCACGGGCCCCAACAAACACTCGAGCGCGCCGTCGAACACGAACACGACACTAGTTTTAATGAATATTTAAACGTTCGTCGAGACATCAATCCGGAACTGTGAACATTTGCCGCGCACTCGTTGAGAACTTGCTCTTTATTCGTCAACTTGTCATACGATTCATAAACAAGTTTTAATGGGAATAAAATGAAAAGTTTAAAATTTTGCGAGCGGACCTACTGCGCTGCGGTAGACAAATACCAAGTCGAAGCTGCATCGCTGTGTTGAAGTTTAGTGCGGAGTTTTTGTGAAGCTCGCCTGCAGCCAGGTCGCAGTTACGAAACGTTTACTTTAACGACATAATTAGCTCGCAAAAGTAAATTTAAACAATTTGGAGCTTTCACTGAAAAACTACGCTAATTACAAGCAGAGACGAAAATGGGAGAAATAAGTGAAGTCCTTTTCGAGTGTAGCGAGTAAACGATCAGTATATATCAAAGCTCGGCAAACAAAGTGTAATAATGAGCTTCGGAAACAATGGAGCGAGTCACTCAGTGCGCTAACGTACTACTATTAACAAATCAAACTGAGTAGTTTCGCCGGGAGCGCATTAACACTGTCGCCGGTTATTTACGAGGGCGTTACGTCACCGCGCGCACCTGCCGCGCCGCGCAGCCTCGCCTCGCGTCGCCTCGCGCGCCGGTGGAGCGCCGGCTTAATGTCTAGTGTCATGTGCCTAAATAGTGGCCCGAATGTGGGTCAGATATCTCCAGAGTGTAATGTAAGCACTGCACTACAAGCTCCTCGGCGTCCCCGAATTTACTGCCGACTAACCGAGGCACTTCGTCTCGTCCTAAATGGAGAAATGCCATTCTCTACGAACCCAATATAAATTACTTATTTCCCCTTAATTGGAAAATAATTGCTATTGACGTTTTTATGTCGTTCAGCGTAACTATTACCTGATGTATAAAAGCTTTGTCAATTTCGCGAACATTTAATTACGTTTAGGTAATTCTTTACGACTGATGTAATTACTACGAGCACCGTCATTAACAACTCTGGTGTAGTGCTGGGATGACGTATCATTGCCATTCTTTTCTGTTTTGCAATTGTGCTAAAACATTACTTCAATTAATAATTGGTTGAACACGCGACAAGGACATATTTATTATGAATGCTTGTTCCTTCCTCCTCACTCTTCATTGAGGGCAGTTAAAACTGTCATAATAATTTATTTTCATATGAAACGACAGACGACAGTTTTTGAAACAGTAGCATAATATCGATATAAGCTGCTTAACCGGACCCTAATTATTTACTTACGACACAACGCGAACACGATCATGAAGCGGAAACCGTGGGCGGCCTTTTCTCCATACAAACGCTCTCGCCTATTCTCTCGCTGGTTTATGAACTTTAAACAAAGAATTTTTTTTAACTTGTATTTGATATAAAATAGCTTTACGTTCTTGTTTTCCTTTTATAATATTACGTTATATATTATTTCAAAGTAGGTACTCCAAATCTCTACAATTATGCAAATTGTCTTATTTAGTCGCTGTTGGCAGGCTTGTCGTGTATGTATTTGACAAGTTTTTTAAACAAATAATTAGAAAACATAAAGAAATTATGTATATTTGTGGGATTCAGTATACCAAATATGTTTTAAATTGATCCAATACTGTAGAAACAGGCGAAAGCGAATCTTCGAGTTTTGACTATTTACATTGAAATTCCAAACCACACATGAAGCTGGCCGCCGTGATAATGTCTTTATATACAGGCTACTTAATTTAAATAGTGATTCTATCCCCATTCTTTTAATGTTCAACCAGGAAAGTATCTACTGTAAGTGACGTGTGTGTTATTGCGATTGTTACAATATGTAGGTAGTTACTTCTACAATCAGATCGTGAAATCTCTTCTCAATGTATTATGTTTCGTGAACTAAATTCATTGAAATGTGAACGGCGCGCGCCATTAGCATTAGGGCTGCGGAGAATTATCTTGAAATATTGATGTTTTCAGTAAAGAACACTTGTTAGTGAAACAAACTCGTCTTTGATTTTGGTGAATGTATCGTAAAAGTAAATAACACCAATTTTTGGCAAGTTCGAGAAGACAAATAACATGAACCATCAGAGAATAACAAACAACATGATATTCTACAAAACAATCCAAAAATAATCAAATAAACCTTCATTGTTATTGGAGGAGCTACCAACGTATTAATTTGTATTATTACATGAGTGTCCACTCCCTCCCCCCCTATCCCGGGTCCTTCTCTATAGTACCGGAGGGGGGGGGGGTCCAATTTATAGCATTGTTTACTGTCACAAAAGTCCTACAAATAGAGAGGTACTCATACATTTTTTTGCGTTTTTTTAGCATTTGTCGCTTGTTTACGACGACCCCTAACATTAGAGGTGCCCCTTGCTTCCTTTAAAAACACTGTAATTTTTCTGCGAAAAATAAACAATGTTTTTAGAGTTACCTAGATTCGAAAAAACTTCAATGTATTCGTACACACACAGACTTTCTAATGTGACGTACGGGGTATGTTTGAATGTCGATATAGGGTGTTCATTTAATAACATACCTTGTAAACGAATTATTTTATAGATACAATATTTGGAAAAAAATATCAAATAATAGAAGAATCGAGAACCTTCTGTGACTATTTTGTTTCGTGGATTTCTTTGCTTAACGTCTCTGCTTTGAGGTTACCCCAACCGATAAAAAAACTTTTGATCTTCACTTTTAAAACCCCGGTTGATCCCTGTAGGTCCCGGTTGGTCCCGGCTGGTCCCGCCTGGACAGTGGGACCAGGGGCTCTCCGCGGCCCCGAAGCTAAGATATTGTGTGTTCCGGCTCAGTGGACAAAGGCGGCCTTTTAACGCTCATCATAACAATGACTGATGAGCTCGACGTAGTTATCGAATTGATTATACGCCGACCTCATTGATTTACTTTGAGACGTGCCTTTAGAAATACGACTACCTATGTATTTTTACCTTATTTTCCTTGGAAAAGTGGAATGGCAACCATATCAATGAAAACTGATGTATTTAAATACCAACACATTTCCCCTGGATGAAAACATAAGTCTTATGTATGCCAAAATTCTAAAATACATCCAATAGGGTCGCATAATAATATAATAAAGATGTCGCACGATTAACTATAAATTAAATGTCGCATGATCTTACTCGTCATCACATGACATAATAACGTAATAAATACAATCAATATGCATATAAGTACCTACCAACAAAGACTCGGGAAAACAAATCTAAAACCTGAACAGTCTTCAAAGTATTCCAATGTGTGTCAATCTAAACGCATAATATGTCGTCTATGACCTATAACTTTAGGTGAAACAGTATGTGAGTTCCTTTCGTGAGCCGGCCTTTCTGAGAAATATATTCTGTCCGTATTACGTAAAGCCAATTATATTGATTTGGAAATGGAACTGAATACCGGTCGGTGGGCGCACCACAACCAGACGTGGTCAAAGGGTCGCAGTGATTGAGACTCAAACGCTGAACACGCCGCGTGACGTCACAAGAGACCGGTCTCGTACACTGGGTACATGGCGAAACCTTGTGACGTATGTCAAAGTTACCTAATACACATAACAGCTTCGATTCTGATTTCATGAAATAAGTAAATTTAAGTAAATGATCAGTATTGGTCTCAATGTATGATCAAATATCTACTAATGCTTTACCCAAAAACACACGTAACAAAACAAAATATAGATAGAGTAACTTCGGCTGTCTCTACCCAAAAATCTAATAGAACAACAGTGACACGAATTCTTTGAATCTAAGTAAAAATAGTATCAGTAAGATATTCAGCCGGCGCGGGCTCGGCACGGCCTCCATAAACCCCGGCGTCTCAGTGCCGCGCGCACACACTCTATTATTCAGTAGTTTCGCACACGCACCTACACAACGAACTTATGCTTTACAAGTGATTTCACTTTCAGATCTATATTTAGAATAGAATATTTTGTAGCAAAAGTAGAAAGTAGTAGGTTATAGAAACTAATATTAATAAAAGAAAAAGTTTCGTCAAGGAATGAAGACCATTCTCATTGAGATTACTGACTTAGGTATGAGGCGATCTGAGAGGTGCGGCTTGAGCGACACGTCCTCTGCGAGGGAATGCACTCGGAGGACGTCGTGAAACACAAACAAATGGCGTCGTGTCTGGCTTCAACTAATGACCTGCAGTACACAGACTGAGCTTACTCGCTCTCATAATCAAATATCGCTACGAGTCACTTACTGCTCTATAAACAAGTAACAAGATCAAAAATTAGTCTATGTTTTGGACACAAAAAAAAAGGTTCGAATTAAAGAATGTACAAAATTTGTTTTCATAAAATAACTCGTTAATCTAAATAAGCGAAGTATAATTAGTTCTAAATGTATAAACTTTCCAATTAGCATTGCAAACAATCCTCAGTTTAAAATGCATGGAATCTGTCGCGAGGCGGCCGCCGCCCGTCGCCGCCCGTCGCCGCTCGAGGTAACTCTAAAACCCTTTCATTGAATTATTACAAATCTGTGCGTCGCTGTGAAACCATTATCATTAATTGAAAGCATCCAAATCAACACCAATTAGTGATAATTGAACGAGTCGCGTCCGTCCCGGCCCCGCGCCGGTCCCGCGCCCGCTCCGCGCTGCTGTCGTGCCGGTCCCGCGCGGGACGCGTGCCGCACGCACTGACACACGTATCGAACATTTAGTATGCTAACGACACTTTTATGACGTCACCAGCTATTGAAGCCGCGCCGCCGATATGCAATTGCACATGTTCGGGCTTCAGAATCACCCGCTGTTAACGTTTAACCCTAATTGCTGATGAGTAAAATTGTAATTAGATTTTGGTAATTACTGACACAATAGCGTTATGTGATATCGTGCGTTGAATACAGAAACAGGTGCACAATATTACGGAATATTAAGTTCTAACGAGTATTACATTCTATAGTTCTGAGTTCCCTAGTGTAGCAAATAAAGAAGGATGCTATGAACACGTAGATATTGTGAAATTATAAAGAAATACTTATCTTTCATACCTGTCTCATGACTCGTGTATGATGTCACGCAATATGTCTATGTTGTGAACCTTCTACAAAGTATTATAATAATTAGTTTATCTCTAGTGGTGACTGTTTAAAGTTGCTGAACAAAGTTGTGTCGAGTGTCGTGAGTGTCGCAGTGGGTCACTACAAGCCGCGGCCGCGACCGCTCGGCTGTCGCGCCGCACCGCCGCACCGCCGCCGCGCCGCACCGCCGCGCGGTCGCGCGGTCGCACCGCCGCACCGCCGCGCGGTCGCACGGTCGCACGCTCGTGGTGTGGCACCGATTGATATTAGTTCGCTTAACTTCGGCCTTTGTTCCCGCCGCGGTATACTGCTGTGTTGCTTGTTTGAATGACCCTGTCGTCGAGTTACTATTGCATATGTCGATGGGTTGACTGAGTTTCCAACCCATGCACCACAGTTTTCTAGTTTTGTTTCCTAATCCATTTAGTTTAATTACTGACTACTGATAAAATATAAACACATTCATCAATGCTATCTACGGAAACAATCGTATTGTTACATCAAAATATATCATGATGAATTAAAACTCAATCGCTTTCACAAACAAAAGGTAATATTCCTCTGAAATGAAGCCCGTTGTTCTCTTGTACAAATAAAACTCACAAAAGAGCATTACACATTAACGTACCCATATTAATATCCAATAACAATTACATTGTGATTTGGGAGATACTTATCGGGCGGCGTGACGCGCACCACTTTTATTGTTGTTCGCTCGGCTCGAGCGCCGCGGCCGCGACAAACCATTTTAATTAATATCTTTATTGGGATTTATTTAACAAGATTTTACGCGTTTCGAATGTTCCGAACTGCGTATTGTTAACCCGTTGGGTTTACAAAGTATATAAGTGTTCATAAAAAGGCATCCTACTGATACTGCTCATCACTTACTTAGTTTTTATGAAACCAATTTTCCGTGTTTGTGCGCCATTCAATTTGAATTCAGTTTGATATGGCATAATAGTCACGGTTATTGATCTTTGATAATTGACTCTAGCCTTGAAATAGCTAAGTACTGGCACAAATCGATATTGTTATCATATCAAAATTTTATGAAATAGAGTACAGACCTCTTTAATTCGTGAAGTTAAAATAAATACATATATGCGATTGGGAGTACTTATCCAACATGCTCTACATTAGTTTGCATATCACCATCGCAGGGAAGGTCCACTTGCGGCGCACTTACAGCCCGAATCTGGAACAACAAAGCCTATGTTCAGGAGGCGTGCGGGCATCGTACGGGCGGAGTGCGGGCAGCGTGCGGGCGGTGTGGTGCAAAGTAGACGTGAATGAGCGTGTAATCGCGGCGATCAATCAGCGCCGACTGCGGCCGGAAGCCTGCCCTAACGCGCCGCCGACACGCGACCCGCGCGCTGCACCCGCCGCCCGCGCCAGCCGAGACCGTCCCGCCTGCACAAGACAAGAGGACCAGGACAAGAGCGAATACTCCAGTAATAACATTTGACATTGTCACATAAAGGGAGTCATCCGTATCCTCCCCTCCCCCCGGCTCCCCGCACTTCCCCTCGTCTCTCGATGCCCGCCGGCAAATACCAATAAATCCATCATTATGTGTATGTCACCTGTCAATATTTCACTTAATTGTGAAATGGAATATTTTTGCTGAAAATTTAAAACGATTATTAGAAAATTAAAAGCAAGTTATTATACAATCAATTGTGTGAGTGTAGTTACTATATCGCAAGGTTTACTATCTATGTAGTATGTAGTCACGCGTGCCTCACACTCGTCTGATGATGACGAGCTGCACTTATATAGGTTGGTGCTACTGAGTTTATAGTTACTTCTTTGAACTACGGCGAGCCGAGACTTCCAACAAAATGTATATGTAAACAACAAAATATGTATGTCGGCTAGTAGTAGTAAGTAGTACTGACAATCCTATAAAATGCTGATGAAAAGATAATACGTATAGGTTTATACATCGTTTTCATATTTGTTTAGGTATCATATTTACGGAATATGAACGGTAATCAAATTGTCATGCACGATCAAACAGTATTTATCATGTAGCGGCCCACGGACTACTTTCACGTAGGAGTACCTATGTCATGGGTACTGCCAACATTACATTACCAACTTGGGTACTTATTATTGTACGATTTGTTCGTGAAATTATAAGGTTACCCTATACAGTGTACATAAACGGATTTAATTGAAATAAAATAAGTTTTATGTATATTTCCGTTTATTGTTAAAATTTAAATTATACGACATTTCGAACAAACTCGGACAGCGGCGCCGTTATCAGCGACCGCGGACAATCCGAGGACAACATTAAAATTTAAATAAACGCCAAATAGCCGTTATGTTGGCTCCCGTTCAATACGAACTTCCAAACATCCGCCATTAAGGTAACTACGACAATGTTCAGCTGTTACGTATAAACGACTCGTATTGAAGAACACACAAAAACGCTATTAACTATCGCAAGGAAATGACAGCTTGTTTTTTGTGAGTGAGCAGTGAGTGGGCCGCGAGCCCGAGTACAGGGCGGGCGACGACAGACAGGCACGTTCTGAGGACACTTATAACTAGCTGATCGATTACCTGGATTGTATATTATGTACTATTGTCTTTAAAATAAAATATTATGTACGTAAGTACTATTTACGTAGATACCTCCTCACTGTATAGCGTCGTGTGTTCAGCTCGGGTGGAGGCGCGGCACGCCACCAGCACCTCTGCTAGGGCCACTTTCCGTTTAAAGCCCGTTAAAAACACATATTAAACAAAGAAAAAGCTTGATAAACGTAAACCTAAAAAAAAAGAAAGACCTAATATCGTATGTGTTTGTTATGTATGTTTCACTGCATTTGTTTTTTTTTCGGTTCTCTAGAATATGAAAACATTGTTTGTGTCAGTTCAATTTTATATAGATTAGTGTCAGCCCTACCGGATGGCAAATTATTTTTGCAATTCACGAGTAAATAACAGGACAGTCGTTCCCAACAACTCATTTGTTAAAATTGGTTGTTTAAACAGAAACTTATAATTATGTTGCAGTGCTTTTATTTAGGAACATAAATTCTTTTTACCTAGTTTTAAATGATTTGCATATATCTATATACATTTCAAAAACTTGTGCCATTTCGTTATAAAAGTTTGGCCGAATTATACTCAGACTTATTAAATGGCCACCAGACTGTAAGTAACCCGACATAAAATTAATCTCCATTGAATGTGTATCTGTTGAGATCCGAGCGTTATATGTTCTCGGGCAGTTTGTCACTGCAAACAAATTCATTTCAAACACAAAGGAATTCAGAATGTGCTGCAAAAGTGAGGCTTCACCACACTCGTCCGACACAAACACGCTCAGTACCGTGTGTACACCCGGCACCGACTGTACCGAGAGCTACTGAGCTCGTCATACATCTACATCGTTCCGTTACAAAGTTTGGATGAACATAACGACACTAACTTCTTCGCTTCGGATCGCTAAGACATAGTTCTACGTTACAACTACCATTTGGGACTGTTGCAGCCTATTTTAGATAATTACTGAAACAAAAGTGAGCGGTTTTTGCGGAGCGACGCGACGGGGCGGGAAGAGAGGCCGGTTCCGGCGGGCGCAGGCTTTGTTCATGGGCCCCGGCCCTGCTCGGCCCTGCCCGGCCCTGCCCCGGCCCTGCCCGGCCCTCCCGCGCGCCCGCATTGTTTCTAATTAATCACGAGCTCTCGGCGACCCGACATTGTGTTTCTTTTCTATTATGTATGTGCATACGTCGAGCATTACGCGGCGGCGCGCGGCGGTAAGACGGTGCCGCAGGTATCGGCCGCCGCTGTGCCCGCACCTACTGATGAGCTGCGCTATACTCTACCTATGTTCAGGTGTGGCTGCTCGTATTGAGTTTTGGACTTTTGCAAATTTAAATTATGTGAATTCATATTTCAATATGAAATCAATCAGTACTCGTAGAGACATAGTTGGGACACTGACATTGGTGTTAAATTTTGAAGTTTTGTGTGGGGTTTTGCATAACATTTTATGGTTGTGCTCTACTGATTAAAAACTATTCAGTTGATTGTTGACGCAATTCCTCTCTTAGTCTGACTGTAGTACATGTACTATTATTGAGCGATGCAAGCGAGTGTATGTCGCACTTGTTACACCTTACTACGAACAAGGTAAAGTACGGTAAAGTTTATTAGTATCGTAAATCCCATTTACGGTACTAATGAACTTTCCAAAGTCCAAGAATATTAATGACTAAAATATATGTTTTAATTAAAAAATAAATTCATATCATATTATTGATACAGGTTAAACATAATAGCAACATACAATTGACACTTTCGCATTCATTTACACTTCTTCGAAATTTTCGGTTCTTTTAGCTCCAAACTGTTTAATACTTCAAACTTGTATGAAATGTTTTGTTTAAAAGGTCCAGCACGCTATGGCTTGTGTTGACCTATACCACTATGAGTTTTTAGAAGAAGATTCTGAGAAGTAGTTCCCTCAAGCCAGGACTGCTACTGGGGAATATGTAATAATATAAGGAGCTTTATTGAATACTCGCACTTATCGTGGCAGCCCGCGTGTCGCGCGTGACCCGCGTGTCCCGCGTAGCCCACGTGGCCCCGAGCCCCGGCTTGCAGGCCGCGCCGGCCGCGAGCTGTCCTCGCAGAACAATACAACACGAGCTCGTTGTTTTCTTTTCTCTTCCTCGAGTGTGTATTCAGACGTGTCGAGTGGACGAGCGCCGGCCAAACGACTACACAAAGCCGATTGAGAATGAGGAAAAGTTCTCTTAATTTTGTTTTTGCTCTTAACAGAGCATTAACGGATGACGAAGCAGTTCTCAGCTTAGCGATGAAGACCTCTCAGCTCAAGTGCTGACGTCGCAATGTAAAGTGTTCACGTGGTATTCAATCTTCAAAAATAATGCCCTGGCTTTTTAATATCGTTAATAAGTAATGTGTCTTTTAAATGGATAACCGTAAATTATTAAATTTTATGTTGTATTTTTATACAAAGCTATAAAAATAAAGCGGAACCAAATTAGGTCCGAGGCACATGCATAATACATGAGTCGGTTTAGTTAAAACTTTGTGTAATTGTTTCTGTGTTAGTTTCAGGCATGCAGTGCTTAGGCTTAGCCCGTGCTCATGCTAATCGCGTCCGCTCGCAGTCCGCCGCCGCCAGGACATTACAGATAACGTCGCTTCGCGCTCGCTGTCCCCCCCCCCCCCCCTGTGCCCCGCGGGGTCAGCTCACCTCGCGCCGGCCGCTACAGCTAGCTCCCTGACTCGTCGCTCTACTTTCCCGCTGCACATTATAGTGTACATAACACTCGCTCGCTTCAATGCGGCTGATATTATCGATATTTGCCGCGCACTGCTAGTTTAATCTATACGTGTTTGCAATAATGATTAATGGAATTTTCAAGATATTACGTTTGTCTGCAAACTGTGGCGTGTCGAAGTCTTCTTTGATTTGCGAATATCACACTTATAATACTGGTGGTTGTAATATGAACGTTCGATGTTGGCAAATAGTGGTGTTTTAGTGTAGAGCGCTATCTGCGGGGTTCGTGACGGACGCCGATACGGCGCCGCGCTCCGCCGGCGATACGGTATCACATGCCGCGGGCGCGGGGGCCGCTTGCTATTCTTATCAGAATGCTTTAGTTACCAAACAAAATCATATGTCGATTAAATAGTTGGTTTTATATAGTTAATTTTGCCTCGACTGTACCGTACTTACTGTATGTGAAATTAACGTACTTTTCTAGTTACAGAAATGTTCCAGTATGGCAGAATTTTATTTGTGCTTATCAGGCATTTAAATCGGGCTTTAACACAATCGATACAATACAATCAACCAACAATCAACTAACGAAGTTTTTGAAAATTTGTAGAAAAAAATATCTCTTCTTATCAACGATAATGTATTGCAGAAGACATATACATATTAATACACACACAACGCGCACAGTCTGCTCTCGTGTGCAGAGGTTCTATATCTCTGGAGTTTTCCTCTTCGGGTCACTTTACATGAGCATCATCTGTCAATAACATCATTACTGACTGACATGTTTGGTGGTTGGTGTTTCCCGCGCGAGGTTTATGTTCGGTTCCTGTTTACTGCTCTCCGCTATATTCAATGAATATCTTACGATTGGATTAGCTGACTGAAGCGGTTTACGAGGAGTTAATAAAATACAATGTATCTGCTGATCACTACTGCTAATCTATATGGAAGTAATGAAATGTGATCTGTATTTTACGTAGCGAAAGGTAATCTAAAAGTTTCTTAACTTTTGTTGGTGTTGAATGAACACTCGTAGGTGAGGCGCCCTCGCTCCCGGTGCGGTGTCCCTCCCCGCGTCAGGTACCTACCTCCGCGCACTTCCCGCAGCTCCACTACTTATACTTCACAACCTCTAAATTTCTATGGTCTCCTGCGCTAGACGATAATGATCCCTCGGTGTTCAGCATAAGGTTGCAGTTTCTGTGTAACGCTATAAGTAGACAATATGTAGTCGCTGACCGTACAAGTCATAGGCACAATGGGCGGCCAGTTTACGATCCGCGGCGGTAACGCGACGCAGCCGCTATCGCACCCACTTAGCATATTTTCACAATAAACACGACTCAAACACGCCACGCAAACTAATAATCAACCTTAATATTATATCCGTAAAGTTGAGATTACATCGCCACTACACAGCATATTCAGTGTACTTAGCCGCAGTAGAGATGTTATTCAGTAATTCAAGTCAGCTCGAGCTTAATTTATTATTTTACAAGTTACGCTACTTTCTGCGAAACTAGCGCGTCGAGGTTTTAGCTTTATTTCTTTTTCAACACCGGGGCGCTAGCAAACTGAAATTATTTTTCGTTTTCTTTGAATGAAAGCATCTCAAAATGTAATACATTTTCATACAAAACGCTTGCTGTGTACCTGACGTATTTGCGGTACTAAGTCGTATGTTTATATAATTCCTGATTACATCTTACATTGCACTAAACGAAGTCAAGCAAATTCTACCAATATATCGTGTTGAATGTAAACACGATATATTGGTAGAATTTGCTTGACTTCGTTAATACAGACAATGGCTGTCAAATTCCTAGTAAGACACTTATCATATTAGTTTACTAACGTTAATTAAATTATTAACAATACAATTTTTCTAAATAATTACATTTTTACCAACGGACATTACATTTTAAGTTACCAAATTAGTAAATCTTAATAAGATGAGTAAGCAGCAACTGTAAACGTGTCAAAAAAGATATTTGTTATTGTTCTGAACAAATACCAGCATACATGATATAACAAACAAACAATAAACTCCAAATGTTATCATAACTCTTCGCATATTCATGAGTGGATGACAATTCAATATTGGCGTAGCAAGTGGTCACGCGTAGCCAACATGCAAACACCAATCAGCGGTGCGCCGGCGCTACGATATACCGTAGCATACTCGTAGCGTGGTCTACGCTTTGCTACGGAGACCGTAGAGGCGTCCCAACTCAATTTACATACTCGATATAATAACTAACTTTCGTACTAATTGCTACTAAACTACTAAAAAACTACTTAAGTGATATAGTAATATCTTAATTGGTTATTTTTCTTATGAAGCCGTACCTTTACGTTGTAAAAGATTTTAACTATTGTATGTTTTAATAGAACTGGTCATTGGCTGTAAGGTATATAGTGGTGTGTTCTATACTTAATTAACATTAAATTCTTTCATTAACGCGCATCGAGGCTATTTATATCGAAGGCGCGCTTGTCTCGCACGCGACCGGCACCTCGAGATCGATAGCTCCACCGATGTACTGAGAGTTGATCCGTTATAATTTTAGTTATTAGAACGAGAATCCTCACACATCCCCCCCCCTCAAGTTATCTGCCCCCCTCCTCCCCCCGCAGCTCGGTCACGGCGGCTGCTCCCGCTGACCGGCGCCCGCGACCTCCACGGATCCACAGTATTGTCGGTTCAATTCCTGGTTCGCTTTGTTGTGTAATCGAATTACTCTCGTTTAGCCGGCGGGCGTAATTAAATAAAAACAAGAACAAAGGCTCGCGACGTAAGCCTTGCACATCCAGCGCCCCTCCCCTCCCGCTCTCCCGCCGCACTCCCGTCGCCACCAGTATGTGAGAATTAAGAAAACAATGAATTTTGCGCGAGGTTATTGTCGAGACAATTTTTAGGAGCCACATAAAAAGTCTTGTGTTTAGAAAAAAAATAGGTACGTTCATTTAAGTAAATTGAACATAGTAAAGTAAAAGAAAAGTAAACATAGTAAGTAAAACAATTTTACGAGACCACATCGTCGGTGTGTAGGGTGCGTGACGTATCCGCGAGGATCCGCGCGTGATGACGTCACAGCCACGAGTATTCCTGCCTACAAGTCGCGGCTCGCCTCGCCGATGTTACTTTTATGCGATCTCAAAGAGGCGGTCCCAATACTATGTCAAAGTAAAAGCTTAGAGCATGTCGCGCATGCACTGCCATGTACAGTCTACTTGGATCACGTAGTTGTTAGTTGCAATGTCCTCGGGGAGTGGGGACCCGCTCGGAAACCAATAGTTAAACTCAAGTCTTGCAAGAGAATCGTCAAATTCAACCGTATATTTGGCATTCGGTTTATTTACTTGTTTTGCATACGCTGTGGTTTTAGTGCTGTATATAGGTAATTCTATCATGCGCACCAAGTAATATAGTCAACAAACTATAGAGTTAAAATATTGTTCGTTCACTAGTCTATTGGATTTCGCGCAGGCAGATGAACGTTTTTTGATATTTTGTTTGTGCAGGTCGCGCCACGCTGCTCCCACTCAACTAAAACTAAAAGTAAAACTTTCTCATGTAGTTTTTGATGATTTACTACATTGAATTAAGAACTATACTTTTTTTTGTCCTAGCAAATTGCTTAAAAATGCATTACATTCAAATAGCACCAATAGTTAAACGAAATTGCGTCTCAAACGCGGCGTCCCCCGCAGCGCCTAATAAGATCGACACACACACACACACACGTACGCAGAACAAGCACACACGCAGGTTCTCGTTATTTGCATACGCGGCGACCTCATTACAGTAAATAGCGAGGCACCACAGAATTAGCCCTCGCCGCGGCGCGCACTATGTATGTACGTCTCAACCCTTTGCCGACCCTTCCGTGTAAATAGGTACAATAGAAAATAACAAGATCACTTCCCCTCGAATCTGCGCCACAACAACGACGCGAGCAGGTTACCGCCACGCGGGACTCGCGCGGGACTCACGGGTTATCTGCTTACGAAAGCCTATCTCGTTAGTTAGTTTTAACACTTCTATGAAAAGAAGTAATGTGCATTAATTAAATATCTATATCGGGAATATAGACAAAATGATGCAAACTAAACTTAAATATTTAAATAATGACTTAACAACTTCTAGCTATATTCAAATGAGTCTGTTATCTTGACGATATCTGTTAGAGTGTAATCTTGTGCACTATAATGTTGTGTACTGTTACGTTGCAAAACATTTCTGATCCACACTACGTATGAATGGCTCAAGGGGAAACTGGGACGATATCTGCCAAAGCTCGAGATATCTAATATTACAAATTAACTTGTCTCTAACAAATATATTTATTACTTAAACAATAACATTCCTACCAAAGGGAATCATCAACATAGCAACGTATGAAAAAATATTTATTTCCATACATTTTATGTTCTCCGCAGATTAAGGAATACTCTACAATTACTTGGCCACGTAGCACATTGTTGCGTAGCAGATGTAGCATTCGTAGTGCTCGTAGCACACGTAGCACGCGTATCATGATAGCTTGTGTATTTTGTACATACACCGAAAAATTAAAATTGTGAAAGTATTTAGCCTGGACGAGAAAATACCAGATAAGCATTTAAATTTAACCATGTTTATATCTATGTTTATTATTTAACTATGTGAAGTCAGTTCATCATTGCCAACGTTTAATTGTATCCCAGATAAAATATTTGAGTATAATAATATGACACACCGGTCTCGGAGCTGAGGAGCGTGACGTCATCACACGTGCCGCTGTTTTTAATTACCTCCAGTGGCGCTAGTTTATTTCGGGGACCGCTTGCAGCCGCCACCGAAATATTTTTATTAGTTCTCTTTGTAGACCATGTAATATAGCGAGTGTTTGTTTCACGACTAAGTTTATTTATTTAATTTTGTCTTCCAGAATTACCTAAATATATTAATTAATATCCCGAAAATAAGCCTCCCTAGCTAGGAGTGTATAATAAGAAGACAAAAACGTGCTTTACTTTAATTCTTTACGAATCCACTTACAACTATTCGGGAAATATCTAAGGCTTTAATTATGTTTATTTTTATTTCAAGCTGGAAAAAGGAGGCATTTCTATTTTTATTAATATACTAGTCATTACACAAGCTAGTCATGTAATGTGGTCCGGTCCCGCGCCGGTTCTGGGCCGGACCGGACCGTAATCACCGCGACACGCTCCTCTTCACGACAACATCAGAATACAATAACATGAATATATTCCGGCAGCCTAGCGACCCGCGGCCGGCACCGCGCGGGAATACCAATGTGAGGGACTCCGACACACTCGCATAGTACTGCAGCCTTATTATGAACTTTACATACTGCATTAAAAAAAAACACGAAAAGTAGACTTCATTTGTTGTAAGTACTTGTACAAAGTATTCGGCTAGTTTCAGCTTATTACAGCCGCAGATTGATGGCAGTGCCGCGCGGTGTTGTGTGACTGATGCTGTCACAAGGCGCGGGATACGCAGACCTATAAAAAGTACCCAAGTGTGACAGAACGTATACTCGCAGCAACATCCACTCATGTAATTTTGTGTTACACACAAACATATGAGTATATTACTTTAAGGATAATATTATTAATTTCGTACCTCATCCTAATTATATTACATTCCGCGAACGAAGGATATGTTAATACATGATCAAAGCGCAACTACCGAACTGAACACATCACAACGTGATTAAGTTTTCTTTGACTAGACGAAGAGCACGGAGGTAGCTAGTAAGGAGGGTCACGCACACACGCGTCGCTGTGTGTTACATAACATAATGTGATTACAGCATAGTAATGGGAGTACGCACTCCGCAGCCGCGCGTGGAGGGACTCCCGGAGAGCAGACCTGTGCGACACCCTTATAATACTTCACTGTGAAGAACTAATTGACGGAACAACCTCACTACCTAACGATAATACATTAATAAACTAAAGATGAATAAGAGTTTAAAATTTTATATGCAAATCTGACTTCTATGCTTACTACTGATGTTCGTAAATCGTAATAGTAACTGTAACTGCAACTGCAACATTTAAGAGTACCACACACTGAACAGCATGTATGAACAGAATAATGAAAGTGGATAAAGCGAAGCAAGTGTGAAGGGATCGTAGCAAGTGGAAGGAAGTGGTCTCTGCCAACCCTACAAGGCAAATAGGCATGATTATAATATGTAGATATGTAATCATATAACGCTTTGGATACATCCGATCCTACTGCTTGTGCGTGATGAAATTCTTGTGGTTCTTCTGGTGGCGGAATGGAAGTTTGTTATGATCTATCGACCAAGTCGCAGGCGTAGGCCGCGCGCCGGGACGGCAAATAAAACATGCATCAAGCACCGGTTCGTTAGTCACAAAGCGTCGCCATCAAAAAGCAATGAAATTATAAGAGCGACGAACAAATTGGAAAACTATTATGTGTCCGTCAGACTCGTTATTTACTGAGCAATTTGGCGAATGGAATTAACTCGGACGCGAGTTGCACAACCGGCCTCCAATTTGTGCTGTTGCCGGCGTGTCGCCGCGTCACCGCTCGCGCTGAGAGCACACAGTATCCGCACTCGCTCTTTTATCATTTTGATTGTAACAAGGTATAAGATTAAATTATAAAAAGGCTCGCTCGTCAAATGAATCCGCGTTGGTGCGTGACACGAATCTCGGGAAATGTTGTGGTTGAACCACTTCCCAAGTTGCGGCAGAAGTTTAACTTTAGTACACAAAAGCACAAACTTAAAAATATAAAAAGCAAACAGAGTTTGTTGATTAACAGACATCAAAAAAAATAGAAACGAGCATATTGACTTCTACAAGCTTAATTTTGTAAAAAAATCAATCATTGATATGTACGAGCATAAGGGTCAACCTTCTGTATTAATCTCAAAGTGTGCCAGTGGACCGCGCCCCGCTCCCCCCGCTACCCCCCCTCCCCCCTCTTGCCTGCTGTTAGCTTATTTAGCGAACACAGGTGCCTAGTGACCTTACGGGATTATCTTATTCATTTAAACAAACGAAAATCATACACAGTTGTAATTTAAGCTCGCTCAGCCTGATAACACTGAATGTTTCATACATTCAAACATATAGTAATATTATCCTGGGCTGTACACATCTGCCGCATGGGAAACAGAGCTGCGATACCTATCGACTGTCTACTTAATGCGAATTAGGCGTTTATACTTATAATATAGACTTATAATTTAGGCTGCATCTATTCAAGCGGCAAATCTATAATAACTTTGACCTTTTCTCATAAAATGTAATGATTGTATGTATTGTGCGTAGTATGGAAATATCAAATTGCCCTTAACTATTTTACAACTGTAAAAGTAGCCAGCATTTGTGGCATTACCATTCAATAAGTATTGCGTGGTCAATCACATGAATATGATCCACTTTTATTGTTATTCCCTCGACAAACAAAACATCAATTTAACTGTGGCCAGTACAATGGTATCAGGGGCGATCCTTATCGTTAACCGACGAGCGCCGAACAATCGAGCCACGTTTTACTTTTATTACTGCCATTACAAGATGCACCCCGAACGAGGTCGTTCATCGGCGTGTTACCTCATACACGAGAGTAGTGTGGTGGTGCAGAGCCGGCAGTGAGCAGCATGCCGGGCGGCGCGCGGCGGTGAGACATCAAAGGCCGCGCTGTAATTTGCCATCTGTCTCGCGTCGCGTCATCAGTATTGTAAACAGCACGCTGACGGTTGCTCAACACTCGTCGTCATAATGCGTGTCACACTTAGATTGATAAAAGCCTGATGTCACTCATGACTGTTCTTTTGTTTTTGTTCACGATATGAAATGTAAAAACGCAGAGAAACTCCGAAATTGTACTAACTTTGACTACTGATGAATATTAAACTGTTGTACTGCTAATAAGTGATGTAGATAGACATACATAGAAACGGATTGTGATCTTTATTTCTCTTCAGTCACCAATATGGGGAACAACATCAAACAAAGCTAATAACGCAGTAACGAGGTAGTTCTGCGTCCATATTATTTATTATTTACATAGTGAGATAGTTCCCGGCGACCTCTCCTCGGCAAGACAAACACCAAGTGTGCGCGAGCTCGCCAGCGCCGGAGTCACCAGCGACGCGTCATACATGCTATGACATGTTGTTCGCATTGAAACTAATATTTTCCTTACTACATTTTTTTAGATCAAAATTAAGAAAAACATGTTTAAAACCTTATACACAGTGAGACTAAAATAAATAACTACGAGCATGGGCTTGATGCAAAGTGTTTTTAGAAAATGAATCAAATACGCAACACACCTAATTCTCTGTAAAAAGAAACGCTAAATATATTTTCCCTGTAAGCGTTTCCTTTTGAAAGGCAGTCGGACAGAAAATTCCATTTATAGTCGAGAGGACTGCATTAACAACTTGTTTATAGAAATATATTTTTAGTTGAAAACTCTTAGGAAGTGAACACTCTATTCCGAAACTAACTTAACAGGCTAGCTCGGCTCGGCAGGACAGCTCGTGACGGTGGATGTCTTCCACTTAGCTAATTCCTACTAATTATTACTTCATCTAATTTTGACTTCATTTTTCTTTTACTTAAATGAGAGCCATGACTACTGGCCTACTTATTTAGCAAACATTTTAGTGGGAAATTGAAATACTAAAAATTATCAATAAATAAATTAAAACAAGTTCAAACAATAAGAAAGATCCATATAACAAAACTGGATCTCCGACAAGTAAAACAGTGGTATAATACTAATGCAGACATACCTACTACTTCGCGTTCACCTATATTTCAGTAAGGCTGGCATTCATTTCCTAAAACGCTTTTATAAATTTTAATACAATCCTATAACACCCTACTTCCGTAGTAAATAACTATCATAATAATGATATTACAATTTTTGTTGGTCAGCTCAAGCAAATGGTTATGTTCGTAATAAGGAGTCAGTTAGCGCGAGCCTCGCCGCAGGCAATCCTCAGATATTGAAGTCATCATTATAACTGTCGACGCTTCAAAAGACGAGAAATAATAATATTTTTCTCAAATTGAGATTTAAAATACTTGTAAAATGAAATGAGTTTGGAAATTGTTTCGAGTATGTTAAGGCACATAAGTATATGTTCTCAGCGTGACATAATATATTATTATGAAGAGGATAGACTCCCGGACAAACGTCAATAGATACATCATAATATACCGGGCTATATTATTTTAATTTCTGAAAGTCACGTGTTCTATTAATATTTTATACCTGTCGCGCTGGAAAAGGTTACCAAACCTTATCAATAGGGTCACCTATTGATGAGGCACTAAACGAGAATTTTGAAGACAAATACACTTTAAAAGCTACAGTTCTGCCTGCACCATCACTCGGGGAATGTTGGTATGGAAAATGTTTTGTTTCCGCCGGGAGTCGCCCCAATAGAAACATCGCCAGTTTAATTGCACCCTCGATACCATCTGACAGACGATTAACTAAACTAATCACCCTTTTACGTAAAACCTTCGCTCAATATTTCATTCGCAATCCGTGAGAATTTATATTGTTTGTATTACTATAACAAGTTAACGAGAACTTCGAATCGAGTTCGACAAGCGGTACTAGAGCCCGTCTAAAAAGATCATGTGAGATGTGATAGAGTAAAAACTAGTCTTAACTCACTTAGGTGGCATATAACGTGAGTGATACGTGACTTAGAAAAGTGTGACCCCGAAGAACACTTCTGTGTGTGCTCATCTGTCAGAATAATGTTAAAGTTGGAACTCTTGATAATTATAGACATAAAAACGTGTTATATGAAAGTAAATAAATCCACTAGTTGGATTATAAAGTTGTGAACTAGCTGAGGCGAGCAGGCGAGCGTTGAGTCCACAATAAAACTGCTCGTCACACTCGTCACTCGTCATACTTCTGCGGGAGACGCCGCTGACGTAGCACCCTCCCCCCGCCTCGCCCTCGCCTTGTCCCTGCCCCCCCCCCTCCTCCCCCACCACCCGGCGCACCTCTCAGGCACATTCAATAGCCGCCGCTGAAAAATATGTAAGAGCAGCAGAATCTTGCGGCGGCGGCGGCTTTCATAAATTATCGCTTTAAGCCTTCAGTTATTTTCAGTAAAGTGCTGTTTCAATGAGCGTTACCACAGCCACAAGACCACCGTGTCACTGTTAATGTTCATGCTACCTTATTTACTACCTCCTTTTTGAACATAATTAGGTTGAAACTCCCTTAGCCATTGCTATGTACTCTCTCATCAATTTGAATTTAAAAAACCCCATTTTAAACAAAACCGACATCTTTGTTGTAACTCATTGTTTTAGGTGAAATTATTGCTACCACATAGATTTTAATTTCCCATTACCTAGTCCTACGTCCATAACACACCATAGCTTATCCGCTCGTCACACTTATTTCATGACCGTGTTCTGCGCATGCTACGAAACGAATATATCCTTTTCATATTTATTTTTATGTGTATGTTTTAATAAGGTTCCGTATTTTAAATCACGTAAGTCGTGCCACTATCTCAGTTTTACCTATATTGGTTACACATTTTTAAGCTCGCTGGTTTTCAGAACGAATATTGAACAAGACGTGCACCATATTACATCCCACTCTTCATATATAAGAAGTATCTGCTGTACCTTATTTATCCTGTTTACCTCTTAAATACTTTCAGTATTTATAAGTACTAAATATAATATATGCATGGCCTTATGTAGCTATATAATGTAGCTATGCGTTACAAATGGGGAGTATGGCGGACAAAGCTCGCAGCTCTCCGACATGGCGCAGGAAGTTGAGCGCGGGCCGCGTCCGGAACACATGCACAATTGAACAGTTCACATATTTTTTTAAAGCAACATTTATCCGAAACTATAAAGCTATAATCATTATCAAGATTTATATTAACATTAATTTGATCACATTAAATTTAATTTGATTACAAAAGTAATGACCTTCAGAGCAACACACCTATAGAGGTAGGTGACAATGTAACAAGCAAAATGATGAGAGCGCGCTGTACCGGCGCCGGCGCGAGGCGCGAGGTGTAGCTCGCGAGTCGTGACGCTGCCAGCTCGGCTAATGAGGCTGACTTATCGTTATTTCTAGTTGAATTTGTTTGAAAGAACTCGTAAAAACTTCGCCGGAGCCATTCCGTAACTATTAACGATGCTGTAAAAGTCACTTGTGGGACAGCGCCCTCATTGGCCTCGATCACAATATTATGTAAAGCAGGTAGGTGTTGCCTCGCCCTCCCTGCTACCTGGTGACGTCACTCACGCTCTTATTTCTTAACCGTTTATTAATAGTACTATAGCACCAGCCTGTAACTTGTCCTTTGCTGGACAAAAGCTTCTTTCTTTTTATAAAACGTCGATTTAAGCTTTTTTTTATTCGTAAGCAACGAACTTTCAATTTAAAAATAAAACACTACAGCATTTGGTAGCACTTAGTAGCACTTTAGTTAATACCTGTGTTTAGTTAAGGTTTCGTGTAAAGCCAACAGGCAGGTCTGACACTACAGCTCACTACGGTTCAGATTAAGTCGGCGTAACGTTTGACTGGGCTCCGAGCGCGCCGCTGTTTGTCCAGCGATTAGCCGCTATGCCCGCGCGCAGTTCCCGCCGCCGCCGCACGCCGCGCGCCGGCGCTAGTGTGCGACACTGTCGTTAGCGGCACGAACGCCGGAGGTGGTCAACAGTCATTCATTCAGATCGACGCAAGACCACAAAATGATTTCTAACTTATTGATATCTCATTTATGAATACTTAATCATTCAGTGTAATATCTATTAGCCTGAGTGTTAATATCCTAGGTGCTCAATTTTAAATTTTAATTAGGAAGAGAAGTGTAGAGTGTAACAAAATTACGTACTCAAACCGGTTTAAGTAGGGATGTAGAACTTCAAGTATATTTAATTTTAAGTAGTAATTAGCAGGAAAAAAATATAATGAGTAAAGTAATGCTAACGCTAGGTGGCGGCGTGTGTAACGAGTAGTGTTGCAGCGCGTACCTGCCGGCTCTTGAAAAACATCCTCGTAGCTCTTGTCAGATGTTAACTAAAACAAAATGCAAAAGTAACTAAAACACACTAGGTGCTGTGTCCTGCCTGCATCACATGACGCGCGCCTCCTCCACCGGAGCTCGCGGGGCTAGCGGGCTGCCTTAACTAGCGACTAGTCATCGCACAAATAACATGCTGCACTCGGAGCGCAGGTGTAACACGACGCTAGAGGAAAGCGTGTGCTTAACACATTGACAGGAATAGGAATCATAAATTAAATTCAGCCGCATGTGATCCACATATTTACTTTCAATCAGGATTGAGTAAAGTTGAAACTGCGCACATCGCGCGCCGGCAGCTCAAGTGCCCGCAGCCCCGCAAGATAATGTTACTACATACTAAAATCCGATGAAATTCATCATTTAACATTAAATTCAACTGTTTCCAAACTAATATTGTTAACAAGAATTCAGATGTCTTTTAAACTTCTGCTCCATAAACATTTTACGTAATACCTCTATTGTAATATAACATCCAAATTCAATAACACCGTAACTTGGAGTATAAACAAACTCTTTCTTACTTACTAACTTAGAAGACAGCGGAGTGAAACTTGTGCAGCCGCTCGAGCGAGGCCCAGCGTGTGGGTGTCGTGTGCACACACTAAAATGCGCGTGTGTGCGTGTGGGTTGGAGCCTCGGGCCAGCTCGGCTGCACTCGGTATCATCTGTATCATACAGGTGCTTGCTGTTAAGCAGATTACGGTCCTCTGGCAGCCCCTCACTGTCACATAAAACATTCCGGAACGCACTCTCTTAGCATTCGTTTAGCCTAAAACTGAAATACTACTAGTTATCGGTATGACAAGATTGTTTTTTTTTCAAAACCAAAACTACAACAAAATACGCTGCCGCGCCAGTGGACTACTTGCTTGGTGTCGCAGCCGACACAGGCAACACGTTGGTCCGCGTCGCGTCGCTCTGTTGTTATGGCAGCGGATTGCCGGTTACGTAGGGTCTAAGACTCACAGGGGTAAATAACACTGTCTTGGTGGTGATACGTTGTACACGGTAACATAATTATATTGGGCAGTACTATCAATATTTCCTAATATTATAAGAATTGTTTCTTCCATTCTTGACAAACTTTAATTTTATCTTTATTTTGAATAAAAAACTGTGCAATTTAAGAACGGTTAAAATAAGAGCGATCCCTTAATCAACACGGTAACAGAAATCAAGATTGGTAACAACTCTTTTAAAGTCTCAGTAAGTTACAAAGACACCATAAATACAAAAACATTTTAATCGTTTTGTCTGTAATAGGGCAAGTAAGAAACTTGCAAATAATTAAACTGTAAAGGGGTATTCCTACTTGTATAACAGTAATAACATAAAATGGCATTAACTTGACTTTAATACGTACCCTCGCGTTATTTCCACTTGTTAAGGAAGTTCTTTCGTAATGAAAGGGCCTTAATGAACTATACATTTTGCTAAATCACCGGCTGTATTACTCGGGGCGTCTTTTTATCTTCACCTTCCGAGCAGCGCGTGCTAATTGTACCGGTGACGTCACACGTAAGCGACCATTCAACTAACCTGTGCTGAAGTAGAAGTGAGTAATCGGTCGGTAACTATATGGATAGGATATCGTATTCTTGTAACTAACTAACAGAAATAACAGAAGTTGCATGAACTCAGCCTTTTCACAATACTTTTAATGCAAGCTGATGGTGCGCGTATTGGTAGGCCAAAGCGGTCGGATCCCTCCGCGGCATGTACATTGCGGCGTGTGATCCGCGCGCGATGACGCGAGCCGGATCATAAGCTGCGATGTTACAGCACGCAACGCACGTAAGCGAAGTGCGTGTGACATTTACTGGTGGTCAGGTTCGCAAAATTAAAAAAGATATTTTGTAATGTACCGATTTTATTATCATTCAATATAAATAACCACAGGAGTTGCGGTTCGTACACGTTACTCGGGTGGTGACTGCCAGTGTGTGCTCCACGCGCCGGACACAGTACGGAGCGGCGTGTCGCTGTCGCACTAAAAGGAATTTCATTCCACTTCAACTTTCCAATTAAAAACTCTTATTTCACACACTGTTCCGCCTTTGAAATAGTGCTGCGACTAAAACGCCACCAAAACTAATCGAAACAAATTACGTAGCGCTTCGTAGAGTCGTAGCGACGATGCGTAGCAACTGTGCAGCTACGTAACTTATTATTTAAACAGGTTTTCCGTGATGATGATTAAAACTGTGAAATGTATTATAAGACTAAATCATAAGAACAAATAATAGAAATATTATGTCACAAGAATGGAGCGCGTACATTCATAAATACTTTATTGAAGGTGACGTTTTGACCGCGTTGCACCGGCGCGGCGGCGCGGCCGTGGTTGCAAGTAGACTGACGGTCTGCTGCAATCATAATAATTGTGCAGTTTTTTTTTTGTATTTATATTCAAGCATTTTTTTATGTATGCAATTATTTATTTACCTTCACATTGACCCTATGAATCATTAACGAATAATCGCTAATTGCATAAAACACAATAATTAACGTTCATTTTACATTATAAGTATACGATTAATGGTGGTGTACATGAAACAGTGTTGTAAATACATATTATCACAGCCAGGTTCGCGCGGCGCGGCGCGGCACTGCTCGGCGCCGCTAACGAAATGTGTTGAACACGGAACAAAGCGGCCAAGCGGGGCTCGTTCCTGTCGTCCAATTTCACTGTAGCTATTTTACAGCCCATGAAAAAAACAACAGTAATCCTTGTTTTGTCGAAGTTGAGGTATTTTTGAATTTACGGTGCTTGTTTATATTTATTAAAGCAGATCTCGATGCGACCCAATTCTCCAGACATTCTGATTGTATCAGCGGCGCGCGGGACCACGTCACCTTAACAATTATGAATGATTGCGTCATGAAGGTAAATGTTCATTTAATTTATCAATGGTTTTTAAGTGCAAGGAATCTAGGTATACGCTTCGTAATACAAACTGCTAGAACTCCTCCCCCATCAACCATTGAATCACGTTTGTGAGTGATTTGTAATTCAATTCGGTGACGTCAGCAGGTCCTCCCCACAGCGACTGTTGCGTGAAGATGTGCAATAGATGTAATGCTCGCTGGAAGCCGAGCGCCGTGTGTGCTGCACGGTCTGCACCGGCGAGGTGAATGGTTCGCCCTCGCGGACGGGCGCGGCCACACCGCCAACGGGTATTATTTTAATATTTAAACTTGATTCAAATCGAAGTAAAAAATATCTCGCTATAAATTTTCCTGTTCAGGCACATGAATAGTTCACATTGCCGCAGGAAATTCACATTCGACCGAAAGGAAATATTGCAAAGGGAATCGTTTCACAGCGATCCACCCCGCAGCGGGCACCGAGCGGGCGGTGCGGGTTACATAAGGCATACGCCGGCACACCCGCGCGTGTCTGTATCTGCTGCAGCTACATTTTACACACAGAGCGGCGTCTCGGGGAGGCGGCAGTTTGCCTAATTTCTATTTAATTACTCGACGCTCACCGATGAATAATTTCCTTTATGACTGCCTCGAGCGCTTACAGCGCCGTAACACTCACTTAAGCGCTCGTAAACTATTTGTATTATTTGCAACTCTCTCACCAAACAAGTTTCAAGCGATTTGTTTGAAAAAAAAACGCCGTTTAGTCTTTTCGCTTTTCATGTAAGGTAATATAATATGGAAGTTTTCATTAGGTTATAAAAAATAATGCGACGTAATGGAGGTGAAAATATATATTGTTTTCATAAATTGAGCTGTCACCACACTCGGCTGACAAAGTATTTCTGATGAAGATAAAAATCCGCTTAGTTAATAAGTAATATCTCAGAGATGATATCGCCCTTGCGTGTGTATAACATTACGGCGGAGGTAACCACCTCAGCGCGGGTGTCTGCGCCCATCACTGAACTGTAGGCGCACACTTCAAAGGCCCGCCTATCAGGACTGTGAACGCTAGTCATCTCTCAGGTGAGACACGCGATCAAAAGGTATTCACTCCACGTCCGCCTCCCTCGCCTGCTTTCATACACTATTCTATATTAATTCTGACGTCATGAGCTTACAACGCCGCTAAAATAGCAGTCGTATTAAAATACGCGATTCATTTCCGGCGAGAGCCTCTCAACCAGGCATTAAATATTTAACGTCTCCACGCGGAGCAAAAACTGCCGGAGTGGGCTTAAGGCATTCATCGCCGGCACCGCACGCCGCGCCGCTCCGCTCCGCCTCGCACCGCTCCGCTCCGCTACTCGCCGCTACCGAGCGTCTAATGAGCTGAGTAAGGCGGAACATGTCACCTCATGATATTCAATGTGCTCGCGTACATAATTCATCGGCGAGCGCTCTATTATTATATATCACGCGGTTTTCTCACTTACTTAAAATGTAGCGAGAGAATTTGATGTTTTTGAAGGTACTACTTCCACTTTTAGGTAATGTTCCGGGCAGTTAAAGTAAAGTAGTACATCTCGGTGTTATGTACGCTAACTCTGGGAGTTTTTTAGGAAACTATAAGTTTATAATCACTGCGGAACAGCAGTAGATTACTTAAGGCTGTTCTCAAATATTAATGTTAGACTTTGCACTTCGAGATAGCGGGGGCGGTGAAATAAAAACCCATTATAGTATTACGGGCCAGCTGAATATTTGTTTTGTTATAATGTCTGAACGCCACGCTATGAATTTAATATCGCTCTCGAGCGGCCCGAGTGATTTAGTGCGATGTTGTGTGTTGCAAATTAAAGGGAACATTCTGTTACAACACGACGCGACGGTCTGAATGTGGCCGCGGCATGCGAGGGCACACGCCCACACACAAGGTGAACTAACATTCGCACACGGGCATAAAGAAACAAAAATATAGTACCTAAATCAGAAATTAAATAAATTATAATAAACGAAAAAAAAAGTCAGTTTATTTTTTTATTGATGCGGTGAATACTGACCATCTTAGTGGGTAGCTCCCCGTGCGCGTTTCCTGATCAATTTGATAGAATTTAAGTAAGTAACGCTAACGACCTCCATGTTAAACTGCTGTGGGAACATTATGCTAAGTTGCATGCCGCAACTCATAACTCAAACGCTTCTCAAGCGATAAATATCAACATAACTGGGGTTTGTAGAACAAACTAGCTCGCAATCTCGTATAGGAAAATAAGAAATTTGCTGTTTTAATATATTTTACTTAACAATGTAGTAGAATGCCTAGATAATTGTCTTGAATAACAGCGTCCGGACCGTACGTGCCATTGCTCAGCAGTCGCTGCATCATAGTGCATACCTAATGCAGCATTATGTTTGCATAGAAGATCAGTATTAACCGACATAAGTGAGTATGTCAGCGCCGGTGACTCGCGGCAGGAAAGTGACAAACTTGTGCTTAATTCCACACTGTTTAACCCCCCCCCCCCCCTCCCCCAATACACACACCCCCTGCTCTCACGTTACGCTGCTCCTTCAACAGTTGGTAAACTATTCCGGTATGTGGTAGTTCACAACAACGCAATGAACCCATGGTGCTATGTATCTTATATCATGTGCAAAAGATGCCTCAGATCGAAGATCATTTGTTCAATACCCAGAACACAATCACACTATCTAGTTAACGCGGACGAGTTGAGTTCTTGTTTAACTAAGATGGGATGTCGCGTGAGCGTAACATATAGAGCGGCGCGTGGTCCGCATGTGCCCCGGCGGTGCGGGCGGTGCGGGCGGCGCGCGGCTCGCTCCGGCTGTCAATGTGTCGCCGCGCCGCTTCGACGACAGATTGCGATTCTGATTGCAGCTGTAATTAAACCTCGGACCCTTCCCCTCCCCCCCTGTCCCGCACCTCGCCCCCCGCCAGCCGGAGCCCGCGCGACCGGCCGCTCTGCACGCCTCTTTCCGGCTCCGATATGTGACACCGCACAACCCCTCAAATACTTCATTATCATATTATTATGTGGTTGATTCGATTTTACTAAAAACTATTCATTACAATTTATTTGAATAGTAAGCTATACTTTTAATATGATGTTATTTCAAATAACAAATAAAAAGATGATAGCGCAAAAAAAATCGCTTACTATAGAGTAAATGAAAACGGCTGCGAATCATCCTTATTAATAATCATCAAAAGTAATTAATTTACATAATTGGAGAGGATTTATACTAAAATGCTGAATAGCCGAACGAAACAGGTTTTGAACGAATTTGCATAAAGGAGGAATAAATTATGTCACATTGACACAGCGACGCGTAGCACACAATCGTAGCACGGCGTAGCACTTGCACGTAGCACACGTCTGCAATAGTCAAGAAGTGCATGAAACTGTAAAATCTCATGGACAAATAGTTTAGTCTTTACTGGTGTTATAAATTATAGAAGTAGTAGTATAGAAGACACTCAAAGATCAGTTTGTAGGTACATATACTTAATATGATATTTCATTAAGTTAAACACCTACGTGACACATATGGAAAGCGATAAAGAGAATAGAGCATCATTTTTTAAGTATCTACCTTTCCTAACCTGCAAAATTTTCAAATTCTTGATTTTGTAAATAGGACCATACAATCAATAACATACAATCACTTTCACACGTCTAATTTAACTTCCACTAGTGATGAACTATTTAAAGCAGACTCGGCTGACGCGGTGTCTCCGGTGTTGCTCCTCAGACGCTGACTTAACATTATTATGTGGAATACACGATGAGTTTGCTCTTGTAATCTATTTACTTTGAATCTTTCTGGAAGATCAACTATTGTCTTAATGTAGGTAAACACTTTCAAATCGTACTTTTATTCATTTTCCTATGCGCAACGGTGACGTCGACGGTGACGACCCTTGCGTCATACTCGTGAGCGGGTGCAGCTTGCGGTGTCTCGTCGTCCTGTTGACGTTGGTTAAGATTAGCGTATTTTTGTCAGAACTTATAATTTCATAGTGAGCTACCTCAAATACTTGTTTATTTGGCGCGGTCCCGTAATGGTGATCTGAGATGTTTGATATCTCATTACGTGTTTGTTTATTGTGTTCGCGGCTGCGGGTGCGCAATGCATTTTTCCGCCTGTTATGAACCGACCCTTAGGTTGCTGTCTATTTTATTTTGTGTTTGAAGTTTGATAAGTCTTACTGTGTAGCCTATATTGAATAAAGAATATTTGAATTTGATCCAACAAATTATGTAAAAAGGTGGTCTTCAGTTCATAAGTCATGCTCAGAATTCTGGGAACTCATTCACACCACAACTCTCACGTTCATCAGCTGACCTCGAGTATTCTAAAGCTTAACTACCTCATAAGATCATAGCTTCACATTATACGGGACACACGGACTATAAGGGAAATTGGTGATTTGCTCTAAATACGTAATACACAAGAATGTGGATCGCGCTGAGAGAGCGATTCCGGGTCAACGCGGCACTCGAGGCGGCGCGGCAGCGACACTCATTTGCATGGAGACACGCGGCGGCGCCCTCGTGTCACACCACGGCCTGCAGCGCCACTCGCTTGCGTTGCAGTTATTAATTTAAGACTAAACATGAACTGGTGATGCTTGGGCGCGGGCCGTCCGCTAATGGACAGACATCCATTTGTAGGCTGTTGCGAGCATCACGTGTACAGCCGTTATTATCTGCTCGCATTAGACTGGAGCCGGCGCCGCGTCGCCGCCAAGGTATGAAAACTTTTTGAGGTATGGAATTACCAATAGAGTCTTTGAGATAATTTTATGCATGTTTGCATAAAATTATCTCAAAGACGCGCATATGGATACGCGCGGCAAGGATACTAAAAAATGAACTTTTTCGATCGATTCTAACCTGCCGCCGAGCAAAGATGAACAACGACTCCAGAATAGATTATAGTAATACAATAACAGTAAATAAAACAATATTACTGACTTAAATGATTTCTCGTTCCGTACAGTACATAACACGTGGCCACACGGATCACTTTTACAAAGCGCTGCAAATGTTCACGTCGGAGTACTCTTGCTCTGTAACCGGAGAATCGACGCTTTTTGCCGCCCATCGGCTACAATAAGGGGTTTTCGATGTCGACGGTTCGGAAACCGAATTCAATTTATATTGGACAACTTTTTTAGTGAAACATGCGACTGCGACCAGCTGAACTTTAAATAGTTTCCCAAGCCAAATAGCTCGGTAATTAGCTGACGGCCGCAAACATACGACGTACTATTTTTACACATTACCAGCACACGGGATGTCGAGACATTTGAACTACAACCTTCTGCAGGAATGTACAGAGTGTGGCATCTAAATAGGAAAGCAGTAATAGTACGTAGTTATCTAACAGATGGCCTTCATCACACGAGTGATCCCGGAGCAGCAGGGAGGCGCGTGTCCGGCTCACTCACCCCGGTACACTCGCACACAACAACATAACGTGCTCTACCTATGACACTGCCACGTATTGTGGGCGTCCGAGCTAATGTAATTGAATGCTAATAAGTGTGAACGCGACAGTACTGCAAAATATGTAAAAGCACACTCACAGCGGCGCGGTACACTCGCGCTCACCAAATTTGAGCACTGTCGGTGGCGGGAGTAAACAGGAATGTATGTATCGTGCGGTGCGGAGAGGTATTATCGAGTGCTGTGAAATTTGATGGAGTGTATACGTTGTTATAATCTGGAAAGCTAGGAGTACAGGTCTTACGAAAACGCTATCTTGCCGTACGCACGAGTATCATTGTATAGGAGGCCCGCGTTTGGAGGCTCGCGTGGTCCGGGCGCGCCGGAACACGTCGAGGTGGGATGATTTGGGATTACATTTCCATCCTCAATATCCGGTGCAGACGGGTGGCTTCGATAAAAACTAAATTTATTCCGGAATACGACCTCCGATCCCGCCCACCCTCGCCCCGCTCGGCCTCAACATCCGCTCGCGACGCCGCGCAGCCCGCCCTGCTGGTGTCAGCACATAAAAAACGTAATCTATAATAACAAAGAGAGAAATAATTAGCCAGTATTTTAGCAATTAGTTTTCTGTCACGAAATACGAAAAATCGGCTGCATTCTAAGAATGTAATTAATCAAATCTAGATCTTGTGAGGCAGCAAGCGAGCGTGGGCGGCGGCAGTCGGAGTGGTACACATAGATCTCTTTTTTATGATATCGGCTCTCGCTTCGGACATCAGGCATCGACACGCTGCCGCTCAGCGACTGTCTGCATGTACCGTACTCATAGACTATGTAAGTTAGGTAGGCACAAGATGCTGTCATAAAATAAGAACTACACAAAATTATAATTGTGTTTTAACGCCTTTAGGTTTAGCGGCGATCGTTACATTAAACCCCAATAACGTTAAATACTGAGCTTGTATGTCCTCATGCAGTTTAAATGACACTAAATTTAAACTTTAACTATGTTCAGTCTGCCATTATGTTGATGAAATGCCAATGAGTGATTCAAGCTCAAAGAAGCGTGAGAATTGAGACTACTTTCAACTGGCCGCCTTCCGGAGCAGCCGTGGAATGGCCTCTCAGTTGTTTGTATCCATACTTTAGCCGATCTGAATATGTTGTGAGCTTGTGTTGTTGTGTTGCAGTGCTGTCGTGCGGCGAGGCGGGCGCAGGTCCGCGGCTGCACAAGCGCTACGTGGGGCTGTACACTGGGCCCTACTTCGACCCCTCCGCGCCGAACAACATCACCACGCAGCTCGGCACGCACGCCTACCTGCCCTGCAAGGTAACTAGCACGTACCGCTGCTCCCACAGTAACACGCACCATTATAATCCTTAGCCTATACAGTTCTCATGCTCGATGTAATGCGTTGCAGGTGCGGCAGCTGAGCAACAAGTCGGTGTCGTGGATCCGGCGCCGCGACGCGCACATCCTCACCGTGGACCGCTTCACCTTCATCGCGGACGAGCGCTTCCAGGCCTTCCTGGTCGAGGCCACCGACACCTGGACGCTGCAGGTCACCCATTTTATAACAACTATCCATTGCTTCATTTTCAATTAAACTTCTTTAAAAAGGACGAAGTTGTTCACCAGACTCTTAATTAAATGTAAGTGTATGTGTTAAGTAGGCATATAATATGTTAAGAAACGAAAATTAGATGTTAACATACTATCAGATACTTAGTTTAGCAATACCATCCGGATCGAACAGTTTTTTCTTAACACTGTATAGGTATTTATTAATTTATTCAAGTTATATTATAGACTGCCTCGTTGGCCTAGTGGCACTAAGCGCGACTGCTAAGCTACAGGTCTTGGGTTCGATTCCCAGGTCGACCAAGGTGTTATTGGGTTCTTCTATGAAATTCTCAGTAGACGGTCGGAGTTTGGATTTGTGCCCGGTTAGTGGCAATAGGCTCGCCCCTTATTACATGGGACCTAAACATATCGGCGAACTGTGGGTGTATATTGGTCCACCTCTGCCTACCCCTTCGGGGATACAGGCGTGACGATATGTTCAAGTTTTATTACACGTCACATCAGAGTCAGTCATTTATTACATGTCGGCTTCCGTGTGTTGAAGTAGCTTGTTGTTGTTGTTTGCAGGTGAAGTACGTGCAGGCGCGCGACGCCGGCGTGTACGAGTGCCAGGTGGGCACCGAGCCCAAGATGAGCCACTTCGTGCAGCTCAACGTAGTAGGTGAGGCGAGCTCGCTTGGCGTTATGAAGTCGTTATCACATTACATTATTGGTAATTTATGACATGGATTTTGACGTACTAAATAATTTATCTTTGGTGTGGTTGCAGTGCCAAAAATCGAGATCGTGGGCGAGTCGGACCTGTACGTGAAGGCGGGCACGACGGTGAGCCTGAAGTGCGTGATCACGCAGGCGCTGGAGGAGCCCGCCTACATCTTCTGGTACCACAACGACGAGCGCGTGCTCAACTACGACAAGAGCCTCGTCGAGATCCGCATGGAGCGCGTCGCGCCCGACACCACGGTAGGTGCCGCTCGGGCGCGAGACGTGATGACGTCACTCTCTGTGTGCGTGTGTGTGACCGAGCCGCGTGTTGCAGGTCGGCAACCTCATCATCTACAGCCCGCGGCGCGAGGACTCCGGCAACTACTCGTGCTCGCCCTCCAACCTCGACTCCGCCTCCGTCATGCTGCACGTGCTCAGCGGTCAGTACCTCCCGCCACGCGACACACTCCACTAACAGCTTACGATATTCGGACTCAAAGCTACTTAAAGATGATTAAAAAAAAACATTGAGGGTGCAAACCTGACCTTATATTAGATCATGGACTATGTTCATATTCGTATCTATTCACATGCATATTCTTTATTCCCTCATACAATGTTTTATAAAAAATAATTTTAAGTTTCGTGTTAGAGAAAGATGTATTATGGACCCGGTTAGTGCATTACACTGAACACATCTAATTTACTTATACAATATTTTAAGAAAACCCTGTCCGGCCTTTAAAAGTGATATAGGTATCTCGATCGCAAAATCAAAAAAGATAAAAAAACCCGCCTGCATAGTAAACACTTTAAATACGTTTACGAACGTTTGGATAAAGAACAATTATTCACATAATATTTTTTTATACGTATTTGGTATACCATTTTGGAATCCTCTTTACAAGCCCCCTTTAATTTGATACCCATATTGTAGCAAACATTTTTTTTTTATTTTTTTTTTACCTCAATCTATGGTACCACGTGGCCGCCATGTTGGTTTTTGTTTGACGTGACATATCTAAGAACACTTGGGTAATCGATACGAATCCAACGATACCCTAATTTTCGAAATCCATTGGGCCGTTTCGAAGATATGAGGTAATAAAGAATATTACACACATACATACATACATACATACAAGATACGCGCGAAAAACAACACCCTTCTTGGCACTCGGTTAAAAATGAAAATATTAAACACACACACACGTGACATTTTGTACTAAAGCGAAGCTTAACACACGTGCACAGCCTCTCCGTGCGCCGCTGTGGGTTTCCGGCTTTATTGGCGGCATTTCGTTTGATCCGTCGGTGGCACTTGCGACGACGCAAAATCTCTCTCTCCTTTTGAGGAATTTTATTTCTTGTTTGGGGGGGGGGGTGATTGATTTTAGTTTGTCCTGTTTTTTTTACACTAATAGAATTTGATATTGATACCTAATTAATACCTTCCAGGATCGGGCAGAGATTTCTAAACACCCTGTATTTCTTTAAATGTTTAAGAGGCTGCATGATTAATAGTGTGAGTGTACAGGCGAGCAGCCGGCAGCCATGCAGCACGGGAACGCGGCGGGGCGCGCGGGGGGAGCGCCGCCGGCCGCGCTGTTGCCGCTCTGTGCGCTAGGCGCCGCGCCCGCGCTGCTGCCGCTCTGTGCGCCTGCGCTGCTCAGGCTACTCCTGCTGCTGGTCGCCGCGTTACTCTTCCCGTAAGTACCCATAACAACAACATTAGGAAAAACTTTCGAAAAAACATGCACCTATCACTTAAAGTTTTGCTTTATCGATTGATCTTTTTGTTTGAATGATAGTGAGTCATATGCCAGCTCCTCACGACGGCTGTAGCTTTAACTTGCAATAACCGCAAAAAAAACTTTCCGTACATAAGGCTGAAAATGTATTTCCTCAGCCCAATGAACTTAAATGAAAAAGAAAAAATCCACCAAAAGCCCTCTTTCCTATACCTATGCAAGATTAAGTGCTCCAAGGTTGGAAGAACAACGGCTTATAGAAGCTGACCTGTTTGGTGTTGTTGGTCCGCAGGTTGCTGTGTCACGACGAGGACGACGGCAAATAGCGGAGCGAGCAGTGAGCCGAGCGCCGCCCGGAGTGTACAGACTGTGCCGCGCGCGCCAGTGTGAGTGCGCGAGTGAGCGAGTGTGTGTGTCACCTCACGTCCAACACTACGCATACGATGCATAGTGGTTAAGTTAAATGTATTGTATAAATTTCAAATGTATTACTTAGATAATCGAACGGTCAGTCGTACGCGTTGTGATATGAACGATGTGAGAACATAAATTTAATTACGAAATTATTCGTATCGGTACCTACCTACTAAAATTTATATTATGGGAAACAAAACTATGTACATAGGCCGACGAGACGAGCGAGGCGGCGACATGAGCGCGGCCTCGCTCGGCAGTCCTTCACATTTGTAAAGTTGTACATAATTATTATAAATGATTACTATTAATTATATTCATAGTAACATTGATTAATCTCTGCAAGAATGTTGCGATGCGGCATGTCGCGCGTCATGCGTTCCGAGAAACGTGGATCACGCCGCGTGGGTCACGCGACGTGGTTCACGTTACGTGCGTAACGCCGGGTGGGTCACGCCGCGTGGCTGACACTGCGTGGGTTACAGCAGGCACGCGTGACAAGTCGGAGCGTGGCTTAGCAACATCGAAATCGTTTTAACCGCTGTGGTCCGCAGGACGCCGGCACTCGGACGTTTGTTTAACAGTACAAACTGCCACGGAATTGTGTCATCTGTGAATTGACCGACTGTATAATAATAATGTGTCGTTGTTACCGCGAGCCGTCCCCGGCGCACGCGCACCTGTCGTATGTGTAAGCGTTGTATTATATAGTGAGTACGGACACGGCCCGTGCTGTGAGCTGTGTGCTGTGTGCTGTGTGCTGTGCGGTCAGCTTGGGGCAGCGCGCTGGGGGCCGCCCGCCGCTAACAACGCTTTGTTAATTTTACTGAACGCATGTCGAACAGTGGTCCCGAGTTGAATAAGTTTGGTTCGTTGACACTGTTACTGCCTCACTTGTAAATATATAAATGTAAGTAATACAAAATAAAGATGAAATCGTTGAAACATTGTCAGTTGTATAACTGCGGGACTCACACCGCCTCCTCTCATACTACGTTTGGCAATAATAAAGATCTATAATCCACATAGTTTTCTGGTAGGTAAGTAATGTTCATAATTATTATTTGTCTTTTGTGCCGGAATCTTCTAAAACCCAGATTCGTATACTGAGGAGAAACAGTTTTATCTAGAGAATAGTGCCTTTGGTCTCTCTGCTTACCGTATCTCACAACCACTCAGCGACATGAAGGAGGTTTGTCCAGCAGAGATATAGCACAAATGCAGCCATCCTAATGCTCTAGGATCCTGACATATTGGCCGCTTTAACACAATAATTATAAACGCTCTAGCCCGAGCTGTTATCTTGATAATGCTCAAAATGGGTAAGGAATTCATTAACTATACTGCACGTAGATATGATTTTATTTTCGAATTTCTAATTTAAAGCTAGTGTACTTACTATAACATTATAATAATATGGACAAAATACAGGACTCCAACTGACGATACATAATTTAATTAACAATCACGTATAAAAATACTGAATTTGTAGCATGAACGTGAGAATGTAGGGGTGTATGTCAGACGGCGGTCAGCCGGCGGGCTGCAGCAGGTAGAGGCGCAGATGCGTGCGCACGGCGTAGTTGGGCAGCAGGCGCGTGTTGCGCAGGCGCCGGCCGGAGACGGGCGACAGCGCGCCGTCTGCCAGGAAGCAGTCCAGCGCCGTGCCGCGCTCGTACGTGTAGCCGTCCGCCGCGCGCGCCGGCTCGCGCAGCAGCCGGTGCGACACCGGGCACAGCAGCCAGTGCGGCGCGCGCCGCTCCTGCACACACACGCACACGTCACACGCTGCCCGTATCACTCATGCTCACACTACCCACCACTAGCAACTCACGAGCGCGGGCGCGGGCGGCGGCCGGCGCAGCCACTGCAGCTCGTCGCGCAGGAGCGCGCGCACCTCCTCACGCTCCGCCGCACTCTTGCTTTCCGTTACCTCATCATCATTTAATTCAGGCCCTGAATTTCAATTATTATAATTAACAAAGGCTCAAGCGTCTTCTTGATATATTCACATATTACTCGTCTGAGCGACGCAAAGGGTATTGTGTTCATCAGCCTATGTTTGCATGTACCATACATACACACATAGGCTGATAGATAGATTTGTAGCGCTCTAGAAATTAAACACATGGGCCGATTCTTGTGTCTATCAATTAATCTCAACATTGCAAGTGTCTCACATATTTCGGTCAATTCACTAGTTGGCCCTCTTGACAAAGTCTGCGACATAAAACATTCTCCAAATAAATTCTACTTAAGCTTCATACTGGCCGCTATATGATGGCCGCTCTCATACCGTATCCGAGATCTTGAAGCAAGTCGTCCACGGTGTCGGTGAGCAGCCGGGCGCCCGTCACCGCCGCGTCCTGCGCTCGCTGCAGCAGCGCGGCCTCCGCGTCGCGGCTCATGCGGGACCCTGCCGACAGCCACACGCGTCAACAACACTGTGGATTGTGAGCCTGTAGTGTATGTGACACCTGCTCCCGATATATATCTTTAGATTAGACAGTACAGTGTGTCTCAAAAATAAATTTCTATTTGTTTAGCTTATTGCGTGACCGCAACAAATTCGAGGGGCCCGGAGGAATGTCAATCGGTCGCCTGGCTCTTCGGAATTCAGTCCACAGAGCAAAGTAATAAGGATTCCGATTCAGAGCAAAGGAATGCTCGTTCGTCAGATGTGGACGCACCCTTACGAAATATTTTGCCAGCAGGTGTCAAATATAAAACAAGCCAGTAAATCTCCTTTAAAATTCCCAGAACGTACCGGGTGCTCTGGTAATGTTCTCCCGCAGCCAGCGCGCAACGCCGACCTGGCTCCAGAAAGTGGGTGCCGTGGCCTCCTCATCATCAGAGAAGTCGTCGGCGAGATCGGGCTCGGCCGGCAGCTGCCAGGCGGCCAGCTCGCCCGCCAGCGAGCCAGTGAGCAGTAGCGGCGGTGCGGCCAGCAACGCCACGCTGAGCGCGCCCCCCGCGCCCGCCGCTGGCACGGCCGCCAGCAGACGCAGCGCGGCGCCCCCCTCCGCCACCAGCCATACGCGCGCCCAGCGGTCCGCGCCCGCGCTCGCCAGCAGCGCGCCTCCCTCCGCGCCCGCGCCCCAGCGCACGCACGACGCACCCCCGCCGTGCGCCGCCAGCGCCTGCACCAGCCGCACACGCGCCCCCTGCTCTTCCTGCTCCGCCTGTGTCCACCGTAACCACATTACGATGTGACACATTAAATAAGAGATTAAAAAATAGGTTTTTCGGATAAATAGATTGAGCTGATTGAAAAAGAAGCTTAGAATAAAGAAGCAAAATTTGAGTTGTGTGTAAACTTATTTATCCACCGTACCTCTTTACATTCAATTATCCATAATTTGATAAGCGAATCACAGCCACCGGTCGCGAGCAAGTAAGTCTCGTCGGGCATGTCGAGAGCGCTCTGCGCAGGCGCGAAGTCGCAGCTCTGCACTCCTAGGACACGAGCACTGCGATAGTAGTGTGTTGTGTATGGATGCGGCGTGTGTACGCCGGAGCGCGGCGAGTGCTCACCGAGGTCGTGCGCGCGCGGCTCGTGGTGCAGCACGCGGGGCGCGGGCGGGGGCGCGCTCAGCCGCAGCTCGCCGCTGGCCGCGCCGCTCGCCGCCACGCGCCCGTCCGGCGACCACGCGCAGCACGTCACGCCCTCCGCGTGCCCCGTGAACACGCTGCGACACATGCACATTCATGCAGTTCCGCACTTTAAATTATAGCATCATAAAATATTCAAATCCGCTACGTGATTTTTACAGGTGATAAGTATCAATTTTGATATAATATAACATCCTATCAATATCATCTAGCGCAAACAATAATTATTGACTATGTGTCTATGGATGGACCGACTTGTGTAGGTATGAAGTATATATACGACACGTAAACAAAGAAATTGTTTAAAAAACTAAACGAAGGAACACTAAATAATCAAATTATTTATGTATCGAATAATGAGCTAATGTATAACCGAACTCATACTCAGTATATTCCACATGTACCCTCATTATTTACTATTTAATCATTGTTATTAAAATAAATGTGCAGTCATATATGAGATGTCGTAGTTTGAATGTGTCTCCTAATACATACATACGAATACATACGAATTTCTGATATGCCTGGATGCAGTGACGTGTACATATAGCAGTAGAATGCTCACTGCAAGGGTCTTGGGTCGCTGGTGGCCAGGCTCCAGAGCGGAGCCAGGCCGTCGTCGGAGGCGAGCAGCAGCAGCGGCGGCGCGTGCGGCGACACCCGCGCGTCGCGCACGCCGCCGCCGCCCGCCTCGCCCGCCTCGCCGCCGCCCGCCGGCGCGCTCAGCGACCGCAGCTGCACGCCCATCTGTGTGCAGGACACACGCGCACGTGCATGCATTTTTACAATTAGTCATGTTGGGTCATCTTCCAGTCCAACAGATTTAGCTAAATACCAGCATCTACATTGAGTGTCAGAAATCCTTGGATACCCAGGTTCTCTGTTTCTTTTTTATTAAACAAGTGTCGAACTTATACTAAGAATATCGAAGAGGTGCGGAAACAAGTGACCAAGCACTAGTCTACTACAACTAGCGGTAGGCGAGGTGCGCGGCTCACCTCGACGTCCCAGAGACAGGCGCGCGCGTCCAGGCCGGCGGTGAGCAGCAGTGCGCCGGCCGCGCCGAAGTCCGCTGCCATGCAGGGGTACTGGTGCGCGCGCAGCTCGTGCAGCGCCGCCAGTGCGCCCGCCTCAGCGCTCCAGCGGAACACGCGCGCCGTCCCGTCACTACAACGCAAACTCTCATAGAAATCCTACCTCATAATGTGTTTCGAATATGTCTCCTTTTACCATAGCGTAATCTAGACTAATTTATTTACCTTATTAGATTATTTATATTTTTCTTTTTTATGCAGCTGATACTAAATATAGCTACAAATCTAATCAAATCAAATAAAAAATAATATTTAACTTAGGCTAAATGGTATAACAACTATGTACATATCGAGCACGTTATTACCTGGAGGCAGTAGCAACAAGATCGTGATGCGTGGCGATGCAGTTGATGGGCCCGGCGTGCGCGGCGGCGCTCCACACTTGGCGCGCGCCGCTGCCCTCCGCCTCGCCCTCCCCGCCCTCCCCACCCTCACCGCCGCCCTCGCTCTCCCCCACCACCGGCGTCAGCTCACTGCCCTCCTCCAGCGCGTCGTCCTCCACCGGCCCTATACCCTGCAGCACAGCTTCCACTATAGCATGAACTTCAAACTTGAACTTGATTTAATGTGCTAAAGGTTCTGGTTTATTAATCATCAACCGAATGCAATGAAATAGGCACGTGCTGACTCGCCACTCACCAGATAGGCCCCCACAACAGCCGCCACGATAGACAGCAAGGGGCAATACCAGTAGAGTGGCCAGGGGTGTCAAGCGGGGTGGACCTAATTTCACTTTCGCGGGTCAAGCAGACCCAAAGGGGGTGTCTTTGATACCATGCCATGAAACACTTCCACCCCCAAGCATATAGCTCTAGTGACCCCTCTCTACCCAGCCAGTTCGGGCAAAAAGATCTAGGAGCCCTCTTAAAGAGAGACCCCTGAGGTAATTCGGCCCGTTTTGTCGGTACTAACAAACAGCTCGCCACAAGCTGCCGGGCGGATGTATGCTCTTACATATGGGATATTATGATTATTAGATTTTTCCTGCATTATCATGGCTAAAGCAAAGGTGCAAAGTGCGTATCCGTGCACAGCCTGCGCAGCGGTGGGGTTCCCTTATTTGGGTCTTTATTTATTTATTTTAGATATTATGTATAATTTATTTTATAATGTAATCGAGAAATTGATTAATTGTAAAATAAATATTCTTCTATTCTTGTTCATGTAAGAATACTTCACACTGCAATTTCAAGTCCTGGCGATTGAATGTAGTAAACAAAACGCCCCATATTTATCAGTTTTCATAAGGAAACTAGTGGGTCCAATTTACGTATATAAAGTATACAGACTACGCATTATTATATATATATAGAGACCGTATAACGAGCGTACAGGAATAAAACATTATTATTGTAAAAAAAGGATTTGGTGAAAGTTTGTATTAAAAAATTCTCAGGAGCTAACAAAAGATACCTATGTCGCCTCGGTAAGAATTACTATTTTGATTAAAATATTTAAATTCAGGTATATTCACTGGACTTGCCGTTGTATCTCACAATGCAGTTTTTTTTACAACTAAGTTACTCCTAGACAGTTGTCACTGTAATATAAAATATTCAAAAAATCCTTTAATTTTGAAACTTGTCCGTGGTCTTATCAATTTTTAACTCAATCGATCAAGTAGTTTTAGAGCAAATGAGGTGTGGTAAATGGACGGACCTCTTAAGATCCGGAACACTTAAAACTATTTCGCCAATATTTGGCTGATGCAACATTGGCTGGCATACAGTACATTGGAGCGTTCAGATTCTGACAGTTGGAGAAAATCCTTATCCAAGATTCGCCATTATAGCTATAAGACCGTAAAGAAGAATAAGAAGTAAAGAAGCGTCGCTATCGTCACATGATTCTAGCAAAAAAATTGCTTAATATCTCTGATTAGTACGCGAAGGCCTTTACGGAATGGAAACCAGAAGGCGGAAGTAGCCGGAAGGGGCCCAGGTAAAGGTGGCGAGACGACCTGGACGTTTACTGCTAAGAATAGTTCGAGGTAGCGAGGGACAACAAAATATGGAAGGATTTGGGGGAGGCTTTAGCCCAACAGTGGAAAGGTGAGACTAAAAAAAAAGAAAAAGGACGTTATGAACACAACATTAAATAATAACTAACTTCAAGATCACCAAGAGCAAAGTGAGTGAGCGCAGCGCACGGAGTCTCGAGGTCGTCATCAATAGTCAGCGAGCCCAGAGACCACATGCGCACTGTCTTGTCGTTGGAGCCTGAAAGAGAAAGAAATCAACAGCGGTTCAGATGTCAGCTAATCCCAAACTTCTGCCATGAACTAATTTTTATGGTTTACACTGACCAGTAACCATGTAGCGTAAGTCATGCGAGAGCACTACGCATGTAAGGTAACGCGAATGCGCGTGCACGACGTGCATGCAGGCGCGCGCTTGTGGTGCCCAGAGCCGCGCCGTGCGGTCCAGCGAGGCGGAGGCCAGCAGCACGCCGCCGCCGCCCCAGCGCAGCGCCGTGACCGCGGCCGCGTGCCCCTCCAGCGCCGCGCCGCACGCCGCCAGCCCGCGCGTCGCGCGCCACACGCGCACCGCCGCGTCCTGCCCGCCCGTAGCCACCAGGCGCCCGTCCTCCGTAGCGTCTGCGCACAGCGCACCCAGGTCGTGCGCGCAGTCGATCCACGTTAGCGGCGTTGGCGATGGCAAGCCGCCGGTCCCACTTCTGCATACCTCTGCAACATCCATCCTTGTAATAATAATTATTTATTTATTTATTTAATCTTTATACAACAAATGTGTACATAGGCGGACTATGTACATATTATTATTATATGTAGGTTTATTATATAAAAACATATTATTATCAACGATACTATAAAAGAATATCAACATCATACTACTACTCACAAAGCGATTACCTGCGAGGTCGAAAACTTTAAGGACTCCGTGCGTACAAGCAGTCAGCAGCAGAAGTCCGCAAGCAGGCGCGGCTACTGCGTGTAGCGCTCCCTCGTGCGCGTGTAAACGTGCGATCAACTGGCCATGCTGGACGTGCCACACGCACAAAACACCGTCGTCATGGCCGGCCAGCAGGCGCGCGCGGCCGGGCCAGCAAAGGGCGCGCACGGCGGCCGCGCCCGGCGCCGCCAGCAGCCGGCGCGCCGCCAGCGTGCGGCCGCACCACACGCGCACAGCGCCGTCCACGCCGCCGGACGCCAGCAGCGCCCCGCCCCCCGCCCAGCGCGCCGCCGTCACGCCGTAGCGGTGCGCGGACGCGGCGCGCGCCACCTCGTCCCAGCCGCCGCCGCTCAGCCAGCGCCACAGCCGCAGCGTGCGGTCGCCGCCGCCCGTCGCCAGCCGCGCGCCACACGCGTCCACGCACGTCACCTCGCTGCGGTGCGCGCGCAGGCTCTGCACCAGCGTCGGCTCCTGCAGCTCGTCCATAACCTTGGACTAGATCAGGACGTCCACACTCACCAGTTATTTTTATCAATTGTTATTTGTAGCACTATTATCGCAAATCCTGCAACTCGCATTAATGGATAAGTAAGGTGGCGCGACGCGGATGTCACTAGTGGCTCGAGTGCCGTCCGTGTGTCGGGGGTGGAGGCGACAGTCGCCGCGCGCCGGTGGCGGTGACCTCGGCTATCGGCAATCGATGAACGGTGGCCTACACGTGTTGCCGCCCGTATCGCGAGTCGATCCCATCCCACGAATGCGACACCTGTCGTACGCGAGCCTCACACTCCCGACACGGCGTCTCATAACAATCCTATGTTGTTCAGCATCACAGATGTAGGTTCGGACCCTCTACCTTCGAAATCTTTAAAATAAGAAGTAGACCATTGTCTATTTATACTGACTGTGAGCACCTCGAGCGAGCCCGAGGCCGTGTGTCTACCGCAGCTGATGACATAGCACAGGGAGCGCGGGGGCGCGGGTGCGCAGGGGCTCAGGGGCTCAGGGACGTGGAGAACGCGGGGGCGCGGGGGCGCGGGGGGCGGGCTTGCTGCCGCCGCTAACGTGGCTCACACTCGTGCTCCCATCGATCGCACACCCGCCAATGACGAGGTGTCTGCTGGATATAATGATAGCTTCAAACTAATAACAGTAACTGTTTCAGTTATTGATGTTCTGTACATTATTACTAATGCGTGACACGAGTCCCGTACAAGGTCGCTGTGACACGATACACTAATCAATTTAGAACACAAACTGGTAATCGGGAGCTGCCGCGCCACCCTGATGGTAGGCTAGTGATGCCGACGCCCGAAGACTCGGATATTTGAGGTCATTAACATATTATTATGGTCAACCAATCAATAAAACCTTTACTTAGAAACTTAGATGCATAGTAAATATCCAATCGTATTGGAAAAGTTGCTGCAAGAGAACGTAAACAATGTTCATAAACGAGAGTTGTATTGTCGCAGATATATCTCTTGTGAGTCGATATAACTACTTTTTTATTATAACAAACGTTTGATGGAAGTATAAAAAGATGGTTTAAAAAAATATTCGTTATGCAATAACTGCTTTACAGTGTTACAAACAGCAAGTTCCTCTGTAACTACGGAGCAGTAATGTATGGCCCATTGATTTACGTCTTCCTTCCCGTCATCGAGGAGCTCCGAGTGTCGCGGAGTGCTGCGGGCAGTGCGAGTGCCGCGCGGGGGTCACTGCTGAGGTCACCGTGACGCAACGCCCCGCGCGGGCCGAGCGGGCCTGCAGGCCTGGGGGCCCTGCCGCGGACCACTTGCGCAATCTCCACGTTGTAGCGCCTTAAAGTTATTTCACCGGTTAAGTTTGACGCAAAGGTGCATTAACGCGTTGATGTCTAATGATGGAGGAAATCGGAACTTCAATAAGATTAACTTCAAATTACCTAAATGCAAGTAAATTTCATGTTTACTTGTTTAAGATTAAGGCTAGTGACGCAGTACTGCGAACGTAGTTCGCTCTACGTTGGCAATACCATTACGCTTTTTAGTTGTGTTAGTGAATGTCAGGCTTAAACAATGTAAGGTTAGTTGTAAGTCATTTTTCATTAAGCACAAAATTTTAACAATGCCTTCACTATATATTTTTGAATCAGCTTGCTTTGTCAAAGTAAATCCAGAACTTTTTGAATCTCTAGGAGAATCCAATCAGCGTAGTCGACGAGACAACTCGCGATTAAGAGTCCGTAGAGCCAACACGGAACTATTGCACAGAAATATCTTCTGTATGGCAATAGTAATATATAATAAAATACCTAAAAAAATTAAAGACCAGAAGCTTCATTTATTTAAAAAATAACTCAAGGACTTTTTAGTACAAAAATGTTTCTATAGTGTTACCGAATTTTTAAATTATAATTTTAAGTAGATATTATTATAGTGTTAGTATGTTGTACACTAATTCTAGTGTTATTCTTAACTTTTTTGAAGATATTTTTCGTACTCCCATTATAATGTTTATTAAGTTAAGTATTGTATTTATATGTTTTTAGTCAGCTTGCTAAATATAAGTTTATATTTTTAAATGTTAAGATTATGTTAGCACTGACTAAAAAGCATACACTTTTGCATGCCTAATAGGTAGAGCATAGCGTCCTATTTTTATATTATATTTTTACCATCTGTATTGTTATCACCTATGTTCTGCAAATAAAGACTTATTATTATTATTATTATTATTGTTGTTTTACCACACTTTATATGAGAGAAATCTATAGAAATATTAGTATCAGTGAAGCGGCAGAAGGGTGTCAGAACGTCTTATTTTTAATAATTATTCAATTTTGTTTTACAATAAAGCTTATTAAATTATTTTATTCGGCAGTTTCACTTTTCAATATGTCCATATACCTAGTTGACCAGCAAACACATCAAAACATCACGTGTAGAGCACACGTGATGTTTCACTCAGGTAATGGTTCATTCGGTTTAAGTAGAGCAATGCAGTAATTTGTTGTTTATAAATAATGAAGGTGTCATCCTCAACGGCTTTTAATAAAGTTTAATTGACAACAACATCAGCCGACGACGACGGCCACGACCTTCAGCCGCAGCGGCCGCGTGTGCGTGTGTGCGTGCCGTGTGCGCGTGTGTGCGTGTGCGCGGCGCCGGCCACTGTCGTCTAAACAATTGGTTTGATAAAATATTGGTACGATTGACATTTTTAATAATTTTCAAATGCTTTCGTGTTTTCAACAAGATACATTTTTTTATTCATTTTAAACAAAAATATTTTGCGATAGTAATTTATTCTACTTAAGAAAGATGGAAGTTAACGTAGCTATTTATTATATTACTGAATTTTTACCTTAAAATAAAAGTTAAACCTGTGACAGACCTAAAGTCTGAATATAAAATATTTGCCTTTACCTCATTAAACATTTACTCGAATCAGTTAGGATTTAAGTAAATGTTTAATGACGTTCGAGCAAAAAATAATTGAAAACATGAACGACTTTATCTAAGAGTGATAGGTGCGGAAGCGAGGCGAGCGCGCGGTGGGAGGAGAAGGGCCGCTCGGCTGGAGATGCGCCGCCGCCGCCGCCACAAGCCCGAGCGCGCGAGTGGTGCGCGCACGCAAGCCGAGACCGCGAGTGAGTGAGCAGTGAGCAGTGTCCCGCGCAGTGTCGTGTTGTACAGCTGGAGCTAGGACCTGCAGCCGAGAGAGCGCTAGAGACGAGCGCAGCATGAGAGCGTGGACCATCACGCTGGCGCTCTGCGTCGCCGGTGAGTGACCAGCGAGCCGAATTACTCTCTAACGCATCAATAGGAACAACAAAATTTCAATAAAATCATGCAAAATTTGGTGTTTGCCGATAAAGGTTAAAATATTCCTGCTGCCTCCCTCGGTGTTTTAAAGGCTAGAACAATCCCTGTTCAATCTTCTGACCAAGATCGATTGCAAAATATTAATAATATATGGACAATATGGACATAACAATGTTTATGTAGAAATTGTGTCAAAAATTGTTGATTGAAAATGTTTTTAGATGACCACCGCGCTTTTTAAAACAAACATTTTCATGCAATTTATAATTAAATTTAATACAATAACAAATACAAACTATACTAAATGTTACATAAATAAATAAAACTAACACGCGTCAAAAAACTGATCGTCATCCCTCAAATTTAAAAAGAAGGAAATTAATCCTGTGACAAACTCTACTTACCCTATTGTAAAGGCACTCTTAACACTTGAGTTATTTCAGAGAACTGAAAATACGTCGATGTGAATGTCTAAAAAATTCAAAATTACTACCGGTATTCAGCCAATGGAATAAATCAAATAGAAAAACAAGTAGTTTTGATGTTGGCAAATTTTCAAAAATACATATACGAGTACCATGTGTGTTACGATCAAATTACATTCGTAGGTTCTAATGACAAAGCAGTAATGTGGTAATATTATCAGACCTTTACCTAAGATCCAGTTTAATTACACATGGCACACCAATCACAGCTGCTTTGTAATTCATGGAATAGTTACAAATCAAAATGATGCACAGAACTATTCTATTCATTTGTTTAAAAGAATATAGTGAATACACACAATATTTCATTATAATTATAAGATACTTATTAAATGTCATAAATGAATTAAATAAATTGAATGTAGCAGAAAAAATATTATTTAATATTCTGGTGATTGAACGGTGTTGTGTTCCCTAACTTTTTTATACAATATATCTAAAACTGTCATAATATCTAAAAATTACACTATTCTATAAAGTTTTAATACTTTTATACAGTATGATGTAAACGATTTTTTTCATAAATTTTAGAAAAGTAACCATTTTTTTATTTCCTAAACAAATCGACCAATTTTCGTTCAAGACCATTTCTAGTTCAAATTATCAATTGTCAAGTTATCAATATTGTTGATTAATGAAATGAGATCTTTCCTCAATTTAGTAACAGATTGTATTGTGCAATATTTCATACATTGCATTCTTAGCTAACAGCAAGACATTTGAGAAAGAGTGAAAATATTCTTGATGGTTACATATCATTACTAGATCCTTGTACCTTACTGACAGTCGCGGTACGACCACTAAGTCGGTAGTGAGCGGCCATCAATACACTATCATACATTTTCAAAAACGAACATTTCCTGCGATTCTCAATTTTAAGAATTCGGTATTCTCACGTTGTCATCACTTTATATCCTGGAAAATATTATAATGTACGTTCGTGAACATTTTGATAGTTTCAGTGTCAGTAGATTATCACATTAATGATTACACGCAACGGGCTTACAATGCTCTGCGGTTCCAATTTAATAATGCGTTCAGGGCGCTGTTGCGGCTTCCACGTTTCTGTAGCGCATCAGCAATGTTTGCTGATGCGCACATAGATGGCTTTGCAGCCTTGTGGCGCAAAAAGACCGCGCCGTTCATGAGTGGGTTGCGTGGAAGTCGCCACAGCATCCTGACTGCTATTGCTGCCAGACACGATTGTCCCCTGCACTGGATGTTAGTGCAGCGGACCAAGTCCCTGCTGACTATTTTGTACTAGTTTTGTAATATCTCATGTATGGATCTAAGTTATCTGAATAAATAAATTTTATTATTATTTCCTTAACATTATTATTATTAACATTAACAATCAAAAGTAAAAATAAACTAGTACAAAGTCCCGAGGTTTAGACTAACTAAAATAAATACTAAAACCTTCCTAAGCAATTCTATTCACTTTTATAAAAAAATACTAGATAGTTTATTCATTAAAACAACAGTTTATTAATTTGACAAAAAGTTTAAAACATGCCTGAAATCTAAAATTAGTGACTATGTAGAGGATAAAATTGCGTGGATCTATTTCTCGACCAGCTTCCCCGCAGTCTCTATTCGTAGAAACCTTTTGACATGTCTTGACATTCCTGTTAGGGTTAAGTTAGCTACATATCTATTGCATGTTAAGTTATTTAGTGAGGTAATTATTGTTTTTTTTTTTATTATTTTTAGTCTTTTTTATTATAATTATATGAATTTTGTAAATTTAGTTGAGTGTCCCCTTTCATTCTTCTTCCATTTTGGATGGCATGTTGTCACGTATTTTTTTATAATATTGATGTTAAACTTTTTGTCGGTTCTGCTCCACTGGAATGACATTTTCTACGAGCATATAGCTGTATTTTTTGCTGAACGACGATTGTGTTTATAGTTAGCGTAAGCTTTATAACAGCAGCAGTACATTCCTATGAACTTATAACATACAACAAAATAGTAGTTCAACAGAAAATGGTATATAAGTGCTAATCCTCAGTTACGCCATTGATGACTTAATTTAGGTTCATTTCCATCCCGAATAGCACAGTAAGTCTGGACACGAATAAAGTTTGTTTCACGGGACCCTCGATAATATCATAATTAATGTAGTGTTACAGTTACAAGCAGATATTTGAAACTATTCCAATACATGTATTACTATACTATATTTAGCAAAAATAATAATACATTATATTGGAATAGTTTATGACTTTTTGACTTTCATATTTTAACAACCGTTTTAGCTAGCTTCATGAAATTTGGGCTTCTAGATGAGATTATAGATATAATTAAACACACTTAGTTCTATGTGTTTACGTTAAAGAGATTTTGAGTTATCAAAGGTTTTGAGTCAAAAGTGGCACCAAGTGGTTCGTGTTATGATACACTTGGCGCTGGCTAGCCAGTTCTTTTACTTGAACTTGGCTTGACTCGCTGCCGCGTGTCTAGATCCCTAAATAACGTGAAGGAAGTAGTATACAATAGGTAGTATTCAATCGAAGTAGTTTTTTTTCAATTTTTACTCTTCCGGAACGTGTAGTTCGAAAATAGGTAGGAATGTGAATAAGTATATTTAAAGTTAAAAGCTGTACATAATTTTATAATCTTTCATTGCGTAGAAGACTTCTTATCTCCGTGACGCATCGTTTAAAAGATATTAGCGAAAAACTGAAAAAAGGGAACTCTAAACCCCTCCCCCCACTCCGCCTCACCCCCTAGACGTCAGGACTTTTAGTATGTTAACTCTCTAAGCACCCTGAACAATTTTCTGAAGTAATTGCTTAGGGCCTTGCTCCCGCACTCTACAACGCCTTATAGGTGATTTATTGACTGAACTATAATGTTGGTAATAGTGTGTGTTGTGTCCGCAGCGAGCAGCGCGACGCCGGGCGCGCCCGCCGAGCACGCCGAGCACGCCGTGCACGCTGAGCACGCCGCGCGCTGGCAGAACCTCCTCGCCGGTGAGTCGCACCACGCACGCAGCGTCCGCGGAGGCTCTTCTAATGTAACCAATACTAACCCATTGCGTGTGTGTTGCAGACTACACGCGGAGCGCGGCCGGCGGTGGCGGTGGAGCGGCGGCGGTGGCGGGCGCGGCTGGCGGCGGCGTCTGGGGGGGCTGGTTCCCGCCGCCCATACAGCTCCAGTTGCCGCAGTGTGAGTACACTATACTAAACATTATTATAGGGTAGATGAAAATTTAGATTTAGATTAGCTATGAAAAGTTAAAATTTATTTAGTCATCCATTTAGATAATGAAAATATAAAAGACGTGAATTCGATTGTAAAATTGTATATTTTTTTATTCCTTTTGTATTATTATTATATATTTTTAATTATATTTTAACGATTAAGCCGTGGGGCACTTTATTTCTTGACATTGACTTGCATCTCGTACCCCAATGACGTCTACATCGCTTATTATTATTATGGTGCCGTCTAACCGAGCGAATAGAATGCCCAAATTGAATAATTCAAAAAGTCATATAATGGTATTGAAGCAGACTTAAATATGAATCTTAATCGTAAATACTATCATTTATTTTGATAAGGTAGCATTTTTTTTTATGGAAAATCCTTTATTGTGACATAACTATAATAGTTAGACATATTATGCTGTCGCGCTAGGGTATAATAAGTATCGTGTAAAATTATTTAAAACACACTGGCTTCGACATTTACTTAATTTTGTAATTTTCTAAAATCAGGCCAGACACGTATGTTACAAGTGCAGCATCTTCTTTGGAAGGCAGGGTCGGTGATCATTGTTAAATTTATCCAGATCAGTTCAACCGCTCTGGCGTAAATGATTAACGAACATATATCCATTAAAACTCATCATTAATTATTATTATAATCGTGATACTTGTGCGACAGACTCCGAAAGCGGGCGCTCTGTTCCCGTGCTGGTGGTGCCGGTGCCGGTTCCCTTCGCCGCGCCCTCCGCCCACGCGCGTGAGTACTGCCACACACACGACCCGAACCAGCATCGCACTGGGCTCACCCAGCTCACCTCTGACGCCTCTTGCAGAGTGCCCGCTGAGCCCGCAGCCGGCGCGCACCGTTAGCTACGACAGTTACAGCGTGCCTGTGGCCCCCGCCCCCGCCCCTGTCCCCGCCCCCCGAGTGCCTGACGCATATGTTAACTACGGATCAGATCCAGCATACAACCCTGCACCACAATACGCACCGGCTACCACCGCAGTCCCCGCCCCCCGCGTAACCCCCGCACCCCCTGTTCCCGCCGCACCCTCCGCTCCGCCACCGGACCGGGACTCGCCGCCGCCGCCGCTGCCATCTCGTCCTCCGTCACGTCGCCCCTCAACAGACGAGCGACTTGCTAGAAGTGCGCCCAAGTTTCCTCCTGTCGGTAAGTTTGAGATTTTAATCAGAATAGTCACCCTAAAATAACACTAACGTCGCATTATAACGATTGAATGAGTTGTCATTTTGCCTTCGGCATATTACTTAACCACAAACGTTTTTAAACTGACGACGCCGTATGTAAAATGCCAAATTATACTATTTGTCTGCGACATGTACATATTTGTCTATTTATAAATCGAAATATGGTTATCTTTGAGGTAAAATTGAATGAACATTTGAAAATTATAAAAATACACATTTTTTTTTGTTCCTGCATTATCTAACTTTAAACCACTTTAATTGAATCTTAATCTCGGTAACAAATTAAGTGTATAATTTAAATATTGTGTACAGTTGTAACTGGATTTCAGGTTTACATACAGTCAGCAGTTAAGATCTTTTTTGTACTATGTTAATCTGTGAACTGTATCTGTACCTATTGAATAAAAAAATAAAAACTAAGTACTTTGTACATTATCTTGAAAATTAATGTTATTTTAATACTTTGCAGAGGATTCTCGCCTTTTGGTAGAGCAGTTTCGTGCACAGGAGCCGAAAGATCCGAGTCTTCCTCCTATAGTAATTGACCCTGTCGGAGTCGTTAGTACCGATGACTACACCGTAGAGGAACTCGAAGCAGCCAGGATCAGCTCCCACCAGAAAACGATGGATTCAGGGTCACCGCAAGAAGAAGAGTCAGTTGAAGTATCCTCAGAGCAGAACACGTCGGCGGAGCGAAAGCGCCTCATCTGTAGACGGCGGAAGATGGAGGTGGGCGAGGGCGAGGCGCTGACGTCACCGCCGCCGCTGCCGCGCTTCGAGCGCTCGCTGCTGCTGCGCGGACGTCTTACTGTCCCGCGAGCCGACTACACCGAGCCCTACTCTATTTGGTGCGTCACCAATTTACAATGTATCTTTGGAACTGAATAATATTATCATTAAACCAAAATAATGATCCTGCCAGGAATAAAAGAAGATAGAATATTAATAAAAGTGACTCGCAGAACTTGGGATGCAGATGGTCATAAAAAATAGGTCACCCATTCTTGATTTAATAAATGGTTTAGTTAAATCATTTATTGCGATATCTTTTATGTATTCAATACAGGGTGTTAAGAATACCCTGCCTGACCCGAAATGGTGAACAGGTTTCACAGTCATATACCAAAATGAAATATTAAATTTGGATTATTGATGACAGTATCAATAATAATGAACTTTCAAATAACGATGTTTTCGTTCTTGGCCTTCCTGAGTTACATATAGTGTAACTAACACGATTTTATTTTTTATTTTTTCAAATATAGATAGATATTTGCTTACTATAAGGTGCCTGCGGCAAGCAAAGTAAACTGTGATATGTTGCAGGTGGGATGCGGCTAGCGGTGCCTCTCGGATAGATTTCCATGGTGGTTCCACCTCGACCTACCGCATGATGAAGCCTGATGGACGTGTACAAAGCGTGCAGGTAATGCATGCTGATGGTATAAAAAGCATTGTGTGTTGTGAACCCATACTTTATAAGTTGTGATGCAGATCCGCGTGGACCGCACGGGCGAGACGGATGTGCGGCGATGTATGGTGACATCACCTCGCCGGATGACGCTGGCGGAGCGCTCGCTGCCAGCTTTGCCGGACCTGCAGTCTTTCTCCTTCGCCGGTAAGTGGCACACAGAGTAGCCACGACAGCGAAACCATGTGAGCAAGCTGACGGGAGCGCGTGTTGCAGGGTACGTGCAACGCGGGGCGGAGCGCACGGAGCGCTGGCGGTACACGCTGTCCGGCCACAGCGGGGAGCTGGGCGGCGCGCGCGGGGAGGCGCTCACCTTCCGCCACGAGCTGCTTGTGAGGCGCGCTCCGGACAACTACACCACCACTCCTCTCCGGTGAGCGCGCATCCAGTTCTTTCCGTTAACTTGCTTGACTCGCTCGTGTCGCTGACCATGGTATCGCTCACAGGTACGCCGTGAGGGTCGACAGCTCGGTGCTGGGCGCTGACTGCGACACTTACGTGCATTACTTTGATGAAGTTAAGACGCAACACCACGACTCTGCAATGTTCAATCTGAATATCGGTACGTACGGCTGCCCGTATTTAAATATATATTCGTATTATAATACAGAACATATTCTAAATCCTCTTGTTTTTTGTTATTATTAGCTGACGCGTGTGAGCACGTTGATGTCACCAACCGGATGGACGTGGTAGAACCCCTTCGAGAGTTTACCATGCTGCGTCGTGACCCACGACACGACACTGAAATAAATCTGTGAGTACCAATATCACTGAAACTGGCAATCTACTATTCAGTTCGTTGTTCAATGTTTTATTTGTGGTAAAACTTTTGTTCAGGTTCAAGAAAAAATTCGAGCGTGTTTACGGGGACGATGTAGAGGAAGCGGTACGTAAAAACTTATTGATGCAAAACTCTCGATTCACGGCGGCCGGCAACCGACAGGGCGCTAGCTTCGAGCTGGGCACCAACTTCTTGTCAGACCGGCTGGTGATGGAGCGGCGCGTGATGCTGGGCGTGGAGCCGACGCTGGACGCGGAGCCCGGCGAGCCCTTCCCGCACCCGCTCAGCGAGCTGGAGGCGCTGCGGGGCCGCCTGCCGCGCAAGTTCGACTGGCGCGAGCGCGGTGGCGTCACCCCTGTGCGCAGTAAGTCTTAACCTTACGCTTCGCTCAAGCGCTGCTCCTAAATGTACTGCTCAGTCTCATATGCCTAATACGTTCTTATGTGCAGACCAGCTGTTATGCGCATCGTGCTGGGCGTTCGCTACAACGGGTGCGGTAGAGGGCGCACTATTTGTGGAGACCGGCCGCCTCGTGCCGCTCAGTGAGCAGGCGCTCGTGGACTGCTCCATGCCGTGAGTACCGCAGCAGCGCGCGCTTGTCGAAGCGCGATGATGAGAGATCTCATGAGATGCCCTCCCCCACCAAACTGCCGCCACGATAGGCAGCGAGGGGCAACACCAGTGCGAGGTGCTAGGGGTGTCGAGCGGTGCGGACCCTCTCTAGCCAGCGAGTTAAGGCAAGAAAGAGCTGGGAGCTCTCCTTAAGAGTGGCCTCTGGAGGAAGTCAGGTCCGTTGTGTCGCTACTCATAAACAGCTCGCCACAAGCTGCCCTGCAGATGTATGCTCCTACTTATGCCTTCAGATACAGTTTTTATTTATATCTCAAGGTTGGAAAAAGCAATGAGCAACCTTGATGAGGTAACGATTTGCCCTAAGGGTATGTTATTATTATTATTCTCACCCGCTCATTACGTTCCAGGTGGGGCGGACACGGATGCAAGCCCACGTGGCCAAGTTACGCTTACAACTATATAAAAGACAGAGGTCTACCCGCACTTGATGAATACACACCTTACCAAGGCAAAGTATGTATATGATTTTCTCACCCTGAAACATCTATCTAATTTAGTCTTTTCAGGGAAATAATTTATAACACCATTATTATTTGGTGTTTCAGGAGCTGACGTGTCGCGCGGACAGCGTGCCGCCCGTCACGCGCATCAGTGGGCACGTCAACGTCACCAAGCACATCATCGCGATCAAGGTAACGTAATGCGCCGGCGAGGGGCGACGGCGGTGCAGTCGGAGGTTTCCATATCTATCTAACTTGTGTTCTATGCGCAGGTTGCGATCAAGAAGTATGGACCAACCGTCGTGCTTATTGACGGCGAAACGGACTCCTTTATAGGTATTAAAAAAGGAGGCTATTATCATGATGGTCGCTGGTCAGTATATTGCAATATAATTATAAAAAAATGCATCCATTTCCAAGAATTCAGGTACTCATTATAATTGTTGTAATATTTTACAGTCGAGTGAACAAGCCAAACCACGCAGTGTTGGCTGTGGGGTGGACGGTACACCGCGGAGAGACGTATTTCATCTTGAAGAACTCGTGGACCGCGGGCTGGGCCGACGAGGGCTACGCGCGTGTGCGAGCCTCCACCAACACGTGCGGCGTGCTGGAGCGCGCATCGCATCCGCGCCTGCGCGCCGCCGACGTTCAGCGCGTGCCCGCCGGCGCGCCCGCCGCCGTCGCCTCGCCCGCTTCCTAGTCTCCTTGCTTAGCTATAGTGCTTTATTGTTTGTTGTTATGCCTGTACCATCAACGTACAAAGTCAGTCATTAAATATAATTTACTATACAAAATCCCAAATTATTTTATCCTAACACCAATAGTGGCACTCGTAGATACATATGAAATTGTATCCTTGAAAATCAAATCAAATGTATGAAACGAAATCTTAAACAAAACTTTCCTTTAAAACGACGTCTCTATAAAACGACGCCTCTACAAAAAAGACGCCTCTTTAAAACGACGCCTCTATAAAACGACGCCTCTTTAAAACGACGTCTCTATAAAAACAACGCCTCTATAAAAACGACGCCTTTATAAAAACGACGCCTTTATAAAAACGACGCCTCTATAAAACGACGCCTCTATAAAAACGACGCCTCTATAAAACGACGGCTCTATAAAAACGACGCCTTTATAAAAACGACGTTTCTATAAAACAACGCCTCTTTAAAAACGACGCCTTTATAAAAACGACGCCACTATAAAACGACGCCTCTATAAAAACGACGCCTCTATAAAACGACGCCTCAATAAAAACGATGCCTTTATAAAAACGACGCCTTTATAAAACGACGCCTCTTGAAAATCTAAGCCTCTCTTCACGACATCTAAAAAAAATCGCTCCTATAAAACGACGCCTCTATAAAAACGACGCCTTTATTAAAACGACGTTTCTATAAAACAACGCCTCTTTAAAACCGACGCCTCTATAAAACGACGCTTCTTTAAAACGACGTCTCTATAAAAACGACGCCTCTATAAAAACGACGCCTTTATAAAAACGACGCCTCTATAAAACGACGCCTCTTTAAAAACGACGCCTCTATAAAACGACGCCTCTATAAAACGACGCCTCTAAAAAACGACGCCTCTATAAAAAGACGCTTCTTTAAAACGACGTCTCTATAAAAACGACGCCTCTATAAAAACGACGCCTTTATAAAAACGACGCCTCTATAAAACGACGCATCTTTAAAAACGACGCCTCTATAAAACGACGCCTCTATAAAACGACGCCCCTATAAAACGACGCCTCTATAAAACGACGCCTCTTTAAAACGACGTCTCTATAAAAACGACGCCTCTATAAAAACGACGCCTTTATAAAAACAACACCTCTATAAAACGACGCCTCTTTAAAAACGACGCCTCTATAAAACAACGCCTCTATAAAAACGACGCCTTTATAAAAACGACGCCTCTATAAAACGACGCCTCTTTAAAACGACGTCTCTATAAAAACATCGCCTTTATAAAAACGTCGCCTTTATAAAAACGACGCCTCTATAAAACGACGCCTCTATAAAAACGACGCCTCTATAAAACGACGCCTTAATAAAAACGACGCCTTTATAAAAACGACGCCTTTATAAAAACGACGCCTCTATAAAACGTCGCCTCTATAAAAACGACGCCTCTATAAAACGACGGCTCTATAAAAACGACGCCTTCATAAAAACGACGTTTCTATAAAACGACGCCTCTATAAAACGACGCCTTTATAAAAACGACGCCACTATAAAACGACGCCTCTATAAAACGACGCCTCAATAAAAACGATGCCTTTAAAAACACGACGCCTTTATAAAACGACGCCTCTTAAAAATCTAAGCCTCTCTTCACGACATCTACAAAAAATCGCTCCTATAAAACGACGCCTCTATAAAAACGACGCCTTTATTAAAACGACGTTTCTATAAAACAACGCCTCTTTAAAACCGACGCCTCTATAAAACGACGCTTCTTTAAAACGACGTCTCTATAAAAACGACGCCTCTATAAAACGACGCCTTTATAAAAACGACGCCTTTATGAAACGACGCCTCTTGAAAAACGACACCTTTATAAAAACGACGTTTCTATAAAACAACGCCTCTTTAAAAACGAAGCCTTTATAAAAACGACGCCTCTATAAAAACGACGCCTTTATAAAAACAACACCTCTATAAAACGACGCCTCTTTATAAACGACGCCTCTATAAAACGACGCCTCTATAAAAACGACGCCTTTATAAAAACGACGCCTTTATAAAAACGACGCCTCTATAAAACGACGCCTCTTTAAAACGACGTCTCTATAAAAACATCGCCTTTATAAAAACGTCGCCTTTATAAAAACGACGCCTCTATAAAACGACGCCTCTATAAAAACGACGCCTCTATAAAACGACGCCTTAATAAAAACGACGCCTTTATAAAAACGACGCCTTTATAAAGACGACGCCTCTATAAAACGACGCCTCTATAAAAACGACGCCTCTATATAACGACGGCTCTATAAAAACGACGCCTTTATAAAAACGACGTTTCTATAAAACGACGCCTTTATAAAACGACGCCTTTATAAAAACGACGCCACTATAAAACGACGCCTCTATAAAACGACGCCTCAATAAAAACGATGCCTTTAAAAACACGACGCCTTTATAAAACGACGCCTCTTAAAAATCTAAGCCTCTCTTCACGACATCTAAAAAAAATCGCTCCGATAAAACGACGCCTCTATAAAAACGACGCCTTTATTAAAACGACGCCTTTATTAAAACGACGTTTCTATAAAACAACGCCTCTTTAAAACCGACGCCTCTATAAAACGACGCTTCTTTAAAACGACGTCTCTATAAAAACGACGCCTCTATAAAACGACGCCTTTATAAAAACGACGCCTTTATGAAACGACGCCTCTTGAAAAACGACACCTTTATAAAAACGACGTTTCTATAAAACAACGCCTCTTTAAAAACGAAGCCTTTATAAAAACGACGCCACTTTAAAACGACGCCTCTTTAAAACGACGTCTCTATAAAACGACGCCTCTTTAAAACGACGTCTCTATAAAAACAACGCCTCTATAAAAACGACGCCTTTATAAAAACGACGCCTTAATGAAAACGACGCCTCTATAAAAACGACGCCTCTTTAAAACGACACCTCTATAAAACGACGCCTCTATAAAACGACGCCTCTTTAAAACGACGTCTCTATAAAAACAACGCCTCTATAAAAACGACGCCTTTATAAAAACGACGCCTCTATAAAACGACGCCTCTATAAAAACGACGACTCTATAAAACGACGCCTTTATAAAAACGACGCCTTTATGAAACGACGCCTCTTGAAAAACGACACCTTTATAAAAAAGACGTTTCTATAAAACAACGCCTCTTTAAAAACGACGCCTTTATAAAAACGACGCCACTTTAAAACGACGCCTCTATAAAACGACGCCTCTATAAAAACGACGCCTCTATAAAAACGACGCCTTTATAAAAACGACGCCTTTATGAAAATGACGCCTCTATAAAAACGACGCCTCTATAAAACGACACCTCTTTAAAACGACGCCTCTTTAAAAACGACGCCTCTATAAAACGACGCCTCTATGAAAACGACGCCTTTATAAAAACGACGCCTTTATAAAAACGACGCCTCTATAAAACGACGCCTCTTTAAAACGACGTCTCTATAAAAACAACGCCTCTATAAAAACGACGCCTTTATAAAAACGACGCCTTAATGAAAACGACGCCTCTATAAAAACGACGCCTCTTTAAAACGACACCTCTATAAAACGACGCCTCTATAAAACGACGCCTCTTTAAAACGACGTCTCTATAAAAACAACGCCTCTATAAAAACGACGCCTTTATAAAAACGACGCCTCTATAAAACGACGCCTCTATAAAAACGACGCCTCTATAAAACGACGCCTTTATAAAAACGACGCCTTTATGAAACGACGGCTCTTGAAAAACGACACCTTTATAAAAACGACGTTTCTATAAAACAACGCCTTTATAAAAACGACGCCACTTTAAAACGACGCCTCTATAAAACGAAGCCTCTTTAAAACGACGTCTCTATAAAAACAACGCCTCTATAAAAACGACGCCTTTATAAAAACGACGCCTTTATGAAAATGACGCCTCTATAAAAACGACGCCTCTATAAAACGACACCTCTTTAAAACGACGCCTCTTTAAAAACGACGCCTCTATAAAACGACGCCTCTATGAAAACGACGCCTTTATAAAAACGACGCCTTTATAAAAACGACGCCTCTATAAAACGACGCCTCTTTAAAACGACGTCTCTATAAAAACATCGCCTTTATAAAAACGTCGCCTTTATAAAAACGACGCCTCTATAAAACGACGCCTCTATAAAAACGACTTCTCTATAAAACGACGCCTTAATAAAAACGACGCCTTTATAAAAACGACGCCTTTATAAAAAAGATGCCTCTATAAAACGACGCCTCTATAAAACGACGGCTCTATAAAAACGACGCCTTTATAAAAACGACGTTTCTATAAAACAACGCCTCTTTAAAAACGACGCCTTTATAAAAACGACGCCACTATAAAACGACGCCTCTATAAAAACGACGCCTCTATAAAACGACGCCTCAATAAAAACGATGCCTTTATAAAAACGACGCCTTTATAAAACGACGCCTCTTGAAAATCTAAGCCTCTCTTCACGACATCTAAAAAAAATCGCTCCTATAAAACGACGCCTCTATAAAAACGACGCCTTTATTAAAACGACGTTTCTATAAAACAACGCCTCTTTAAAACCGACGCCTCTATAAAACGACGCTTCTTTAAAACGACGTCTCTATAAAAACGACGCCTCTATAAAAACGACGCCTTTATAAAAACGACGCCTCTATAAAACGACGCCTCTTTAAAAACGACGCCTCTATAAAACGACGCCTCTATAAAACGACGCCTCTAAAAAACGACGCCTCTATAAAAAGACGCTTCTTTAAAACGACGTCTCTATAAAAACGACGCCTCTATAAAAACGACGCCTTTATAAAAACGACGCCTCTATAAAACGACGCATCTTTAAAAACGACGCCTCTATAAAACGACGCCTCTATAAAACGACGCCCCTATAAAACGACGCCTCTATAAAACGACGCCTCTTTAAAACGACGTCTCTATAAAAACGACGCCTCTATAAAAACGACGCCTTTATAAAAACAACACCTCTATAAAACGACGCCTCTTTAAAAACGACGCCTCTATAAAACAACGCCTCTATAAAAACGACGCCTTTATAAAAACGACGCCTCTATAAAACGACGCCTCTTTAAAACGACGTCTCTATAAAAACATCGCCTTTATAAAAACGTCGCCTTTATAAAAACGACGCCTCTATAAAACGACGCCTCTATAAAAACGACGCCTCTATAAAACGACGCCTTAATAAAAACGACGCCTTTATAAAAACGACGCCTTTATAAAAACGACGCCTCTATAAAACGTCGCCTCTATAAAAACGACGCCTCTATAAAACGACGGCTCTATAAAAACGACGCCTTCATAAAAACGACGTTTCTATAAAACGACGCCTCTATAAAACGACGCCTTTATAAAAACGACGCCACTATAAAACGACGCCTCTATAAAACGACGCCTCAATAAAAACGATGCCTTTAAAAACACGACGCCTTTATAAAACGACGCCTCTTAAAAATCTAAGCCTCTCTTCACGACATCTACAAAAAATCGCTCCTATAAAACGACGCCTCTATAAAAACGACGCCTTTATTAAAACGACGTTTCTATAAAACAACGCCTCTTTAAAACCGACGCCTCTATAAAACGACGCTTCTTTAAAACGACGTCTCTATAAAAACGACGCCTCTATAAAACGACGCCTTTATAAAAACGACGCCTTTATGAAACGACGCCTCTTGAAAAACGACACCTTTATAAAAACGACGTTTCTATAAAACAACGCCTCTTTAAAAACGAAGCCTTTATAAAAACGACGCCTCTATAAAAACGACGCCTTTATAAAAACAACACCTCTATAAAACGACGCCTCTTTAAAAACGACGCCTCTATAAAACGACGCCTCTATAAAAACGACGCCTTTATAAAAACGACGCCTTTATAAAAACGACGCCTCTATAAAACGACGCCTCTTTAAAACGACGTCTCTATAAAAACATCGCCTTTATAAAAACGTCGCCTTTATAAAAACGACGCCTCTATAAAACGACGCCTCTATAAAAACGACGCCTCTATAAAACGACGCCTTAATAAAAACGACGCCTTTATAAAAACGACGCCTTTATAAAGACGACGCCTCTATAAAACGACGCCTCTATAAAAACGACGCCTCTATATAACGACGGCTCTATAAAAACGACGCCTTTATAAAAACGACGTTTCTATAAAACGACGCCTTTATAAAACGACGCCTTTATAAAAACGACGCCACTATAAAACGACGCCTCTATAAAACGACGCCTCAATAAAAACGATGCCTTTAAAAACACGACGCCTTTATAAAACGACGCCTCTTAAAAATCTAAGCCTCTCTTCACGACATCTAAAAAAAATCGCTCCGATAAAACGACGCCTCTATAAAAACGACGCCTTTATTAAAACGACGCCTCTTTAAAACGACGTCTCTTTAAAAACAACTTCTCTATAAAAACGACGCCTTTATGAAAATGACGCCTTTATAAAAACGATGCCACTATAAAACGACGCCTCTATAAAACGACGCCTCTATAAAACGACACCTCTATAAAAACGATGCATCTATAAAACGACTTTACTATAAAAACGACGCCTTTATAAAAACGACGCCTTTATAAAAACGACGCCTTTATGAAAACGACGCCTCTTTAAAAACAACGCCTTTATGAAAACGACGCCTTTATAAAAATGACGCCTTTATAAAAACGACGCCACTATAAAACGACGCCTCTATAAAACGACGCCTCTTTAAAACGACGTCTCTTTAAAAACAACTTCTCTATAAAAACGACGCCTTTATAATAACGACGCCTTTATGAAAACGACGCCTCTATAAAAACAACGCTTTTATAAAAACGACGCCTTTATAAAAATGACGCCTTTATAAAAACGATGCCACTATAAAACGACGCCTCTATAAAAACGACGCCTCTATAAAACGACGCCTTTATAAAAACGACGCCACTATAAAACGACGCCTTTATAAAACGACGCCTCTTTAAAACGACGTCTCTATAAAAACAACTTCTCTATAAAAACGACGCCTTTATAAAAACGACGCCTTTATGAAAACGACGCCTCTATAAAAACAACGCCTTTATAAAAACGACGCCTTTATAAAAATGACGCCTTTATAAAAACGATGCCACTATAAAACGACGCCTCTATAAAAACGACGCCTCTATAAAACGACGCCTTTATAAAAACGACGCCACTATAAAACGACGCCTCTATAAAACGACGCCTCTATAAAAACAACGTCTCTATAAAAACAACGCCTTTATGAAAACGACGCCTCTATAAAAACAACGCCTCTATAAAACGACGCCTCTTTAAAACGACGTCTCTATAAAAACAACGCCTTTATAAAAACGTCGCGTTTATAAAAACGACGCCTCTATAAAACGACGCCTCTATAAAAACGACACCTCTATAAAACGACGCCTTTATAAAAATGACGCCTTTATGAAACGACGCCTCTTGAAAAACGACACCTTTATAAAAAAGACGTTTCTATAAAACAACGCTTCTTTAAAAACGACGCCTTTATAAAAACGACGCCTCTTTAAAACGACGTCTCTATAAAAACGACGCCTCTTTAAAACGACGTCTCTATAAAAACAACGCCTTTAAAAAACGTCGCCTTTATAAAAACGACGCCTCTATAAAACGACGCCTCTATAAAAACGACGACTCTATAAAACGACGCCTTTATAAAAACGACGCCTTTATGAAACGACGCCTCTTGAAAACGACACCTTTATAAAAAAGACGTTTCTATAAAACAACGCCTCTTTAAAAACGACGCCTTTATAAAAACGACGCCACTTTAAAACGACGCCTCTATAAAACGACGCCTCTATAAAAACGACGCCTCTTTAAAACGACGTCTCTATAAAAACAACTTCTCTATAAAAACGACGCCTTTATAAAAACGACGCCTTTATGAAAACGACGCCTCTATAAAAACAACGCCTTTATTAAAACGACGCCTTTATAAAAATGACGCCTTTATATAAACGATGCCTCTTTAAAACGACGCCTCTATAAAACGACGCCTCTATAAAACGACGCCTCTATAAAACGACGCCTCTATAAAACGACGCCTCTTTAAAACGACGTCTCTATAAAAATGACGCCTTTATAAAAACGACGCCTTTATGAAAACGACGCCTCTATAAAAACGACGCCTCTATAAAACGACTCCTCTATAAAACGACGCCTCTATAAAACGACGCCTCTTTAAAACGACGTCTCTATAAAAACAACGCCTTTATAAAAACGTCACCTTTATAAAAACGACGCCTCTATAAAACGACGCCTCTAGAAAAACGACGCCTCTATAAAACGACGCCTTTATAAAAACGACGCCTTTATGAAACGACGCCTCTTGAAAAACGACACCTTTATAAAAAAGACGTTTCTATAAAATAACGCCTCTTTAAAAACGACGCCTTTATAAAAACGACGCTTCTATTCAACGACGCCTCTATAAAACGACGCCTCTATAAAAACGACGCCTCTATAAAACGACACCATTATAAAAACGACGCCTCTTTAAAAACAATATCTCTATTAAACGACGCCTCTATAAAACGACGCCTCTATAAAACGACGCCTCTATAAAAACGATGCATCTATAAAACGACTTTTCTATAAAAACATAGCCTCTTTAAACGACGCCTCTATAAAAAACGACGCCTCCATAAAACGACGCCATTATAAAAACGACGCCTCTTTAAAAACAATATCTCTATTAAACGACGCCTGTATAAAACGACGCCTCTATAAAACGACGCCTCTATAAAACGACGCCTATATAAAACGACGCCTCTATAAAAACGATGCATCTATAAAACGACTTTTCTATAAAAACATAGCCTCTTTAAACGACGCCTCTATAAAAAACGACGCCTCCATAAAACGACGCCATTATAAAAACGACGCCTCTTTAAAAACAATATCTCTATTAAACGACGCCTGTATAAAACAACGCCTCTATAAAACGACGCCTCTATAAAACGACGCCTATATAAAACGACGCCTCTATAAAACGACGCCTCTTTAAAAACAATATCTCTATTAAACGACGCCTTTATAAAAACGACGCCTCTATAAAATGACGCCTCTATAAAAACGACGCTTCTATTCAACGACGCCTCTATAAAACGACGCCTCTATAAAAACGACGCCTCTATAAAACGACACCATTATAAAAACGACGCCTCTTTATAAACAATATCTCTATTAAACGACGCCTCTATAAAACGACGCGTCTATAAAACGACGCCTCTATAAAAACGATGCATCTATAAAACGACTTTTCTATAAAAACATAGCCTCTTTAAACGACGCCTCTATAAAAAACGACGCCTCCATAAAACGACGCCATTATAAAAACGACGCCTCTTTAAAAACAATATCTCTATTAAACGACGCCTGTATAAAACGACGTCATACTTTGATTACAATAAGTTTATAAAAAAGTATAAATTAACTAAATATACAATGTATATGTCCATTAGTTGTAAGAGACAAATTGCTAAGCTTTTAGCATATAATTTACTTTGTGACACTGGTACTAGCAATGTACTTAAGATTATTGATTGTGTTAGTAGTAGTACTAATACCTCTTTAGATACATCTTGTAGTTTAAACTACAAGATGGGACAACGGGAGGGCTGCATCAATTGAATGTTATACATCAAAATATGCAAGGTCTCTCCGGCAAAGATCTAGAATTAAGTTTATTTATAGAAAACTACAATGTTCAGGTGTTATGTTTGACTGAGCATTGGTTAAATGCTCATGAACTAAATTGTTTTAACATTCCTGGTAATTCTGTACAGAGTGCGTTCGTAAGAAAGAATGCAATTCGTGGTGGATCTCTGATTATTGTTTCAGATACTGTTAAGTGTAAAGAGCGGTTAGATATTGTAAAGCTTTCTATCGAGCGCACTATTGAGCTGTCTTGTGTTGAGCTAGAGCGATATGTTATAGTGTGTGTCTACCGGCCCCCTATAGGTGATTTTAGTTTATTTGAAACCGTGATGGAGGATTCACTTAATAAAATTAAGTCGAGTAGGAAAAATATAATCGTGTGTGGGGATTTTAATGTGAATATTTTAGATGTTACTGTTACCACTACTAGGCTACTTAATCTGTTTAGGTCTTTTGATTTAAACAACTTATTTTCCGAACCCACTAGAATCACATCCTCATCTTCCACCTGTCTCGATAATATATTTAGTAATTGTGTTGCTAATAGTAAACAAATTTTGACTGACATAACATCAGACCACTGTGGACAATTAGCTAGTTTCCCACAATTAGTCTTAAAAAAGTTGCGAAAAATTGAATGCAGACCGTATACTGCTAGTTGTTGTAATCGTTTTAAAGAGAGGGTTGTTACTCAAATAAAACCATCAATTTTAGAATTTGAGAATCCTAACGACATCTATGGAACTCTCTTTGACGTTGTTAAAAATGAATTTCAAAAATCTTTTAAAACTAAAACCCTTAATGTTCAGAATACGATAGCTCCATTTAATCAATGGGCCACAGCTGGGATATATAAAAGTAGAGCGAGACTATATGAGTTATATGGAATGAAAAAATATAAATTTGATGAGTCATTTTTGAATTATGTTAGACTTTACTCTAAAACTTTTAAAAGAGTTTGTAACATGGCCAAGGCTAAATTCATTAGTGATAAAATAAAGCTATCGAAAAACAAAATTAAAACGACCTGGTCAATTATTAATAACGAAACGGGTAAATATACCAAACGCGATAATCAATTAGAGATAGTTGATAACAACAAATTAATTAGCGAAGCAGTAGACGTAGCTCAGACTTTTAATGACTTTTTTGCTAACATTCCGATAGCTACAACTTGCTCCTTACACTCATCCACGGTTGCTGCGGAAAACCTAATGCTAACTTGCGCCCCAAAATGTCACTCAATTTTTACCTTTCAACATGTGACCTCACGGGATATTATTACTACATTCAAATCTCTCAATTTAAAAAATACTGGCGATTTTTGGGGTATTTCTGTAAAGTTATTAAATATTATTATAGATGATGTTGCTCCTTATCTTGTTGTTACTTTTAACAAGTGTGTCGATTTAGGAGTATTCCCAGACCTGATGAAGTATAGTAAAGTTATACCATTATTTAAATCCGGTATTAAAAGTGAAGTGAGTAATTTTAGACCCATTTCAATATTACCCGCGTTTAGTAAAATCTTTGAAAAGTTAATACTACAGCAATTACTAGGTTTTTTTAATGTTAATAAGCTGCTCCACGGTGAGCAGTATGGTTTTACAAAGGGTCGCTCAACAACTGATGCCGGTGTAGCGTTACTAAAACATGTCTATAGCGCCTGGGAAAATTCACAAAATGCCATAGGAGTTTTTTGTGACCTTTCTAAGGCATTTGATTGCGTTCATCACGACACACTACTCGCCAAACTTAAATATTATGGTATACAGGATATAGCCCTTAACTTAATGGAGTCTTATTTAAAGCAGCGCCTTCAATGTGTAGATGTAAATGGCGTAAAATCTAGGCCACTTGCGGTTAAATTGGGTGTGCCCCAGGGTTCTATACTGGGTCCTTTCTTGTTCCTGGTATATATAAATGACTTGCCGTTTTATTTAGAAGGTATCTGTAATACTGTACTTTTTGCTGACGATACGTCACTCATATTTAAAGTGAATAGAAATAGTGATAGTTTTGATCACATTAACAGTGCACTTTTACAAGTAACAAATTGGTTTACTGTTAATAACTTAGTATTGAATGCAAAGAAAACGAAGTGCATTAAATTTGCAATGCCAAACGTTAAAAATCTAGGTCCAAATATAATTGTTAATAATGAAGTGCTGGAGACTGTAGAATCAACCGTCTTTTTAGGTATTACAATAGATGCTAAACTTAAATGGGCAGCCCATATTTCATACCTCGCAAGCAAACTGAGTTCAGCAGCATATGCAGTTAGGAAAGTTAGGCAGCTAACGGACGTGGATACAGCTCGATTAGTATACTTCAGTTACTTTCACAGCGTTATGTCCTATGGCATTCTGTTGTGGGGTAAGGCTGCAGACATTGAAACTATATTTATTCTGCAAAAACGAGCTGTTAGGTCAATTTACCAGCTAGGCGCTAAGGTCTCACTTAGGGAGCGTTTTAAAGAAATTGAGATTCTAACTGTTGCCTCACAATTTATTCTAGCCAATATATTATACATTAGACAACACATTCACCTATACACTAAAAACAGTGACATACACAACATTAATACTAGAAATAAGCATAAGTTATGCACTACATCCCACCGGCTGCACAAGGTGCATAACTCATTTATAGGACTTAGCATTCGTATCTACAATAAACTGCCTCCTAGTATGTTAGAATTACCATTAAATTCATTTAAATCAGTAGTTAAAACGAGGCTCTGTAAGAAAGCCTACTACACATTAAATGACTATTTCAATGATAAAAACTGTTGGTCGCCTTGATTGACACAAGACGGTTCTGAATTGAATTACCGGGATATACCTTTTCCATTTTTTTATATTTCTTTTTCTTTATTTTTGACTGCCATACAAATAGTATGTTACTATACCCTGACACAATTATACTATTGTATAATTATTTTTTATTATTATTATATATTTGCTAACTTGACATGTAAGTTTACCGAATCTTATTATTGTTCGAAATTGATTGGCATACACTCTGTATGCAACATTATATTGTTTAATTTGTTTTATTATTAATGCAGTTATATGCATGTACATTGGTGTACTATTTTAATGCCGCTTTGATAAGGGACTGTGCAGTGAATCAGTGCTTGGGGTTTTGTTTTTCTAATTTGTAAATGTAATTTCTTTTTATTTTTTTTTTAAACCGGCAGCAGTTTCGTCATGCTCCCTTAGTTGTCATTGCCTGCGGTGGCGTCTTGGGTCGGGTCTCCTCCTTCCCTCTAATATGGCGAGGGAGGGGATGGCTGATCCTTGCGTCATACTCGTGAACGGGTGCCGCTTGCGGTGACTGGTCGTTCTGCTGACCTTGGTCACCACGTAGATTATAATATATTTTTTTTTACTCTTTAATCGTATGATATCGACCCATCTACCTTAACTACTTGTTCACTTTGCGCGGTTCCTTATTTTTTTATTTTTTTTATTATTTGATATTATTTTATCGTAATGACAGCGTGCTACTGAGGAGTTTGTTGCGCCGTTTCTTCTCCTCGGCCAGAGCACTTAGGAAGCGGTGAAGGGTGGGCGTTTTGGGGTCGGTTCATATCTGGCGGTGGTGGCGTGTTGTCGGTCGCGTGGCGCTGGGGCGGGCGGGCGCATGGCGGAGCATTCGGCCTTTCACACGGACCTGACGACGCTTTGGTGCGTCAGGTGTGAGAGGTTGGATGTTTTGTTGTGTGCTTGCTCGTTCTGGCGTTGCGCGGCCGATGTTGCGCGCTACCTTTTCCGCCGGATATGAACCGACCCCTAGGGTGCTGTCTTTTGTAAAAAAAATGACGTTTAATAAGTGCTACTTTGTAGCCTAATTTAAATAAAAGATTTTTGATTTTTTTGATTTTGATTTTGACGCCTCTATAAAACGACGCCTCTATAAAACGACGCCTATATAAAACGACGCCTCTATAAAACGACGCTTCTTTAAAACGACGCCTCTATAAAACGACGCCTCTATAAAACGACACCTCTATAAAAACGATGCATCTATAAAACGACTTTTCTATAAAAACAGAGCCTCTTTAAACGACGCCTCTATAAAAAACGACGCCTCTGTAAAACGACGCCTCTATAAAACGACGCCTCTTGAAAAACGACACCTTTATAAAAACGACGTTTCTAAAAAACAACGCCTCTTTAAAAACGACGCCTTTATAAAAACGACGCCCTTATATAAACGATGCCTCTATAAAACGACGCCTCTATAAAACGACGCCTCTATAAAACGACGCCTCTATAAAACGACGTCTCTATAAAAACAACGCCTTTATAAAAACGTCGCCTTTATAAAAACGACGCCTCTATAAAACGACGCCTCTATAAAAACGACGCCTCTATAAAACGACGTCTCTATAAAAACAACGCCTTTATAAAAACGACGCCTTTATGAAAACGACGCCTCTATAAAAACAACGCCTCTATAAAACGACGCCTCTTTAAAACGACGTCTCTATAAAAACAACGCCTTTATAAAAACGTCGCGTTTATAAAAACGACGCCTCTATAAAACGACGCCTCTATAAAACAACGCCTCTTTAAAACGACGTCTCTATAAAAACAACGCCTTTATAAAAACGACGCCTTTATGAAACGACGCCTCTTAAAAAACGACACCTTTATAAAAAAGACGTTTCTATAAAACAACGCTTCTTTAAAAACGACGCCTTTATAAAAACGACGCCTCTTTAAAACGACGTCTCTATAAAAACGACGCCTCTTTAAAACGACGTCTCTATAAAAACAACGCCTCTATAAAAACGACGCCTTTATAAAAATGACGCCTCTATAAAAACAAAGCCTCTATAAAACGACGCCTCTTTAAAACGACGTCTCTATAAAAACAACGCCTTTATAAAAACGTCGCCTTTATAAAAACCACGCCTCTATAAAACGACGCCTCTATAAAAACGACGCCTCTATAAAACGACGCCTTTATAAACACGACGCCTTTATGAAACGACGCCTCTTGAAAAACGACACCTTTATAAAAAAGACGTTTCTATAAAACAACTCCTCTTAAAAAACGACGCCTTTATAAAAACGACGCCACTTTAAAACGACGCCTCTATAAAACGACGCCTCTATAAAAACGACGCCTCTTTAAAACGACGTCTCTATAAAAACAACTTCTCTATAAAAACGACGCCTGTATAAAACGACGCCTCTATAAAACGACGCCTCTTTACAACGACGCCTATATAAAACGACGCCTCTATAAAACGACGCCTCTTTAAAACGACGCCTCTATAAATGACGCCTCTATAAAAAAGACGCCTTTATAAAAACGACGCCTTTATAAAAACGACGCCTTTATGAAAACGACGCCTCTATAAAAACGACGCCTCTATAAAACGACGCCTCTATAAAAACGACGCCTCTATAAAACGACACCTCTATAAAACGACGCCTCTATAAAACGACGCCTCTTTAAAACGACGTCTCTATAAAAACAACGCCTTTATAAAAACGTCGCCTTTATAAAACGACGCCTTTATAAAAACGACGCCTTTATGAAACGACGCCTCTTGAAAAACGACACCTTTATAAAAAAGACGTTTCTATAAAACAACTCCTCTTTAAAAACGACGCCTTTATAAAAACGACGCCACTTTAAAACGACGCCTCTATAAAACGACGCCTCTATAAAAACGACGCCTCTTTAAAACGACGTCTCTATAAAAACAACTTCTCTATAAAAACGACGCCTGTATAAAACGACGCCTCTATAAAACGACGCCTATATAAAACGACGCCTCTATAAAACGACGCCTCTTTAAAACGACGCCTCTATAAAACGACGCCTCTATAAAAACGACGCCTCTATAAAAACGACGCCTCTATAAAAACGACGCCTCTATAAAACGACACCTCTATAAAACGACGCCTCTATAAAACGACGCCTCTATAAAAACAACTTCTCTATAAAAACGACGCCTTTATAAAAACGACGCCTTTATGAAAACGACGCCTCTATAAAAACAACGCCTTTATTAAAACGACGCTTTTATAAAAATGACGCCTTTATATAAACGATGCCTCTTTAAAACGACGCCTCTATAAAACGACGCCTCTATAAAACGACGCCTCTATAAAACGACGCCTCTTTAAAACGACGCCTTTATAAAAACGACGCCTTTATGAAAACGACGCCTCTATAAAAACGACGCCTCTATAAAACGACACCTCTATAAAACGACGCCTCTATAAAACGACGCCTCTTTAAAACGACGTCTCTATAAAAACAACGCCTTTATAAAAACGTCGCCTTTATAAAAACGACGCCTCTATAAAACGACGCCTCTATAAAAACGACGCCTCTATAAAACGACGCCTTTATAAAAATGACGCCTTTATATAAACGATGCCTCTTTAAAACGACGCCTCTATAAAACGACGCCTCTATAAAACGACGCCTCTATAAAACGACGCCTCTTTAAAACGACGTCTCTATAAAAACGACGCCTTTATAAAAACGACGCCTTTATGAAAACGACGCCCTTATAAAAACGACGCCTCTATAAAACGACACCTCTATAAAACGACACCTCTATAAAACGACGCCTCTTTAAAACGACGTCTCTATAAAAAGAACGCCTTTATAAAAACGTCGCCTTTATAAAAACGACGCCTCTATAAAACGACGCCTCTATAAAAACGACGCCTCTATAAAACGACGTCTCTATAAAAACAACGCCTTTATAAAAACGACGCCTTTATGAAAACGACGCCTCTATAAAAACAACGCCTCTATAAAACGACGCCTCTTTAAAACGACGTCCCTATAAAAACAACGCCTTTATAAAAACGTCGCGTTTATAAAAACGACGCCTCTATAAAACGACGCCTCTATAAAACGACGCCTCTTTAAAACGACGTCTCTATAAAAACAACGCCTTTATAAAAACGTCGCCTTTATAAAAACCACGCCTCTATAAAACGACGCCTCTATAAAAACGACGCCTCTATAAAACGACGCCTTTATAAACACGACGCCTTTATGAAACGACGCCTCTTGAAAAACGACACCTTTATAAAAAAGACGTTTCTATAAAACAACTCCTCTTTAAAAACGACGCCTTTATAAAAACGACGCCACTTTAAAACGACGCCTCTATAAAACGACGCCTCTATAAAAACGACGCCTCTTTAAAACGACGTCTCTATAAAAACAACTTCTCTATAAAAACGACGCCTGTATAAAACGACGCCTCTATAAAACGACGCCTCTTTAAAACGACGTCTCTATAAAAACAACGCCTTTATAAAAACGTCGCCTTTATAAAACGACGCCTTTATAAAAACGACGCCTTTATGAAACGACGCCTCTTGAAAAACGACACCTTTATAAAAAAGACGTTTCTATAAAACAACTCCTCTTTAAAAACGACGCCTTTCTAAAAACGACGCCACTTTAAAACGACGCCTCTATAAAACGACGCCTCTATAAAAACGACGCCTCTTTAAAACGACGTCTCTATAAAAACAACTTCTCTATAAAAACGACGCCTGTATAAAACGACGCCTCTATAAAACGACGCCTATATAAAACGACGCCTCTATAAAACGACGCCTCTTTAAAACGACGCCTCTATAAAACGACGCCTCTACAAAAACGACGCCTCTATAAAAACGACGCCTCTATAAAAACGACGCCTCTATAAAAACGACGCCTCTATAAAACGACGCCTCTATAAAACGACGCCTCTATAAAAACAACTTCTCTATAAAAACGACGCCTCTATAAAAACGACGCCACTATAAAACGACGCCTTAATAAAAACGACGCCTTTATAAAAACGACGCCTTTATAAAAACGACGCCTTTATAAAAACGACGCCTTTATAAAAATGACTTCTTTATAAAAACGATGCCACTATAAAACGACGCCTCTATAAAAACGACGCCTCTTTAAAAACGACGCCTTTATAAAAACGACGCCTTTATGAAAACGACGCCTCTATAAAAACGACGCCTCTATAAAACGACACCTCTATAAAACGACGCCTCTATAAAACGACGCCTCTTTAAAACGACGTCTCTATAAAATCAACGCCTTTATAAAAACGTCGCCTTTATAAAAACGACGCCTCTATAAAACGACGCCTCTATAAAAACGACGCCTCTATAAAACGACGCCTTTATAAAAATGACGCCTTTATAAAAACGACGCCACTATAAAAACAACTTCTCTATAAAAACAACGCCTTTATAAAAACGTCGCCTTTATAAAAACGACGCCTCTATAAAACGACGCCTCTTTAAAACGACGTCTCTATAAAAACAACGCCTTTATAAAAACGTCGCCTTTATAAAAACGACGCCTCTTTAAAACGACGCCTCTATAAAAACGACGCCTCTATAAAACGACGCCTTTATAAAAATGACGACTTTATAAAACGACGCCTCTATAAAAACGACGCTTCTATAAAACGACGCCTTTATAAAAACGACGCCACTATAAAAACAACTTCTCTATAAAAACAACGCCTTTATAAAAACGTCGCCTTTATAAAAACGACGCCTCTATAAAACGACGCCTCTTTAAAACGACGTCTCTATAAAAACAACGCCTTTCTAAAAACGTCGCCTTTATAAAAACGACGCCTCTATAAAACGACGCCTCTATAAAAACGACGCCTCTATAAAACGACGCCTCTATAAAAACGACGCCACTATAAAACGACGCCTTAATAAAAACGACGCCTTTATAAAAACGACGCCTTTATAAAAACGACGCCTTTATGAAAATGACGCCTTTATAAAAACGATGCCACTATAAAACGACGCCTCTATAAAACGACGCCTCTATAAAACGACACCTCTATAAAAACGATGCATCTATAAAACGACTTTTCTATAAAAACGACGCCTTTATAAAAACGACGCCTTTATAAAAACGACGCCTTTATGAAAACGACGCCTCTTTAAAAACAACGCCTTTATGAAAACGACGCCTTTATAAAAATGACGCCTTTATAAAAACGACGCCACTATAAAACGACGCCTCTATAAAACGACGCCTCTTTAAAACGACGTCTCTTTAAAAACAACTTCTCTATAAAAACGACGCCTTTATAATAACGACGCCTTTATGAAAACGACGCCTCTATAAAAACAACGCTTTTATAAAAACGACGCCTTTATAAAAATGACGCCTTTATAAAAACGATGCCACTATAAAACGACGCCTCTATAAAAACGACGCCTCTATAAAACGACGCCTTTATAAAAACGACGCCACTATAAAACGACGCCTTTATAAAACGACGCCTCTTTAAAACGACGTCTCTATAAAAACAACTTCTCTATAAAAACGACGCCTTTATAAAAACGACGCCTTTATGAAAACGACGCCTCTATAAAAACAACGCCTTTATAAAAACGACGCCTTTATAAAAATGACGCCTTTATAAAAACGATGCCACTATAAAACGACGCCTCTATAAAAACGACGCCTCTATAAAACGACGCCTTTATAAAAACGACGCCACTATAAAACGACGCCTCTATAAAACGACGCCTCTATAAAAACAACGTCTCTATAAAAACAACGCCTTTATGAAAACGACGCCTCTATAAAAACAACGCCTCTATAAAACGACGCCTCTTTAAAACGACGTCTCTATAAAAACAACGCCTTTATAAAAACGTCGCGTTTATAAAAACGACGCCTCTATAAAACGACGCCTCTATAAAAACGACACCTCTATAAAACGACGCCTTTATAAAAATGACGCCTTTATGAAACGACGCCTCTTGAAAAACGACACCTTTATAAAAAAGACGTTTCTATAAAACAACGCTTCTTTAAAAACGACGCCTTTATAAAAACGACGCCTCTTTAAAACGACGTCTCTATAAAAACGACGCCTCTTTAAAACGACGTCTCTATAAAAACAACGCCTTTAAAAAACGTCGCCTTTATAAAAACGACGCCTCTATAAAACGACGCCTCTATAAAAACGACGACTCTATAAAACGACGCCTTTATAAAAACGACGCCTTTATGAAACGACGCCTCTTGAAAACGACACCTTTATAAAAAAGACGTTTCTATAAAACAACGCCTCTTTAAAAACGACGCCTTTATAAAAACGACGCCACTTTAAAACGACGCCTCTATAAAACGACGCCTCTATAAAAACGACGCCTCTTTAAAACGACGTCTCTATAAAAACAACTTCTCTATAAAAACGACGCCTTTATAAAAACGACGCCTTTATGAAAACGACGCCTCTATAAAAACAACGCCTTTATTAAAACGACGCCTTTATAAAAATGACGCCTTTATATAAACGATGCCTCTTTAAAACGACGCCTCTATAAAACGACGCCTCTATAAAACGACGCCTCTATAAAACGACGCCTCTATAAAACGACGCCTCTTTAAAACGACGTCTCTATAAAAATGACGCCTTTATAAAAACGACGCCTTTATGAAAACGACGCCTCTATAAAAACGACGCCTCTATAAAACGACTCCTCTATAAAACGACGCCTCTATAAAACGACGCCTCTGTAAAACGACGTCTCTATAAAAACAACGCCTTTATAAAAACGTCGCCTTTATAAAAACGACGCCTCTATAAAACGACGCCTCTATAAAAACGACGCCTCTATAAAACGACGCTTTTATAAAAATGACGCCTTTATAAAAACGATGCCACTATAAAAAGACGCCTCTATAAAAACGACGCCTCTATAAAACGACGCCTTTATAAAAACGACGCCTTTATGAAAACGACGCCTCTATAAAAACAACGCCTTTATGAAAACGACGCCTTTATAAAAATGACGCCTTTATAAAAACGATGCCACTATAAAACGACGCCTCTATAAAAACGACGCCTCTATAAAACGACGCCTTTATTAAAACGACGCCACTATAAAACGACGCCTCTATAAAACGACGCCTCTTTAAAACGATGTCTCTATAAAAACAACGCCTCTATAAAAACGACGCCTTTATAAAAACGACGCCTTTATGAAAACGACGCCTCTATAAAAACAACGCCACTATAAAACGACGCCTCTTTAAAACGACGTCTCTATAAAAACAACGCCTTTATAAAAACGTCACCTTTATAAAAACGACGCCTCTATAAAACGACGCCTCTAGAAAAACGACGCCTCTATAAAACGACGCCTTTATAAAAACGACGCCTTTATGAAACGACGCCTCTTGAAAAACGACACCTTTATAAAAAAGACGTTTCTATAAAATAACGCCTCTTTAAAAACGACGCCTTTATAAAAACGACGCTTCTATTCAACGACGCCTCTATAAAACGACGCCTCTATAAAAACGACGCCTCTATAAAACGACACCATTATAAAAACGACGCCTCTTTAAAAACAATATCTCTATTAAACGACGCCTCTATAAAACGACGCCTCTATAAAACGACGCCTCTATAAAAACGATGCATCTATAAAACGACTTTTCTATAAAAACATAGCCTCTTTAAACGACGCCTCTATAAAAAACGACGCCTCCATAAAACGACGCCATTATAAAAACGACGCCTCTTTAAAAACAATATCTCTATTAAACGACGCCTGTATAAAACGACGCCTCTATAAAACGACGCCTCTATAAAACGACGCCTATATAAAACGACGCCTCTATAAAAACGATGCATCTATAAAACGACTTTTCTATAAAAACATAGCCTCTTTAAACGACGCCTCTATAAAAAACGACGCCTCCATAAAACGACGCCATTATAAAAACGACGCCTCTTTAAAAACAATATCTCTATTAAACGACGCCTGTATAAAACAACGCCTCTATAAAACGACGCCTCTATAAAACGACGCCTATATAAAACGACGCCTCTATAAAACGACGCCTCTTTAAAAACAATATCTCTATTAAACGACGCCTTTATAAAAACGACGCCTCTATAAAATGACGCCTCTATAAAAACGACGCTTCTATTCAACGACGCCTCTATAAAACGACGCCTCTATAAAAACGACGCCTCTATAAAACGACACCATTATAAAAACGACGCCTCTTTATAAACAATATCTCTATTAAACGACGCCTCTATAAAACGACGCGTCTATAAAACGACGCCTCTATAAAAACGATGCATCTATAAAACGACTTTTCTATAAAAACATAGCCTCTTTAAACGACGCCTCTATAAAAAACGACGCCTCCATAAAACGACGCCATTATAAAAACGACGCCTCTTTAAAAACAATATCTCTATTAAACGACGCCTGTATAAAACGACGTCATACTTTGATTACAATAAGTTTATAAAAAAGTATAAATTAACTAAATATACAATGTATATGTCCATTAGTTGTAAGAGACAAATTGCTAAGCTTTTAGCATATAATTTACTTTGTGACACTGGTACTAGCAATGTACTTAAGATTATTGATTGTGTTAGTAGTAGTACTAATACCTCTTTAGATACATCTTGTAGTTTAAACTACAAGATGGGACAACGGGAGGGCTGCATCAATTGAATGTTATACATCAAAATATGCAAGGTCTCTCCGGCAAAGATCTAGAATTAAGTTTATTTATAGAAAACTACAATGTTCAGGTGTTATGTTTGACTGAGCATTGGTTAAATGCTCATGAACTAAATTGTTTTAACATTCCTGGTAATTCTGTACAGAGTGCGTTCGTAAGAAAGAATGCAATTCGTGGTGGATCTCTGATTATTGTTTCAGATACTGTTAAGTGTAAAGAGCGGTTAGATATTGTAAAGCTTTCTATCGAGCGCACTATTGAGCTGTCTTGTGTTGAGCTAGAGCGATATGTTATAGTGTGTGTCTACCGGCCCCCTATAGGTGATTTTAGTTTATTTGAAACCGTGATGGAGGATTCACTTAATAAAATTAAGTCGAGTAGGAAAAATATAATCGTGTGTGGGGATTTTAATGTGAATATTTTAGATGTTACTGTTACCACTACTAGGCTACTTAATCTGTTTAGGTCTTTTGATTTAAACAACTTATTTTCCGAACCCACTAGAATCACATCCTCATCTTCCACCTGTCTCGATAATATATTTAGTAATTGTGTTGCTAATAGTAAACAAATTTTGACTGACATAACATCAGACCACTGTGGACAATTAGCTAGTTTCCCACAATTAGTCTTAAAAAAGTTGCGAAAAATTGAATGCAGACCGTATACTGCTAGTTGTTGTAATCGTTTTAAAGAGAGGGTTGTTACTCAAATAAAACCATCAATTTTAGAATTTGAGAATCCTAACGACATCTATGGAACTCTCTTTGACGTTGTTAAAAATGAATTTCAAAAATCTTTTAAAACTAAAACCCTTAATGTTCAGAATACGATAGCTCCATTTAATCAATGGGCCACAGCTGGGATATATAAAAGTAGAGCGAGACTATATGAGTTATATGGAATGAAAAAATATAAATTTGATGAGTCATTTTTGAATTATGTTAGACTTTACTCTAAAACTTTTAAAAGAGTTTGTAACATGGCCAAGGCTAAATTCATTAGTGATAAAATAAAGCTATCGAAAAACAAAATTAAAACGACCTGTGGGCCAAGCACGAATATTTGCGAAAAGTTATTCGTATCGAAATCGAGTGACATTTGTATGACAATTGTACAGCGCCCCTATCGGGCGTAAAAGGAAACAAAACATGGCAGCACGAACGATTTTAGCGCGCTCTCGTAATCGAAATCGAATCGACATGGTAAACGAAACTCGATACTTATAAACAATTGTGACATTTTTGATAGCACGAACATTGTTTTGACGTACGTTAATGTAAACTCTCGAAGGCTGGCTAACGAGTATGCTCGAAACATTATTCACTTGAAAATAGTCGGTGAGAAAGGTTTCGAAAAGTGTAAAAATAAAGTTTTAACCGTGTTTATGATTTGTTTAAGAGTTAGTTTTGTAAATAAAAGTGTTTTAAATTATTGCTAAGTTATTGGAACAATTATTAATAGCTCCAAAATAATTTAAAATGCAAAGACCGCCACTGTATGAACGTAGTACCATATATTATTTAAATCTTAAGCGATCTTAAATCACATTTTATTTATTTGCATACCTATAGAATTAATGTGTTTCAAAAAGATTTGAGTTGCTTATATGTTTTTTTTTATCATTATAGAGAAATTACGCGCAGAGCAAAACTTAGGAATAGAATTAACCCACTGGACATAAATGAAACCGAATTTAAAAATAGATATCGCCTAAATAAAGAAGCTTTTAAGTTCCTCTGTGAGCAACTTCAACAAAAAACAGCATTAACATCGAGTTCTAGAATTAGCCTAGAACTTTAGGTACCCACTTTGATGCTACATATGTCTACCTATTAAATTTCTTCTACTTGTATTTCAGTATTAAAATGGAATATACCTGACTAAAACTTATTTAGTATTTAATATCACAAAATAGGTACCTATAGCGCGGGAAATTTTAGGTATGGCTCTATGTCCTCCCCTTGTACGTCACGAAATCTCCAGGAGATGTCTGTCAAAAAACGCGCGTCTGGCGGAAATCTCCTGGAGATTTCGTGGATCGGGTCGTATTAAATACCAAATATTGAATGTCTAGAGTATACCTTTCCTACTCTAACTTACACAGACTATAGGTGAAAGAATGAGAAAGGCATAAAACATCACATGCTAAACATTCAACAACATTTATTAACGGAATGTTTTTCTGTTATAACCTCGTTGTAACGGCCTCATTTCGTTTAAGCTATACGACCTAACGCGTCGGATGTCAAGTGGGTGCGTTCGGTACCCGTAATTTTTTTTAAATTAAATCTCCAAAACTATTTTATATTGCTGAAGATAATGCCACTTTATAATGTCTAATAATTAACTTTGGATCTCTTCTTTATATAACATTCAGTTTTTATTTAAATTTAATAATAATAAAACGTTTATTCAAAGGTGAAAAAAATATAAACAACTTGATTTAGTTTTCGAACGACAAATCATTCAACAATCGTTCTTTTTGCTCACTATGGCGCGTCCCTATTTACATTAGCATGACGTCACCTTCAAATTCGAATCGAGTGTTCGATAGTGCTTCGAATGTGCTTCGTGCTGCCTACTATCGACAGACTCTGTTTTCGAATCGAGGCCTCGATACATTGTCGATACGAAATCGTTTGATATTCGTGCTTGGCCTACTGGTCAATTATTAATAACGAAACGGGTAAATATACCAAACGCGATAATCAATTAGAGATAGTTGATAACAACAAATTAATTAGCGAAGCAGTAGACGTAGCTCAGACTTTTAATGACTTTTTTGCTAACATTCCGATAGCTACAACTTGCTCCTTACACTCATCCACGGTTGCTGCGGAAAACCTAATGCTAACTTGCGCCCCAAAATGTCACTCAATTTTTACCTTTCAACATGTGACCTCACGGGATATTATTACTACATTCAAATCTCTCAATTTAAAAAATACTGGCGATTTTTGGGGTATTTCTGTAAAGTTATTAAATATTATTATAGATGATGTTGCTCCTTATCTTGTTGTTACTTTTAACAAGTGTGTCGATTTAGGAGTATTCCCAGACCTGATGAAGTATAGTAAAGTTATACCATTATTTAAATCCGGTATTAAAAGTGAAGTGAGTAATTTTAGACCCATTTCAATATTACCCGCGTTTAGTAAAATCTTTGAAAAGTTAATACTACAGCAATTACTAGGTTTTTTTAATGTTAATAAGCTGCTCCACGGTGAGCAGTATGGTTTTACAAAGGGTCGCTCAACAACTGATGCCGGTGTAGCGTTACTAAAACATGTCTATAGCGCCTGGGAAAATTCACAAAATGCCATAGGAGTTTTTTGTGACCTTTCTAAGGCATTTGATTGCGTTCATCACGACACACTACTCGCCAAACTTAAATATTATGGTATACAGGATATAGCCCTTAACTTAATGGAGTCTTATTTAAAGCAGCGCCTTCAATGTGTAGATGTAAATGGCGTAAAATCTAGGCCACTTGCGGTTAAATTGGGTGTGCCCCAGGGTTCTATACTGGGTCCTTTCTTGTTCCTGGTATATATAAATGACTTGCCGTTTTATTTAGAAGGTATCTGTAATACTGTACTTTTTGCTGACGATACGTCACTCATATTTAAAGTGAATAGAAATAGTGATAGTTTTGATCACATTAACAGTGCACTTTTACAAGTAACAAATTGGTTTACTGTTAATAACTTAGTATTGAATGCAAAGAAAACGAAGTGCATTAAATTTGCAATGCCAAACGTTAAAAATCTAGGTCCAAATATAATTGTTAATAATGAAGTGCTGGAGACTGTAGAATCAACCGTCTTTTTAGGTATTACAATAGATGCTAAACTTAAATGGGCAGCCCATATTTCATACCTCGCAAGCAAACTGAGTTCAGCAGCATATGCAGTTAGGAAAGTTAGGCAGCTAACGGACGTGGATACAGCTCGATTAGTATACTTCAGTTACTTTCACAGCGTTATGTCCTATGGCATTCTGTTGTGGGGTAAGGCTGCAGACATTGAAACTATATTTATTCTGCAAAAACGAGCTGTTAGGTCAATTTACCAGCTAGGCGCTAAGGTCTCACTTAGGGAGCGTTTTAAAGAAATTGAGATTCTAACTGTTGCCTCACAATTTATTCTAGCCAATATATTATACATTAGACAACACATTCACCTATACACTAAAAACAGTGACATACACAACATTAATACTAGAAATAAGCATAAGTTATGCACTACATCCCACCGGCTGCACAAGGTGCATAACTCATTTATAGGACTTAGCATTCGTATCTACAATAAACTGCCTCCTAGTATGTTAGAATTACCATTAAATTCATTTAAATCAGTAGTTAAAACGAGGCTCTGTAAGAAAGCCTACTACACATTAAATGACTATTTCAATGATAAAAACTGTTGGTCGCCTTGATTGACACAAGACGGTTCTGAATTGAATTACCGGGATATACCTTTTCCATTTTTTTATATTTCTTTTTCTTTATTTTTGACTGCCATACAAATAGTATGTTACTATACCCTGACACAATTATACTATTGTATAATTATTTTTTATTATTATTATATATTTGCTAACTTGACATGTAAGTTTACCGAATCTTATTATTGTTCGAAATTGATTGGCATACACTCTGTATGCAACATTATATTGTTTAATTTGTTTTATTATTAATGCAGTTATATGCATGTACATTGGTGTACTATTTTAATGCCGCTTTGATAAGGGACTGTGCAGTGAATCAGTGCTTGGGGTTTTGTTTTTCTAATTTGTAAATGTAATTTCTTTTTATTTTTTTTTTAAACCGGCAGCAGTTTCGTCATGCTCCCTTAGTTGTCATTGCCTGCGGTGGCGTCTTGGGTCGGGTCTCCTCCTTCCCTCTAATATGGCGAGGGAGGGGATGGCTGATCCTTGCGTCATACTCGTGAACGGGTGCCGCTTGCGGTGACTGGTCGTTCTGCTGACCTTGGTCACCACGTAGATTATAATATATTTTTTTTTACTCTTTAATCGTATGATATCGACCCATCTACCTTAACTACTTGTTCACTTTGCGCGGTTCCTTATTTTTTTATTTTTTTTATTATTTGATATTATTTTATCGTAATGACAGCGTGCTACTGAGGAGTTTGTTGCGCCGTTTCTTCTCCTCGGCCAGAGCACTTAGGAAGCGGTGAAGGGTGGGCGTTTTGGGGTCGGTTCATATCTGGCGGTGGTGGCGTGTTGTCGGTCGCGTGGCGCTGGGGCGGGCGGGCGCATGGCGGAGCATTCGGCCTTTCACACGGACCTGACGACGCTTTGGTGCGTCAGGTGTGAGAGGTTGGATGTTTTGTTGTGTGCTTGCTCGTTCTGGCGTTGCGCGGCCGATGTTGCGCGCTACCTTTTCCGCCGGATATGAACCGACCCCTAGGGTGCTGTCTTTTGTAAAAAAAATGACGTTTAATAAGTGCTACTTTGTAGCCTAATTTAAATAAAAGATTTTTGATTTTTTTGATTTTGATTTTGACGCCTCTATAAAACGACGCCTCTATAAAACGACGCCTATATAAAACGACGCCTCTATAAAACGACGCTTCTTTAAAACGACGCCTCTATAAAACGACGCCTCTATAAAACGACACCTCTATAAAAACGATGCATCTATAAAACGACTTTTCTATAAAAACAGAGCCTCTTTAAACGACGCCTCTATAAAAAACGACGCCTCTGTAAAACGACGCCTCTATAAAACGACGCCTCTTGAAAAACGACACCTTTATAAAAACGACGTTTCTAAAAAACAACGCCTCTTTAAAAACGACGCCTTTATAAAAACGACGCCCTTATATAAACGATGCCTCTATAAAACGACGCCTCTATAAAACGACGCCTCTATAAAACGACGCCTCTATAAAACGACGTCTCTATAAAAACAACGCCTTTATAAAAACGTCGCCTTTATAAAAACGACGCCTCTATAAAACGACGCCTCTATAAAAACGACGCCTCTATAAAACGACGTCTCTATAAAAACAACGCCTTTATAAAAACGACGCCTTTATGAAAACGACGCCTCTATAAAAACAACGCCTCTATAAAACGACGCCTCTTTAAAACGACGTCTCTATAAAAACAACGCCTTTATAAAAACGTCGCGTTTATAAAAACGACGCCTCTATAAAACGACGCCTCTATAAAACAACGCCTCTTTAAAACGACGTCTCTATAAAAACAACGCCTTTATAAAAACGACGCCTTTATGAAACGACGCCTCTTAAAAAACGACACCTTTATAAAAAAGACGTTTCTATAAAACAACGCTTCTTTAAAAACGACGCCTTTATAAAAACGACGCCTCTTTAAAACGACGTCTCTATAAAAACGACGCCTCTTTAAAACGACGTCTCTATAAAAACAACGCCTCTATAAAAACGACGCCTTTATAAAAATGACGCCTCTATAAAAACAAAGCCTCTATAAAACGACGCCTCTTTAAAACGACGTCTCTATAAAAACAACGCCTTTATAAAAACGTCGCCTTTATAAAAACCACGCCTCTATAAAACGACGCCTCTATAAAAACGACGCCTCTATAAAACGACGCCTTTATAAACACGACGCCTTTATGAAACGACGCCTCTTGAAAAACGACACCTTTATAAAAAAGACGTTTCTATAAAACAACTCCTCTTAAAAAACGACGCCTTTATAAAAACGACGCCACTTTAAAACGACGCCTCTATAAAACGACGCCTCTATAAAAACGACGCCTCTTTAAAACGACGTCTCTATAAAAACAACTTCTCTATAAAAACGACGCCTGTATAAAACGACGCCTCTATAAAACGACGCCTCTTTACAACGACGCCTATATAAAACGACGCCTCTATAAAACGACGCCTCTTTAAAACGACGCCTCTATAAATGACGCCTCTATAAAAAAGACGCCTTTATAAAAACGACGCCTTTATAAAAACGACGCCTTTATGAAAACGACGCCTCTATAAAAACGACGCCTCTATAAAACGACGCCTCTATAAAAACGACGCCTCTATAAAACGACACCTCTATAAAACGACGCCTCTATAAAACGACGCCTCTTTAAAACGACGTCTCTATAAAAACAACGCCTTTATAAAAACGTCGCCTTTATAAAACGACGCCTTTATAAAAACGACGCCTTTATGAAACGACGCCTCTTGAAAAACGACACCTTTATAAAAAAGACGTTTCTATAAAACAACTCCTCTTTAAAAACGACGCCTTTATAAAAACGACGCCACTTTAAAACGACGCCTCTATAAAACGACGCCTCTATAAAAACGACGCCTCTTTAAAACGACGTCTCTATAAAAACAACTTCTCTATAAAAACGACGCCTGTATAAAACGACGCCTCTATAAAACGACGCCTATATAAAACGACGCCTCTATAAAACGACGCCTCTTTAAAACGACGCCTCTATAAAACGACGCCTCTATAAAAACGACGCCTCTATAAAAACGACGCCTCTATAAAAACGACGCCTCTATAAAACGACACCTCTATAAAACGACGCCTCTATAAAACGACGCCTCTATAAAAACAACTTCTCTATAAAAACGACGCCTTTATAAAAACGACGCCTTTATGAAAACGACGCCTCTATAAAAACAACGCCTTTATTAAAACGACGCTTTTATAAAAATGACGCCTTTATATAAACGATGCCTCTTTAAAACGACGCCTCTATAAAACGACGCCTCTATAAAACGACGCCTCTATAAAACGACGCCTCTTTAAAACGACGCCTTTATAAAAACGACGCCTTTATGAAAACGACGCCTCTATAAAAACGACGCCTCTATAAAACGACACCTCTATAAAACGACGCCTCTATAAAACGACGCCTCTTTAAAACGACGTCTCTATAAAAACAACGCCTTTATAAAAACGTCGCCTTTATAAAAACGACGCCTCTATAAAACGACGCCTCTATAAAAACGACGCCTCTATAAAACGACGCCTTTATAAAAATGACGCCTTTATATAAACGATGCCTCTTTAAAACGACGCCTCTATAAAACGACGCCTCTATAAAACGACGCCTCTATAAAACGACGCCTCTTTAAAACGACGTCTCTATAAAAACGACGCCTTTATAAAAACGACGCCTTTATGAAAACGACGCCCTTATAAAAACGACGCCTCTATAAAACGACACCTCTATAAAACGACACCTCTATAAAACGACGCCTCTTTAAAACGACGTCTCTATAAAAACAACGCCTTTATAAAAACGTCGCCTTTATAAAAACGACGCCTCTATAAAACGACGCCTCTATAAAAACGACGCCTCTATAAAACGACGTCTCTATAAAAACAACGCCTTTATAAAAACGACGCCTTTATGAAAACGACGCCTCTATAAAAACAACGCCTCTATAAAACGACGCCTCTTTAAAACGACGTCCCTATAAAAACAACGCCTTTATAAAAACGTCGCGTTTATAAAAACGACGCCTCTATAAAACGACGCCTCTATAAAACGACGCCTCTTTAAAACGACGTCTCTATAAAAACAACGCCTTTATAAAAACGTCGCCTTTATAAAAACCACGCCTCTATAAAACGACGCCTCTATAAAAACGACGCCTCTATAAAACGACGCCTTTATAAACACGACGCCTTTATGAAACGACGCCTTTATGAAACGACGCCTCTTGAAAAACGACACCTTTATAAAAAAGACGTTTCTATAAAACAACTCCTCTTTAAAAACGACGCCTTTATAAAAACGACGCCACTTTAAAACGACGCCTCTATAAAACGACGCCTCTATAAAAACGACGCCTCTTTAAAACGACGTCTCTATAAAAACAACTTCTCTATAAAAACGACGCCTGTATAAAACGACGCCTCTATAAAACGACGCCTCTTTAAAACGACGTCTCTATAAAAACAACGCCTTTATAAAAACGTCGCCTTTATAAAACGACGCCTTTATAAAAACGACGCCTTTATGAAACGACGCCTCTTGAAAAACGACACCTTTATAAAAAAGACGTTTCTATAAAACAACTCCTCTTTAAAAACGACGCCTTTCTAAAAACGACGCCACTTTAAAACGACGCCTCTATAAAACGACGCCTCTATAAAAACGACGCCTCTTTAAAACGACGTCTCTATAAAAACAACTTCTCTATAAAAACGACGCCTGTATAAAACGACGCCTCTATAAAACGACGCCTATATAAAACGACGCCTCTATAAAACGACGCCTCTTTAAAACGACGCCTCTATAAAACGACGCCTCTACAAAAACGACGCCTCTATAAAAACGACGCCTCTATAAAAACGACGCCTCTATAAAACGACACCTCTATAAAACGACGCCTCTATAAAACGACGCCTCTATAAAAACAACTTCTCTATAAAAACGACGCCTCTATAAAAACGACGCCACTATAAAACGACGCCTTAATAAAAACGACGCCTTTATAAAAACGACGCCTTTATAAAAACGACGCCTTTATAAAAACGACGCCTTTATAAAAATGACTTCTTTATAAAAACGATGCCACTATAAAACGACGCCTCTATAAAAACGACGCCTCTTTAAAAACGACGCCTTTATAAAAACGACGCCTTTATGAAAACGACGCCTCTATAAAAACGACGCCTCTATAAAACGACAACTCTATAAAACGACGCCTCTATAAAACGACGCCTCTTTAAAACGACGTCTCTATAAAATCAACGCCTTTATAAAAACGTCGCCTTTATAAAAACGACGCCTCTATAAAACGACGCCTCTATAAAAACGACGCCTCTAGAAAACGACGCCTTTATAAAAATGACGCCTTTATAAAACGACGCCTCTATAAAAACGACGCTTCTATAAAACGACGCCTTTATAAAAACGACGCCACTATAAAAACAACTTCTCTATAAAAACAACGCCTTTATAAAAACGTCACCTTTATAAAAACGACGCCTCTATAAAACGACGCCTCTTTAAAACGACGTCTCTATAAAAACAACGCCTTTATAAAAACGTCGCCTTTATAAAAACGACGCCTCTATAAAACGACGCCTCTATAAAAACGACGCCTCTATAGAACGACGCCTCTATAAAAACGACGCCACTATAAATCGACGCCTTAATAAAAACGACGCCTTTATAAAAACGACGCCTTTATAAAAACGACGCCTTTATAAAAATGACGCCTTTATAAAAACGATGCCACTATAAAACGACGCCTCTATAAAAACGACGCCTCTATAAAAACGACGCCTTTATAAAAACGACGCCTTTATGAAAACGACGCCTCTATAAAAACGACGCCTCTATAAAACGACACCTCTATAAAACGACGCCTCTATAAAACGACGCCTCTTTAAAACGACGTCTCTATAAAAACAACGCCTTTATAAAAACGTCGCCTTTATAAAAACGACGCCTCTTTAAAACGACGCCTCTATAAAAACGACGCCTCTATAAAACGACGCCTTTATAAAAATGACGCCTTTATAAAACGACGCCTCTATAAAAACGACGCTTCTATAAAACGACGCCTTAATAAAAACGACGCCACTATAAAAACAACTTCTCTATAAAAACAACGCCTTTATAAAAACGTCGCCTTTATAAAAACGACGCCTCTATAAAACGACGCCTCTTTAAAACGACGTCTCTATAAAAACAACGCCTTTATAAAAACGTCGCCTTTATAAAAACGACGCCTCTATAAAACGACGCCTCTATAAAAACGACGCCTCTATAAAACGACGCCTCTATAAAAACGACGCCACTATAAAACGACGCCTTAATAAAAACGACGCCTTTATAAAAACGACGCCTTTATAAAAACGACGCCTTTATAAAAATAACGCCTTTATAAAAACGATGCCACTATAAAACGACGCCTCTATAAAAACGACGCCTCTATAAAAACGACGCCTTTATAAAAACGACGCCTTTATGAAAACGACGTCTCTATAAAAACGACGCCTCTATAAAACGACACCTCTATAAAACGACGCCTCTATAAAACGACGCCTCTTTAAAACGATGCCTCTATAAAAACGACGCCTCTATAAAACGACGCCTTTATCAAAACGACGCCTCTATAAAAACGACGCCTCTTTAAAACGACGTCTCTATAAAAACAACTTCTCTATAAAAACGACGCCTTTATAAAAACGACGCCTTTATAAAACGACGCCTCTATAAAAACGACGCTTCTATAAAACGACGCCTTTATAAAAACGACGCCACTATAAAAACAACTTCTCTATAAAAACAACGCCTTTATAAAAACGTCGCCTTTATAAAAACGACGCCTCTATAAAACGATGCCTCTATAAAACGACGCCTCTATAAAAACGATGCATCTATAAAACGACTTTTCTATAAAAACATAGCCTCTTTAAACGACGCCTCTATAAAAACGACGCCTCCATAAAACGACGCTTCTATAAAACGACGCCTCTATAAAACGACGCCTCTATAAAAACGACGCCTCTTTAAAACGACGTCTCTATAAAAACAACTTCTCTATAAAAACGACGCCTGTATAAAACGACGCCTCTATAAAACGACGCCTCTTTAAAACGACGTCTCTATAAAAACAACGCCTTTATAAAAACGTCGCCTTTATAAAACGACGCCTTTATAAAAACGACGCCTTTATGAAACGACGCCTCTTGAAAAACGACACCTTTATAAAACGACGCTTCTATAAAACGACGCCTCTATAAAACGACGCCTCTATAAAAACGACGCCTCTTTAAAACGACGTCTCTATAAAAACAACTTCTCTATAAAAACGACGCCTGTATAAAACGACGCCTCTATAAAACGACGCCTCTTTAAAACGACGTCTCTATAAAAACAACGCCTTTATAAAAACGTCGCCTTTATAAAACGACGCCTCTATAAAAACGACGCCTCTTTAAAACGACGTCTCTATAAAAACAACTTCTCTATAAAAACGACGCCTTTATAAAAACGACGCCTTTATAAAACGACGCCTCTATAAAAACGACGCTTCTATAAAACGACGCCTTTATAAAAACGACGCCACTATAAAAACAACTTCTCTATAAAAACAACGCCTTTATAAAAACGTCGCCTTTATAAAAACGACGCCTCTATAAAACGACGCCTCTTTAAAACGACGTCTCTATAAAAACAACGCCTTTATAAAAACGTCGCCTTTATAAAAAAGACGTTTCTATAAAATAACGCCTCTTTAAAAACGACGCCTTTATAAAAACGACGCTTCTATTCAACGACGCCTCTATAAAACGACGCCTCTATAAAAACGACGCCTCTATAAAACGACACCATTATAAAAACGACGCCTCTTTAAAAACAATATCTCTATTAAACGACGCCTCTATAAAACGATGCCTCTATAAAACGACGCCTCTATAAAAACGATGCATCTATAAAACGACTTTTCTATAAAAACATAGCCTCTTTAAACGACGCCTCTATAAAAACGACGCCTCCATAAAACGACGCTTCTATAAAACGACGCCTCTATAAAACGACACCTCTATAAAAACGATGCATCTATAAAACGACTTTTCTATAAAAACGACGCCTTTATAAAAACGACGCCTTTATAAAAACGACGCCTTTATAAAAACGACGCCTTTATGAAAACGACGCCTCTTTAAAAACAACGCCTTTATGAAAACGACGCCTTTATAAAAATGACGCCTTTATAAAAACGACGCCTTTATAAAAACGATGCCACTATAAAACGACGCCTCTATAAATACGACGCCTCTATAAAACGACGCCTTTATAAAACGACGCCTCTATAAAACGACGCCTCTTTAAAACGACGCCTCTATAAAACGACGCCTCTATAAAACGACGCCTCTTTAAAACGACGTCTCTTTAAAAACAACTTCTCTATAAAAACGACGCCTTTATGAAAATGACGCCTTTATAAAAACGATGCCACTATAAAACGACGCCTCTATAAAACGACGCCTCTATAAAACGACACCTCTATAAAAACGATGCATCTATAAAACGACTTTTCTATAAAAACGACGCCTTTATAAAAACGACGCCTTTATAAAAACGACGCCTTTATGAAAACGACGCCTCTTTAAAAACAACGCCTTTATGAAAACGACGCCTTTATAAAAATGACGCCTTTATAAAAACGACGCCACTATAAAACGACGCCTCTATAAAACGACGCCTCTTTAAAACGACGTCTCTTTAAAAACAACTTCTCTATAAAAACGACGCCTTTATAATAACGACGCCTTTATGAAAACGACGCCTCTATAAAAACAACGCTTTTATAAAAACGACGCCTTTATAAAAATGACGCCTTTATAAAAACGATGCCACTATAAAACGACGCCTCTATAAAAACGACGCCTCTATAAAACGACGCCTTTATAAAAACGACGCCACTATAAAACGACGCCTTTATAAAACGACGCCTCTTTAAAACGACGTCTCTATAAAAACAACTTCTCTATAAAAACGACGCCTTTATAAAAACGACGCCTTTATGAAAACGACGCCTCTATAAAAACAACGCCTTTATAAAAACGACGCCTTTATAAAAATGACGCCTTTATAAAAACGATGCCACTATAAAACGACGCCTCTATAAAAACGACGCCTCTATAAAACGACGCCTTTATAAAAACGACGCCACTATAAAACGACGCCTCTATAAAACGACGCCTCTATAAAAACAACGTCTCTATAAAAACAACGCCTTTATGAAAACGACGCCTCTATAAAAACAACGCCTCTATAAAACGACGCCTCTTTAAAACGACGTCTCTATAAAAACAACGCCTTTATAAAAACGTCGCGTTTATAAAAACGACGCCTCTATAAAACGACGCCTCTATAAAAACGACACCTCTATAAAACGACGCCTTTATAAAAATGACGCCTTTATGAAACGATGCCTCTTGAAAAACGACACCTTTATAAAAAAGACGTTTCTATAAAACAACGCTTCTTTAAAAACGACGCCTTTATAAAAACGACGCCTCTTTAAAACGACGTCTCTATAAAAACGACGCCTCTTTAAAACGACGTCTCTATAAAAACAACGCCTTTAAAAAACGTCGCCTTTATAAAAACGACGCCTCTATAAAACGACGCCTCTATAAAAACGACGACTCTATAAAACGACGCCTTTATAAAAACGACGCCTTTATGAAACGACGCCTCTTGAAAACGACACCTTTATAAAAAAGACGTTTCTATAAAACAACGCCTCTTTAAAAACGACGCCTTTATAAAAACGACGCCACTTTAAAACGACGCCTCTATAAAACGACGCCTCTATAAAAACGACGCCTCTTTAAAACGACGTCTCTATAAAAACAACTTCTCTATAAAAACGACGCCTTTATAAAAACGACGCCTTTATGAAAACGACGCCTCTATAAAAACAACGCCTTTATTAAAACGACGCCTTTATAAAAATGACGCCTTTATATAAACGATGCCTCTTTAAAACGACGCCTCTATAAAACGACGCCTCTATAAAACGACGCCTCTATAAAACGACGCCTCTATAAAACGACGCCTCTTTAAAACGACGTCTCTATAAAAACGACGCCTTTATAAAAACGACGCCTTTATGAAAACGACGCCTCTATAAAAACGACGCCTCTATAAAACGACACCTCTATAAAACGACGCCTCTATAAAACGACGCCTCTGAAAAACGACGTCTCTATAAAAACAACGCCTTTATAAAAACGTCGCCTTTATAAAAACGACGCCTCTATAAAACGACGCCTCTATAAAAACGACGCCTCTATAAAACGACGCTTTTATAAAAATGACGCCTTTATAAAAACGATGCCACTATAAAAAGACGCCTCTATAAAAACGACGCCTCTATAAAACGACGCCTTTATAAAAACGACGCCTTTATGAAAACGACGCCTCTATAAAAACAACGCCTTTATGAAAACGACGCCTTTATAAAAATGACGCCTTTATAAAAACGATGCCACTATAAAACGACGCCTCTATAAAAACGACGCCTCTATAAAACGACGCCTTTATTAAAACGACGCCACTATAAAACGACGCCTCTATAAAACGACGCCTCTTTAAAACGATGTCTCTATAAAAACAACGCCTCTATAAAAACGACGCCTTTATAAAAACGACGCCTTTATGAAAACGACGCCTCTATAAAAACAACGCCACTATAAAACGACGCCTCTTTTAAACGACGTCTCTATAAAAACAACGCCTTTATAAAAACGTCACCTTTATAAAAACGACGCCTCTATAAAACGACGCCTCTAGAAAAACGACGCCTCTATAAAACGACGCCTTTATAAAAACGACGCCTTTATGAAACGACGCCTCTTGAAAAACGACACCTTTATAAAAAAGACGTTTCTATAAAATAACGCCTCTTTAAAAACGACGCCTTTATAAAAACGACGCTTCTATTCAACGACGCCTCTATAAAACGACGCCTCTATAAAAACGACGCCTCTATAAAACGACACCATTATAAAAACGACGCCTCTTTAAAAACAATATCTCTATTAAACGACGCCTCTATAAAACGACGCCTCTATAAAACGACGCCTCTATAAAAACGATGCATCTATAAAACGACTTTTCTATAAAAACATAGCCTCTTTAAACGACGCCTCTATAAAAAACGACGCCTCCATAAAACGACGCCATTATAAAAACGACGCCTCTTTAAAAACAATATCTCTATTAAACGACGCCTGTATAAAACGACGCCTCTATAAAACGACGCCTCTATAAAACGACGCCTATATAAAACGACGCCTCTATAAAAACGATGCATCTATAAAACGACTTTTCTATAAAAACATAGCCTCTTTAAACGACGCCTCTATAAAAAACGACGCCTCCATAAAACGACGCCATTTTAAAAACGACGCCTCTTTAAAAACAATATCTCTATTAAACGACGCCTGTATAAAACAACGCCTCTATAAAACGACGCCTCTATAAAACGACGCCTCTATAAAACGACGCCTATATAAAACGACGCCTCTATAAAACGACGCTTCTTTAAAACGACGCCTCTATAAAACGACGCCTCTATAAAACGACACCTCTATAAAAACGATGCATCTATAAAACGACTTTTCTATAAAAACAGAGCCTCTTTAAACGACGCCTCTATAAAAAACGACGCCTCTGTAAAACGACGCCTCTATAAAACGACGCCTCTTGAAAAACGACACCTTTATAAAAACGACGTTTCTAAAAAACAACGCCTCTTTAAAAACGACGCCTTTATAAAAACGACGCCTTTATATAAACGATGCCTCTATAAAACGACGCCTCTATAAAACGACGCCTCTATAAAACGACGCCTCTATAAAACGACGCCTATATAAAACGACGCCTCTATAAAACGACGCCTCTTTAAAAACGACGCCTCTATAAAACGACGCCTCTATAAAACGACGCCTCTATAAAAACGATGCATCTTAAAAACGACTTTTCTATAAAAACATAGCCTCTTTAAACGACGCCTCTATAAAAAACGACGCCTCTGTAAAACGACGCCTCTATAAAACGACGCCTCTATAAAACGACGCCTCTATAAAACGACGCCTCTATAAAACGACGCCTCTATAAAACGACGCCTATATAAAACGACGCCTCTATAAAACGACGCCTCTTTAAAAACGACGCCTCTATAAAACGACGCCTTTATAAAAACGACGCCTCTATAAAACGACGCCTCTATAAAACGACGCCTCTATAAAACGACGCCTCTATAAAACGACGCCTCTATAAAACGACGCCTATATAAAACGACGCCTCTATAAAACGACGCCTCTTTAAAAACGACGCCTCTATAAAACGACGCCTTTATAAAAACGACGCCTCCATAAAATGACGCCTCTATAAAACGACGCCTCTATAAAACGACGCCTCTATAAAAACGATGCATCTATAAAACGACTTTTCTATAAAAACATAGCCTCTTTAAACGACGCCTCTATAAAAAACGACGCCTCTGTAAAACGACGCCTCTATAAAACGACGCCTCTATAAAACGACGCCTCTTTAAAACGACGCCTCTATAAAACGACGCCTCTATAAAACGACGCCATTATAAAAACGACGCCTTTATAAAAACGACGCCACTATAAAACGACGCCTCTATAAAACGACGCCTTTATAAAAACGACGCCTCCATAAAACGACGCCTCTATAAAACGACGCCTATATAAAACGACGCCTCTATAAAACGACGCCTCTATAAAACGACTTTTCTATAAAACGACGCCTCTATAAAACGACGCCTCTTTAAAAACGACGCCTCTATAAAACGACGCCTCTATAAAACGACGCCTCTATAAAAACGATGCATCTTTAAAACGACTTTTCTATAAAAACATAGCCTCTTTAAACGACGCCTCTATAAAAAACGACGCCTCTGTAAAACGACGCCTTTATAAAAACGACGCCTCCATAAAATGACGCCTCTATAAAACGACGCCTCTATAAAACGACGCCTCTATAAAAACGATGCATCTATAAAACGACTTTTCTATAAAAACATAGCCTCTTTAAACGACGCCTCTATAAAAAACGACGCCTCTGTAAAACGACGCCTCTATAAAACGACGCCTCTATAAAACGACGCCTCTTTAAAACGACGCCTCTATAAAACGACGCCTCTATAAAACGACGCCATTATAAAAACGACGCCTTTATAAAAACGACGCCACTATAAAACGACGCCTCTATAAAACGACGCCTTTATAAAAACGACGCCTCCATAAAACGACGCCTCTATAAAACGACGCCTATATAAAACGACGCCTCTATAAAACGACGCCTCTTTAAAAACGACGGCTCTATAAAACGACGCCTTTATAAAAACGACGCCTCCATAAAACGACGCCTCTATAAAACGACGCCTCTATAAAACGACGCCTCTATAAAAACGATGCATCTATAAAACGACTTTTCTATAAAAACATAGCCTCTTTAAACGACGCCTCTATAAAAAACGACGCCTCTATAAAACGACGCCTCTATAAAACGACGCCTCTATAAAACGACGCCTCTATAAAATGACGCCTCTATAAAACGACGCCTCTATAAAACGACGCCTATATAAAACGACGCCTCTATAAAACGACGCCTCTTTAAAAACGACGCCTCTATAAAACGACGCCTTTATAAAAACGACGCCTCCATAAAACGACGCCTCTATAAAACGACGCCTCTATAAAACGACGCCTCTATAAAAACGATGCATCTATAAAACAACTTTTCTATAAAAACATAGTCTCTTTAAACGACGCCTCTATAAAAAACGACGCCTCTGTAAAACGACGCCTCTATAAAACGACGCCTCTATAAAACGACGCCTCTTTAAAACGACGCCTCTATAAAATCACGCCTCTATAAAACGACGCCATTATAAAAACGACGCCTTTATAAAAACGACGCCACTATAAAACGACGCCTCTATAAAACGACGCCTCTTTAAAACGACGTCTCTATAAAAACAACGCCTCTATAAAAACGACGCCTTTATAAAAACGACGCCTTTATGAAAACGACGCCTCTATAAAAACAACGCCTCTATAAAACGACGCCTCTTTAAAACGACGTCTCTATAAAAACAGCGCCTTTATAAAAACGTCGCGTTTATAAAAACGACGCCTCTATAAAACGACGCCTCTATAAAAACGACACCTCTATAAAAACGACGCCTTTATAAAAACGACGCCTTTATGAAACGACGCCTCTTGAAAAACGACACCTTAATAAAAAAGACGTTTCTATAAAACAACGCTTCTTTAAAAACGACGCCTTTATAAAAACGACGCCTCTTTAAAACGACGTCTCTATAAAAACGACGCCTCTTTAAAACGACGTCTCTATAAAAACAACGCCTCTATAAAAACGACACCTTTATAAAAACGATGCCTCTATAAAAACAACGCCTCTATAAAACGACGCCTCTTTAAAACGACGTCTCTATAAAAACAACGCCTTTATAAAAACGTCGCCTTTATAAAAACGACGCCTCTATAAAACGACGCCTCTATAAAAACGACGCCTCTATAAAACGACGCCTTTATAAAAACGACGCCTTTATGAAACGACGCCTCTTGAAAAACGACACCTTTATAAAAAAGACGTTTCTATAAAACAACGCCTCTTTAAAAACGACGCCTTTATAAAAACGACGCCACTTTAAAACGACGCCTCTATAAAACGACGCCTCTATAAAAACGACGCCTCTTTAAAACGACGTCTCTATAAAAACAACTTCTCTATAAAAACGACGCCTTTATAAAAACGACGCCTTTATGAAAACGACGCCTCTATAAAAACAACGCCTTTATTAAAACGACGCCTTTATAAAAATGACGCCTTTATATAAACGATGCCTCTTTAAAACGACGCCTCTATAAAACGACGCCTCTATAAAACGACGCCTCTATAAAACGACGCCTCTTTAAAACGACGTCTCTATAAAAACGACGCCTTTATAAAAACGACGCCTTTATGAAAACGACGCCTCTATAAAAACGACGCCTCTATAAAACGACACCTCTATAAAACGACGCCTCTATAAAACGACGCCTCTTTAAAACGACGTCTCTATAAAAACAACGCCTTTATAAAAACGTCGCCTTTATAAAAACGACGCCTCTATAAAACGACGCCTCTATAAAAACGACGCCTCTATAAAACGACGCCTTTATAAAAATGACGCCTTTATAAAAACGACGCCTTTATGAAAACGACGCCTCTATAAAAACGACGCCTCTATAAAACGACACCTCTATAAAACGACGCCTCTATAAAACGACGCCTCTTTAAAACGACGTCTCTATAAAAACAACTTCTCTATAAAAACGACGCCTTTATAAAAACGACGCCTTTATGAAAACGACGCCTCTATAAAAACAACGCCTTTAAGAAAACGACGCCTTTATAAAAATGACGCCTTTATAAAAACGATGCCACTATAAAACGACGCCTCTATAAAAACGACGCCTCTATAAAACGACGCCTTTATAAAAACGACGCCTCTATAAAACGACGCCTCTTTAAAACGACGTCTCTATAAAAACAACGCCTCTATAAAAACGACGCCTTTATAAAAACGACGCCTTTATGAAAACGACGCCTCTATAAAAACAACGCCTCTATAAAACGACGCCTCTTTAAAACGACGTCTCTATAAAAACAACGCCTTTATAAAAACGTCGCCTTTATAAAAACGATGCCTCTATAAAACGACGCCTCTAGAAAAACGACGCCTCTATAAAACGACGCCTTTATAAAAACGACGCCTTTATGAAACGACGCCTCTTGAAAAACGACACCTTTATAAAAAAGACGTTTCTATAAAACAACGCCTCTTTAAAAACGACGCCTTTATAAAAACGACGCCACTTTAAAACGACGCCTCTATAAAACGACGCCTCTATAAAAACGACGCCTCTTTAAAACGACGTCTCTATAAAAACAACTTCTCTATAAAAACGACGCCTTTATAAAAACGACGCCTTTATGAAAACGACGCCTCTATAAAAACAACGCCTTTATTAAAACGACGCCTTTATAAAAATGACGCCTTTATATAAACGATGCCTCTTTAAAACGACGCCTCTATAAAACGACGCCTCTATAAAACGACGCCTCTATAAAACGACGCCTCTTTAAAACGACGTCTCTATAAAAACAACGCCTTTATAAAAACGACGCCTTTATAAAAACGACGCCTCTATAAAATGACGCCTCTATAAAAACGATGCCACTATAAAATGACGCCTCTATAAAAACGACGCCTCTATAAAAACGACGCCTCTATAAAACGACGCCTTTATAAAAACGACGCCTTTATGAAACGACGCCTCTTGAAAAACGACACCTTTATAAAAACGACGTTTCTAAAAAACAACGCCTCTGTAAAAACGACGCCTTTATAAAAACGACGCCTTTATATAAACGATGCCTCTATAAAACGACGCCTCTATAAAACGACGCCTCTTTAAAACGACGCCTCTATAAAACGACGCCTCTATAAAACGACGCCTCTATAAAAACGACGCCCTTATAAAACGACGCCTCTTGAAAATCGAATCCTCTACAAAAACTACGCCTCTTTAAAAACGACGCCTCTATAAAACGACGCCTTTTTGAAAACGACGCCTTTATAAAACGACGCCTCTTTAAAACGACGCCTAAATTACACCCAGACGCAAAACAAATTTTAATCATCGTGCGTCACTCAAAGAATTGTCCTGTTTGAGAATCAAACCCACGACCTCTGGTATAGCAGTCAGGGTCACTAACCACTAGACCAACAGTCCCGAAAAATATCAAACTACTGAAAAAAAAAGTAACCTAAGAACAATGGCGAAATAATTGTTGATATAATTCTTATGCGTCTAAAAACGTCTTCATTACAGATCAACATGAAATAATATGTTTCGTTTCTTCAAGTTTTATTTAAATTGCGTCAAAGTCTATGAAAAAATATATGAAATTAGAAATACAATTGATTGAATTGTACTTTGAGTATCGCCATGTGAACGTTAAATCATACGAATAAGACTAAGTTATACGAATATATAAAAGCTTGTTTTTAGAAGATGTTGAATATTTATGTATACTACTACACAACTAGGTATATATACTTTATCGCTATCAAATGGTCCAAGCTTATCACTCTTACTTGTTTAATATGTATAGGTAAAATGACAAAACAAATACTTTCATACCTAATTAAATTTACGAGCGAAATAGGGATTTTTTAAGTAGTTAATTTTAAAGTTTAAAGATGTCCTTCCAAATTATTTTAAAGTGTTGACAGTTATTTTTTTGTATCTTCATAAGCTAATGCTACACAGGATGTAGATTATAAAATAAGCAATAGTCGTCTTAAAGTTAATTTCATGAAGAAATAACTCATAAGAATTGAAATAAAGTAATATTATTAGTTAAAATGGCCACAAATACAGTTGTACATTAATCAACAACTATATGATAGATTTATCCTGTGTGTATAGGCTCTAGATATTAAATAATACCAAAAAACAAACTAATATATCTAATACAAGTATGTTTTACAGTAAATTTTCTTTCGAAAAAATTTTTTTTTTTTGTTATTTATTTAAATGAGCAACATTTTTATGAGAATTATAACATTTTATGAACGTTGAAATAAAGTATATTTCACGACCTCTCCAACACTTCAAACCGCAGCATTTTAAGCCACTTAGTATTGGGGATATAGCAATCTTAATATTATCGGTCGTAGAATCTTCCTAAAATTTCCTACGGAATTGATATGGCCCGGAGCAAACGGGTGGGTGGGAGGGGTTTTTTTTCGAAATTTCCAGGACCTTTACATGTCCGATCACGGCGTAAGTGGTATCGTTGGCTTTGTTTTGTTGATTGCTACCCGAATAAGTAAAAATATTATGTACCATAAAACAAAAATACTGAAAAAACTTGAAAAAAGTGTTTTTCTGTAAAAAAAAGTATGAAGATACCCCGAGTATAATATATGGTTACAAAGGGTACACTAAAACCCTATTAAAAAGATACTAAACTAGGTTTTCATTAAATAAAATCTAAGATTCTCATTTAAATGAATTTCATAAACTTTTAATCTTCTAATTATCCAAAATAATATATTCCGTGCTTCTGATACTAAAAAAAAACTTAACCGACGTCCCGATAAATAAGAAATTGTTCACAAAAAAGGGATAGGAAATGAAAACTTGAAAATAAAAATCAATAAACTAAAATCTAACCTAACCTAACCAAATCTTGTGACAAATATATTTCCAAAATGAGATTATTTCATAAATAACTATTATAACATAAATTAACAAAACTTCTCTCAAACCTAGTTCAGCCAAACCTAACTATGGCTAACCTAACCTATCCCAACCTACCTTTTACAAACAAAACCTTGGCAAACCTAACATAATCAAACCTACCTTTGCTAAATCTAACTTTGTCAAACCTAACTATACCAAACCTAACATTATCGGACCTAACTTTGTCAAACCTAACATTGTCAAACCTAACTTTGCCAACCTAAATTTTGAAAATCATCACTTTTAAGTAAGTAAGGTTTGGCAACGTAAGGTTTGACAATGTGAGGTTTGGCAAAGTTAGGTTTGAGAAAAAAAAATTGGAAAAAAAAACGAACCTAACCTAACTTAGCGAAACCTAACATTTAAAAACCTAACTATATCAAACCTAACTTTGCCAAACCTTACTTTGTCAAACCTAACTTCGTAAAACCTTACTCTGTCAAAACTAACTTTGTCAAACCTAACTATACCAAACCTAAATTTATCGAACCTAACTTTGTCAAACCTAACTTTCTCAAACCTAACTTTGTCAAACCTACCTTTGCCAACCTAAATTTTGAAAATCATCACTTTTAAGTAAGTAAGGTTTGGCAACGTAAGGCTTGACAATGTGAGGTTTGGCAAAGTTAGGTTTGATAAAAAAAAAATTGGAAAAAAAAAACAAAAAAAAAACGAACCTAACCTAACTTTGCGAAACCTAACATTTAAAAACCTAACTTTATCAAACCTAACTTTGCCAAACCTTACTTTGTCAAACCTAACTTCGTAAAACCTTACTCTGTCAAACCTAACTTTGTCAAACCTAACTATACCAAACCTAACATTATCGAACCTAACTTTGTCAAACCTAACATTGTCAAACCTAACTTTGCCAACCTAAATTTTGAAAATCATCACTTTTAAGTAAGTAAGGTTTGGCAACGTAAGGTTTGACAATGTGAGGTTTGGCAAAGTTAGGTTTTTTTTTTTTTTTTATTGAATTTTGTTTTCCAAGTAGTAAAAGTTTGTGTTTCGCATTGTTTTAGTTGCGGCAGCTCACGCTATTTGATACGTTTGCTGCCGCAACCCGGGATGTCACATAATTGTTATTTTGGACTTATTTTATGTTTAGCAAAGAATGCTACAAAAATACGATAAAAATATATAATATACATATATATATACGTTAAATAGAAATATAGAGTTATCACGTGCCGTTGTAGGCTTTTAATTTCGAGAAGATGTGGCTCACTAGCTCCGTATAGCTTGCCAGCGCGTCCTCCTTCTCCAGCAGTTCCGCCAAACTATACGGGTCAATGTCGTGGTAGGCACAGAGTGACTCGTGCCGCATTCGTTCTGCAGCAAACCTCGGGCAGTCTGTCAGCAAGTGCGTCACTGTCTGAGGTGTGTTTGTATTGCAGGGACAGCAGTCGTCTGGTGTGATGTGGAATCGGTGTAAGTAAGTTTTGTGGAATCCGTGGTTGGTGAGTATCTGTGTTGTGTGGAAGTGTGTGTCTGTGTGTTTACGAAAGTGTACAATGTCGGTTAATTTAGGGAAAATGTTTTTGGTGTGCTGTCCCTGTTCGCTGGACGTGTAGCGCGCCTGCCAAAGGTCCAGGCTACGCTTGCGGAGCTTGTGTTTCACGAAGGACATTGGGAACGAGCTGTAGTCAGGCGCCCTGTGAAGCAGGGTCGCCAGTTTTGCCGCAGCATCGGCAGCTAGCTCGTTTCCAGTATTGCCCATGTGTGCTTTGACCCATTTTAAGGTGATCCGTTTTGTGTCGCGATGTGTGTGTATAATTTTGTGTATGTGTGTGACGAGTGGATGTGTGTTGCTTCTGTCTGCTATCGCTAGTAGTGAAGCTTGTGAATCTGTGTAGATGAGAGTGTTTTGGTATTTGTGTGTCGCCCATTTGCAGGCCTCCAGGATGGCAAAAAGCTCAGCCTGAAAGACCGTGCAAGAATCGTGTAATTTGAATTTCTTGGTTATGATGGGTTGTTCTGAGCCACCTGGGTCAAAGCACACAAAGGCAGCTCCCACAGCGCCGTTATCCTGCTTACTGCCGTCCGTGTATATTCGGTGTGTTTCGTCGTCCTCTTGGTGGTTGAGGTCGGATTTTGAGACTCTCTGGGCTGGGTGTAATAAATTACGAACAGGTGTAGGTTGCTCCAGCCTAACATCCTCCGGCAAAAAGTGAGTGGTGTTGGTGAGGCGAGTTTGCTCAACATGGTGCACCTCGAGAATTCTGAGATCAAGCGGGATGAATTGCGCCAGCGCCAGTGCAGCGTTGGTGGACACTGTCCTGAAGGCGCGGATGGCCTTTAACGCGAAGCCCCGCTGCAGGCTGGCCAGCTCTTTGCGTGCACTCTTCTTCATTGCCACCTGACCCCAAACTCCCGCGGCGTAGGTCACGATGGGCTCTATGACGTGATGGTAAATAGTTCGTGTGTTTTCCGGGTGTGTACCCCAGGTTGGCCTTGCGTAAACGCACAATTTGTTAAAAATGCGCGTGGCCTTACCTATCACGTATTTCAGGTGTCGTTTGAATAGGAGTTTTTCATCGATTATGATGCCTAATAATTTAATTTCCGGCACGAATGTCAAGTCTGTGCCGTCCATGTGGAGCTGCACAGACTTGGCCCTCGGCGTGAAAGCTATGACTTGAGTTTTCGCTGGTCCAAAATTAAGCTTAACTTTGGCTCCCCAGTTGCTGACTTCAGCTAGGATGGTGTTTGTCAATGCCTGTAGTTCCTCTTGTTTGTCGGCAGTGACTATCAGGAGCACATCATCCGCAAAGGCCTGCATGTGACAGCCCGCTGGCAGCTGCATGTCTAGGAGGTCGTCCAGGATCATGTTCCACAAAACGGGGCCACACGCAGACCCCTGTATGCACCCCTTCGTGAGTACTTTGCGCGCGCGCACTCCGGCGTGATCCAGGGTGACTGTTCGATCCCTCACGTAGTCCTTAATAAGTCCGTAGATATTTCTGGGTATATCGAGTTTGGCCAGACGCTGAAAGAGGGCAGGCCACCAAGCATTGTCAAACGCCGCCCTGATGTCCAATGATGCTGCGATAACTAACTTTTTATTTTCTTTTGCTAAGCGGATGTGTTTTAGCGCGGTGTGTACGGCAAGTGTGGTGTTCATTTGTTGACGAAAGCCAAATTGGTTTTTGTTTAGTTTATTTTCTGTTTCAGCTTTGTGGACAACTCTTTTAATAAATAATTTCTCCAATAGCTTTCCGAAGACCGGCAGCAGACCTATGGGGCGGAAAGATTTAAGGTCCGTGTGGTCGTCTTTCCCAGGTTTGGGAATGATCTTCACATAGGCCTCCTTCCACACTCCGGGAAAGTATTGGAGTGAAAGGCACCTATTGAAAATATCTGTCATAAGTCGGGGAAAGATTTTCGTAAACTGGAGGCAGATGTCGGATGTGAGGTTGTCCAGACCGGGAGCTTTTTTGGGGTTTATGGAGGTGAGTTGCTCAAGCACTTCCTCCTCCGTGAAGGGGAGATCGTCCGGGGTGTTAATAGTAAAGTCGTTGAAATGCGTGCGCAGCTGTTGTTGTTGTGGTGTTTGGTCTGGGGAATCGTCGGGGTAAAAATGCTTGAGCAGAGCATTTGCAGTTTCCACTGCATTTGCTGTGAATCTGCTTCCTACTTTTAATGTAGTGGGGGGTCTTCTGGGTGCAGTTTCCTTTAGGAGGCGATTGGTCAAAGACCAGACGTTTTCCTTAGTCTGCAGCTCACAAAACTTGCGGAAATTGGCAGTGGACTCGGCTTTGATTGCCTCACTGTACTCTTTCTTTTTTGTGAGCTGGTCCTGAAGCAGGGCCTCAAGGGGTTGGCCAGATCGTTTTGCCGAATGTATTTGCCGGTGAAGGCTTATCACTTCCCCCTTGAGCCGTTGTAACGTATCGCTCCACCAAGGAGGTTTCTGCTTGGCTTTTCCGCTTCTAGTGGGCATGGTTTCCTTGCAGCAGTCTCGAATCAACGATGTTAATCGATTGATGAGCGCCTCGAGTTCTACTTTGTCTAGGTTGCTTGCGTCGATTTCGAGAATGTCTGATAACGCTACCTCTTGCAGCACGGCGTCCTTGAATGCTGCCCAGTCCGCCTTTTCGGTATTAAACATGAAAGTTGAGGAGTTGCCTGTTTCGGATGATGTTGGTTTCTCTGTATTTATATGAAATTCTATGGCATTATGCTGTGACGTGGTGCAGCATTCAAGATTGACCCTCCACTCACTGACCATATCGAAGGCTTGGCCAGACGCTAATGTCACGTCAATGATTGACGATCGATCGCGCCCATGCGTCACCGTCTCGAACGTCGGCGTGTCGCCAGTGTTGCAGACGTACATGTCGTTGGTTTGAGCTAACTCCATTATGTCGTTACCTCTCGGGTTTGATCTGGTGCTTCCCCATGCCGGGTGCCAGCCGTTGAAGTCACCTCCAAGTATGCACTTGTAACGCGATGTAGTCTTAAGGAAGTAGTCTATAGCCTCTAGCGTGGACGATGTGTCGTCATTGGGTTCGACATAAGCTGATCCTAGGTACAGCTTCTGATGACCAGTCTTAAGATGTACGACGCATAGATTGGCAGTCGACAGGCTTGACTCCCCCAAAACCACACCGCGCCCCTGTTTCACAAGAATGCATGCCTTAACATTTGACCCTCTTGAGTACTGGTAGATGTCGATACCGGATATCGGCTTCACCTCTTTGCCAGAGCCTATATACGGTTCGGACAGCAAGGCAATGTCATATTGGCCATTATAAAAATAAGTAAGAAATTCGTGAAGACTATGTTTAGATCGATCTATGTTACACTGTAAAATTTTAATAAGTTGTTTATCCATAATGGGTGCGGTTAATTATTTTTATTTTTAGTGATTTCACTCGAGGGCAAATGTTGGAGGTGGCCGTGTGTCCGATGTCATGGGTGGTGTTATATTTATTGTTGTGCTGTATACAGTTAAAGCACTTGGGAGCGCCTTTCTTCTCGCGCAGAGGGCAGTTGGTGGTAGCGTGCCCCTCTTCCGAGCAGTAAGAGCAGGGTGCCTGAGTCGCAGTACATTTGGTTTGAATGTGACCGAACTGCAGGCATTTCCTGCATTGGAGGAACGTTGAGAAGTCTTCTGCGTGAACCCGCTGGTGATCCACGCAGACACGCTTCATTTCTAGTATTTTCCGCCATATGGCGGGCTTGGCGATGAGGACGGCGTTGTATAGTTTGGGGTGTCGGTTGTTTCGCTTAAATGCGAGCCGCAAATCATTGCTGTCTACCGCAAGGGCAGTCAGCTCTTCATTTTGGCCGCGGATAACGTCGACCAGCTCTTCTGATGGCGTGTCCAATGAAATACCCTTAAGGATAATCATTGGCATCAGTAGCTTGGCCGGTTCGGCAGTGACCTGTGAGGACTTCTGTAACATTTTGAGGGTCTCATCGCGCTGCTGTTCAGTGTCAAACTCCACTCGCAACTTATTATTTGACACGGTCTGTATTCTAGACGGTGCGTACGATGTGGTGCGGAAACTGACTGCATTTTTAAAAGACTGCACTACGTCCTGGGGTGTTTGGGAGGTGCCGACGCCCTGCGGCGCAACGATGAGGGCAGGTTTATTAGGCGGTGGTGGTTTAATCGTTGGACGAGGGGTCGGGACGCTCGCTGCCTGCGCATAAGACCTCGGTGCGGGTGTGATTGGCTTCGCGATCGTGGCGAGGTGCTTACTAAGTTCCTCGCGCACGCAGGTAGCTATTTCTTGTCGCAGATTGCCGTTTTGGGACGCACAGATTTCCTGCGGGGCGGAAAAGGTGGGTAATTTGGCGGCCACGCACCGGATCTCATTCGCCGCGGTAGAGATGAGTCGCTTGTTGAGGGCCGTAACATTCTTTCCTTCGGCGATAGCAGCCGTGATGAACTCGGCGAGTTTGTTCAGCGTGCTTATGCACGACTCGGTGCAAGTTGCATCTGCTGCAGTTGCCGGGAGGGGCGGGACTTCACCGCTAGACGGTGCCATCTCGGTGACCACTAAAGTTTGCTCGGGCTCCCGCGCTGTGGAACTCTGGGCGGGGCCGAATATAAAAGATCTCAAAGATGAAAAGATGTTTAAACGATCGTCAAAAAGTAATAAACTATTTTTAGTGTTGTGGTGGCTCCCAGTCGAGTAAAAGAGCGCCGGTGAGAGCCAAAATGCTCACAACGGGCCCAGGATACACGAGGGATTGAAATTAGAAAATGAAAAATTTTGAAGTGCCAGACCGGAATTGCCTTCCTTTTCCTATATAGAGCTTAAAAATGATAAAAGGGCGGGTGGGCGGGCAATTTTTTGCGTTTTTTGCGAGCTAGCCGCACGTGAGTGGTGTCGTTAGCTGCGTCTCGACGAGAGCTAGCTAACCGTGTAATAAAATGAGGTAAGTCTAATATAAAATTTTAAAGTTAAGGTCTAAAAACTGATTTTTCAGTACAAAATTAAGAGTTATTTATGCAGAATTACTATTTAAATGCCGAAACTGGTGGTTTCGAGGCGCACAAAGCGGTCTAGACACCAGCCCCGACAGGTGAGCAAAGCTGAATCGCTAATCAGTGCAATTAATTAGCGCAAAACAATGAAATTTAATGAATTTTTATCAAAAATAGCTTTATTTAGGACAATTTTATGTTATAATATCAAATTATTTCGCACCTAGACGGTATAAAACGCGCCTAGGGGTTGGACGGAGCCAAGGTAAGGTGATAGAAACGAAAACGGCGCAGAAGTACGAAGTTTCTTCTAAAAGTGTTTTCGAATGTATGGAGGTTTCGTTCTATACAGGTGGATTTCTGGTGAGTAAGAAAATCAACAAATCAGCAATTTTCTGCGTTTTTTGCGAGCTAGCCGCACGTGAGTGGTGTCGTTAGCTGCGTCTCGACGAGAGCTAGCTAACCGTGTAATAAAATGAGGTAAGTCTAATATAAAATTTTAAAGTTAAGGTCTAAAAACTGATTTTTCAGTACAAAATTAAGAGTTATTTATGCAGAATTACTATTTAAATGCCGAAACTGGTGGTTTCGAGGCGCACAAAGCGGTCTAGACACCAGCCCCGACAGGTGAGCAAAGCTGAATCGCTAATCAGTGCAATTAATTAGCGCAAAACAATGAAATTTAATGAATTTTTATCAAAAATAGCTTTATTTAGGACAATTTTATGTTATAATATCAAATTATTTCGCACCTAGACGGTATAAAACGCGCCTAGGGGTTGGACGGAGCCAAGGTAAGGTGATAGAAACGAAAACGGCGCAGAAGTACGAAGTTTCTTCTAAAAGTGTTTTCGAATGTATGGAGGTTTCGTTCTATACAGGTGGATTTCTGGTGAGTAAGAAAATCAACAAATCAGCAATTTTCTGCGTTTTTTGCGAGCTAGCCGCACGTGAGTGGTGTCGTTAGCTGCGTCTCGACGAGAGCTAGCTAACCGTGTAATAAAATGAGGTAAGTCTAATATAAAATTTTAAAGTTAAGGTCTAAAAACTGATTTTTCAGTACAAAATTAAGAGTTATTTATGCAGAATTACTATTTAAATGCCGAAACTGGTGGTTTCGAGGCGCACAAAGCGGTCTAGACACCAGCCCCGACAGGTGAGCAAAGCTGAATCGCTAATCAGTGCAATTAATTAGCGCAAAACAATGAAATTTAATGAATTTTTATCAAAAATAGCTTTATTTAGGACAATTTTATGTTATAATATCAAATTATTTCGCACCTAGACGGTATAAAACGCGCCTAGGGGTTGGACGGAGCCAAGGTAAGGTGATAGAAACGAAAACGGCGCAGAAGTACGAAGTTTCTTCTAAAAGTGTTTTCGAATGTATGGAGGTTTCGTTCTATACAGGTGGATTTCTGGTGAGTAAGAAAATCAACAAATCAGCAATTTTCTGCGTTTTTTGCGAGCTAGCCGCACGTGAGTGGTGTCGTTAGCTGCGTCTCGACGAGAGCTAGCTAACCGTGTAATAAAATGAGGTAAGTCTAATATAAAATTTTAAAGTTAAGGTCTAAAAACTGATTTTTCAGTACAAAATTAAGAGTTATTTATGCAGAATTACTATTTAAATGCCGAAACTGGTGGTTTCGAGGCGCACAAAGCGGTCTAGACACCAGCCCCGACAGGTGAGCAAAGCTGAATCGCTAATCAGTGCAATTAATTAGCGCAAAACAATGAAATTTAATGAATTTTTATCAAAAATAGCTTTATTTAGGACAATTTTATGTTATAATATCAAATTATTTCGCACCTAGACGGTATAAAACGCGCCTAGGGGTTGGACGGAGCCAAGGTAAGGTGATAGAAACGAAAACGGCGCAGAAGTACGAAGTTTCTTCTAAAAGTGTTTTCGAATGTATGGAGGTTTCGTTCTATACAGGTGGATTTCTGGTGAGTAAGAAAATCAACAAATCAGCAATTTTCTGCGTTTTTTGCGAGCTAGCCGCACGTGAGTGGTGTCGTTAGCTGCGTCTCGACGAGAGCTAGCTAACCGTGTAATAAAATGAGGTAAGTCTAATATAAAATTTTAAAGTTAAGGTCTAAAAACTGATTTTTCAGTACAAAATTAAGAGTTATTTATGCAGAATTACTATTTAAATGCCGAAACTGGTGGTTTCGAGGCGCACAAAGCGGTCTAGACACCAGCCCCGACAGGTGAGCAAAGCTGAATCGCTAATCAGTGCAATTAATTAGCGCAAAACAATGAAATTTAATGAATTTTTATCAAAAATAGCTTTATTTAGGACAATTTTATGTTATAATATCAAATTATTTCGCACCTAGACGGTATAAAACGCGCCTAGGGGTTGGACGGAGCCAAGGTAAGGTGATAGAAACGAAAACGGCGCAGAAGTACGAAGTTTCTTCTAAAAGTGTTTTCGAATGTATGGAGGTTTCGTTCTATACAGGTGGATTTCTGGTGAGTAAGAAAATCAACAAATCAGCAATTTTCTGCGTTTTTTGCGAGCTAGCCGCACGTGAGTGGTGTCGTTAGCTGCGTCTCGACGAGAGCTAGCTAACCGTGTAATAAAATGAGGTAAGTCTAATATAAAATTTTAAAGTTAAGGTCTAAAAACTGATTTTTCAGTACAAAATTAAGAGTTATTTATGCAGAATTACTATTTAAATGCCGAAACTGGTGGTTTCGAGGCGCACAAAGCGGTCTAGACACCAGCCCCGACAGGTGAGCAAAGCTGAATCGCTAATCAGTGCAATTAATTAGCGCAAAACAATGAAATTTAATGAATTTTTATCAAAAATAGCTTTATTTAGGACAATTTTATGTTATAATATCAAATTATTTCGCACCTAGACGGTATAAAACGCGCCTAGGGGTTGGACGGAGCCAAGGTAAGGTGATAGAAACGAAAACGGCGCAGAAGTACGAAGTTTCTTCTAAAAGTGTTTTCGAATGTATGGAGGTTTCGTTCTATACAGGTGGATTTCTGGTGAGTAAGAAAATCAACAAATCAGCAATTTTCTGCGTTTTTTGCGAGCTAGCCGCACGTGAGTGGTGTCGTTAGCTGCGTCTCGACGAGAGCTAGCTAACCGTGTAATAAAATGAGGTAAGTCTAATATAAAATTTTAAAGTTAAGGTCTAAAAACTGATTTTTCAGTACAAAATTAAGAGTTATTTATGCAGAATTACTATTTAAATGCCGAAACTGGTGGTTTCGAGGCGCACAAAGCGGTCTAGACACCAGCCCCGACAGGTGAGCAAAGCTGAATCGCTAATCAGTGCAATTAATTAGCGCAAAACAATGAAATTTAATGAATTTTTATCAAAAATAGCTTTATTTAGGACAATTTTATGTTATAATATCAAATTATTTCGCACCTAGACGGTATAAAACGCGCCTAGGGGTTGGACGGAGCCAAGGTAAGGTGATAGAAACGAAAACGGCGCAGAAGTACGAAGTTTCTTCTAAAAGTGTTTTCGAATGTATGGAGGTTTCGTTCTATACAGGTGGATTTCTGGTGAGTAAGAAAATCAACAAATCAGCAATTTTCTGCGTTTTTTGCGAGCTAGCCGCACGTGAGTGGTGTCGTTAGCTGCGTCTCGACGAGAGCTAGCTAACCGTGTAATAAAATGAGGTAAGTCTAATATAAAATTTTAAAGTTAAGGTCTAAAAACTGATTTTTCAGTACAAAATTAAGAGTTATTTATGCAGAATTACTATTTAAATGCCGAAACTGGTGGTTTCGAGGCGCACAAAGCGGTCTAGACACCAGCCCCGACAGGTGAGCAAAGCTGAATCGCTAATCAGTGCAATTAATTAGCGCAAAACAATGAAATTTAATGAATTTTTATCAAAAATAGCTTTATTTAGGACAATTTTATGTTATAATATCAAATTATTTCGCACCTAGACGGTATAAAACGCGCCTAGGGGTTGGACGGAGCCAAGGTAAGGTGATAGAAACGAAAACGGCGCAGAAGTACGAAGTTTCTTCTAAAAGTGTTTTCGAATGTATGGAGGTTTCGTTCTATACAGGTGGATTTCTGGTGAGTAAGAAAATCAACAAATCAGCAATTTTCTGCGTTTTTTGCGAGCTAGCCGCACGTGAGTGGTGTCGTTAGCTGCGTCTCGACGAGAGCTAGCTAACCGTGTAATAAAATGAGGTAAGTCTAATATAAAATTTTAAAGTTAAGGTCTAAAAACTGATTTTTCAGTACAAAATTAAGAGTTATTTATGCAGAATTACTATTTAAATGCCGAAACTGGTGGTTTCGAGGCGCACAAAGCGGTCTAGACACCAGCCCCGACAGGTGAGCAAAGCTGAATCGCTAATCAGTGCAATTAATTAGCGCAAAACAATGAAATTTAATGAATTTTTATCAAAAATAGCTTTATTTAGGACAATTTTATGTTATAATATCAAATTATTTCGCACCTAGACGGTATAAAACGCGCCTAGGGGTTGGACGGAGCCAAGGTAAGGTGATAGAAACGAAAACGGCGCAGAAGTACGAAGTTTCTTCTAAAAGTGTTTTCGAATGTATGGAGGTTTCGTTCTATACAGGTGGATTTCTGGTGAGTAAGAAAATCAACAAATCAGCAATTTTCTGCGTTTTTTGCGAGCTAGCCGCACGTGAGTGGTGTCGTTAGCTGCGTCTCGACGAGAGCTAGCTAACCGTGTAATAAAATGAGGTAAGTCTAATATAAAATTTTAAAGTTAAGGTCTAAAAACTGATTTTTCAGTACAAAATTAAGAGTTATTTATGCAGAATTACTATTTAAATGCCGAAACTGGTGGTTTCGAGGCGCACAAAGCGGTCTAGACACCAGCCCCGACAGGTGAGCAAAGCTGAATCGCTAATCAGTGCAATTAATTAGCGCAAAACAATGAAATTTAATGAATTTTTATCAAAAATAGCTTTATTTAGGACAATTTTATGTTATAATATCAAATTATTTCGCACCTAGACGGTATAAAACGCGCCTAGGGGTTGGACGGAGCCAAGGTAAGGTGATAGAAACGAAAACGGCGCAGAAGTACGAAGTTTCTTCTAAAAGTGTTTTCGAATGTATGGAGGTTTCGTTCTATACAGGTGGATTTCTGGTGAGTAAGAAAATCAACAAATCAGCAATTTTCTGCGTTTTTTGCGAGCTAGCCGCACGTGAGTGGTGTCGTTAGCTGCGTCTCGACGAGAGCTAGCTAACCGTGTAATAAAATGAGGTAAGTCTAATATAAAATTTTAAAGTTAAGGTCTAAAAACTGATTTTTCAGTACAAAATTAAGAGTTATTTATGCAGAATTACTATTTAAATGCCGAAACTGGTGGTTTCGAGGCGCACAAAGCGGTCTAGACACCAGCCCCGACAGGTGAGCAAAGCTGAATCGCTAATCAGTGCAATTAATTAGCGCAAAACAATGAAATTTAATGAATTTTTATCAAAAATAGCTTTATTTAGGACAATTTTATGTTATAATATCAAATTATTTCGCACCTAGACGGTATAAAACGCGCCTAGGGGTTGGACGGAGCCAAGGTAAGGTGATAGAAACGAAAACGGCGCAGAAGTACGAAGTTTCTTCTAAAAGTGTTTTCGAATGTATGGAGGTTTCGTTCTATACAGGTGGATTTCTGGTGAGTAAGAAAATCAACAAATCAGCAATTTTCTGCGTTTTTTGCGAGCTAGCCGCACGTGAGTGGTGTCGTTAGCTGCGTCTCGACGAGAGCTAGCTAACCGTGTAATAAAATGAGGTAAGTCTAATATAAAATTTTAAAGTTAAGGTCTAAAAACTGATTTTTCAGTACAAAATTAAGAGTTATTTATGCAGAATTACTATTTAAATGCCGAAACTGGTGGTTTCGAGGCGCACAAAGCGGTCTAGACACCAGCCCCGACAGGTGAGCAAAGCTGAATCGCTAATCAGTGCAATTAATTAGCGCAAAACAATGAAATTTAATGAATTTTTATCAAAAATAGCTTTATTTAGGACAATTTTATGTTATAATATCAAATTATTTCGCACCTAGACGGTATAAAACGCGCCTAGGGGTTGGACGGAGCCAAGGTAAGGTGATAGAAACGAAAACGGCGCAGAAGTACGAAGTTTCTTCTAAAAGTGTTTTCGAATGTATGGAGGTTTCGTTCTATACAGGTGGATTTCTGGTGAGTAAGAAAATCAACAAATCAGCAATTTTCTGCGTTTTTTGCGAGCTAGCCGCACGTGAGTGGTGTCGTTAGCTGCGTCTCGACGAGAGCTAGCTAACCGTGTAATAAAATGAGGTAAGTCTAATATAAAATTTTAAAGTTAAGGTCTAAAAACTGATTTTTCAGTACAAAATTAAGAGTTATTTATGCAGAATTACTATTTAAATGCCGAAACTGGTGGTTTCGAGGCGCACAAAGCGGTCTAGACACCAGCCCCGACAGGTGAGCAAAGCTGAATCGCTAATCAGTGCAATTAATTAGCGCAAAACAATGAAATTTAATGAATTTTTATCAAAAATAGCTTTATTTAGGACAATTTTATGTTATAATATCAAATTATTTCGCACCTAGACGGTATAAAACGCGCCTAGGGGTTGGACGGAGCCAAGGTAAGGTGATAGAAACGAAAACGGCGCAGAAGTACGAAGTTTCTTCTAAAAGTGTTTTCGAATGTATGGAGGTTTCGTTCTATACAGGTGGATTTCTGGTGAGTAAGAAAATCAACAAATCAGCAATTTTCTGCGTTTTTTGCGAGCTAGCCGCACGTGAGTGGTGTCGTTAGCTGCGTCTCGACGAGAGCTAGCTAACCGTGTAATAAAATGAGGTAAGTCTAATATAAAATTTTAAAGTTAAGGTCTAAAAACTGATTTTTCAGTACAAAATTAAGAGTTATTTATGCAGAATTACTATTTAAATGCCGAAACTGGTGGTTTCGAGGCGCACAAAGCGGTCTAGACACCAGCCCCGACAGGTGAGCAAAGCTGAATCGCTAATCAGTGCAATTAATTAGCGCAAAACAATGAAATTTAATGAATTTTTATCAAAAATAGCTTTATTTAGGACAATTTTATGTTATAATATCAAATTATTTCGCACCTAGACGGTATAAAACGCGCCTAGGGGTTGGACGGAGCCAAGGTAAGGTGATAGAAACGAAAACGGCGCAGAAGTACGAAGTTTCTTCTAAAAGTGTTTTCGAATGTATGGAGGTTTCGTTCTATACAGGTGGATTTCTGGTGAGTAAGAAAATCAACAAATCAGCAATTTTCTGCGTTTTTTGCGAGCTAGCCGCACGTGAGTGGTGTCGTTAGCTGCGTCTCGACGAGAGCTAGCTAACCGTGTAATAAAATGAGGTAAGTCTAATATAAAATTTTAAAGTTAAGGTCTAAAAACTGATTTTTCAGTACAAAATTAAGAGTTATTTATGCAGAATTACTATTTAAATGCCGAAACTGGTGGTTTCGAGGCGCACAAAGCGGTCTAGACACCAGCCCCGACAGGTGAGCAAAGCTGAATCGCTAATCAGTGCAATTAATTAGCGCAAAACAATGAAATTTAATGAATTTTTATCAAAAATAGCTTTATTTAGGACAATTTTATGTTATAATATCAAATTATTTCGCACCTAGACGGTATAAAACGCGCCTAGGGGTTGGACGGAGCCAAGGTAAGGTGATAGAAACGAAAACGGCGCAGAAGTACGAAGTTTCTTCTAAAAGTGTTTTCGAATGTATGGAGGTTTCGTTCTATACAGGTGGATTTCTGGTGAGTAAGAAAATCAACAAATCAGCAATTTTCTGCGTTTTTTGCGAGCTAGCCGCACGTGAGTGGTGTCGTTAGCTGCGTCTCGACGAGAGCTAGCTAACCGTGTAATAAAATGAGGTAAGTCTAATATAAAATTTTAAAGTTAAGGTCTAAAAACTGATTTTTCAGTACAAAATTAAGAGTTATTTATGCAGAATTACTATTTAAATGCCGAAACTGGTGGTTTCGAGGCGCACAAAGCGGTCTAGACACCAGCCCCGACAGGTGAGCAAAGCTGAATCGCTAATCAGTGCAATTAATTAGCGCAAAACAATGAAATTTAATGAATTTTTATCAAAAATAGCTTTATTTAGGACAATTTTATGTTATAATATCAAATTATTTCGCACCTAGACGGTATAAAACGCGCCTAGGGGTTGGACGGAGCCAAGGTAAGGTGATAGAAACGAAAACGGCGCAGAAGTACGAAGTTTCTTCTAAAAGTGTTTTCGAATGTATGGAGGTTTCGTTCTATACAGGTGGATTTCTGGTGAGTAAGAAAATCAACAAATCAGCAATTTTCTGCGTTTTTTGCGAGCTAGCCGCACGTGAGTGGTGTCGTTAGCTGCGTCTCGACGAGAGCTAGCTAACCGTGTAATAAAATGAGGTAAGTCTAATATAAAATTTTAAAGTTAAGGTCTAAAAACTGATTTTTCAGTACAAAATTAAGAGTTATTTATGCAGAATTACTATTTAAATGCCGAAACTGGTGGTTTCGAGGCGCACAAAGCGGTCTAGACACCAGCCCCGACAGGTGAGCAAAGCTGAATCGCTAATCAGTGCAATTAATTAGCGCAAAACAATGAAATTTAATGAATTTTTATCAAAAATAGCTTTATTTAGGACAATTTTATGTTATAATATCAAATTATTTCGCACCTAGACGGTATAAAACGCGCCTAGGGGTTGGACGGAGCCAAGGTAAGGTGATAGAAACGAAAACGGCGCAGAAGTACGAAGTTTCTTCTAAAAGTGTTTTCGAATGTATGGAGGTTTCGTTCTATACAGGTGGATTTCTGGTGAGTAAGAAAATCAACAAATCAGCAATTTTCTGCGTTTTTTGCGAGCTAGCCGCACGTGAGTGGTGTCGTTAGCTGCGTCTCGACGAGAGCTAGCTAACCGTGTAATAAAATGAGGTAAGTCTAATATAAAATTTTAAAGTTAAGGTCTAAAAACTGATTTTTCAGTACAAAATTAAGAGTTATTTATGCAGAATTACTATTTAAATGCCGAAACTGGTGGTTTCGAGGCGCACAAAGCGGTCTAGACACCAGCCCCGACAGGTGAGCAAAGCTGAATCGCTAATCAGTGCAATTAATTAGCGCAAAACAATGAAATTTAATGAATTTTTATCAAAAATAGCTTTATTTAGGACAATTTTATGTTATAATATCAAATTATTTCGCACCTAGACGGTATAAAACGCGCCTAGGGGTTGGACGGAGCCAAGGTAAGGTGATAGAAACGAAAACGGCGCAGAAGTACGAAGTTTCTTCTAAAAGTGTTTTCGAATGTATGGAGGTTTCGTTCTATACAGGTGGATTTCTGGTGAGTAAGAAAATCAACAAATCAGCAATTTTCTGCGTTTTTTGCGAGCTAGCCGCACGTGAGTGGTGTCGTTAGCTGCGTCTCGACGAGAGCTAGCTAACCGTGTAATAAAATGAGGTAAGTCTAATATAAAATTTTAAAGTTAAGGTCTAAAAACTGATTTTTCAGTACAAAATTAAGAGTTATTTATGCAGAATTACTATTTAAATGCCGAAACTGGTGGTTTCGAGGCGCACAAAGCGGTCTAGACACCAGCCCCGACAGGTGAGCAAAGCTGAATCGCTAATCAGTGCAATTAATTAGCGCAAAACAATGAAATTTAATGAATTTTTATCAAAAATAGCTTTATTTAGGACAATTTTATGTTATAATATCAAATTATTTCGCACCTAGACGGTATAAAACGCGCCTAGGGGTTGGACGGAGCCAAGGTAAGGTGATAGAAACGAAAACGGCGCAGAAGTACGAAGTTTCTTCTAAAAGTGTTTTCGAATGTATGGAGGTTTCGTTCTATACAGGTGGATTTCTGGTGAGTAAGAAAATCAACAAATCAGCAATTTTCTGCGTTTTTTGCGAGCTAGCCGCACGTGAGTGGTGTCGTTAGCTGCGTCTCGACGAGAGCTAGCTAACCGTGTAATAAAATGAGGTAAGTCTAATATAAAATTTTAAAGTTAAGGTCTAAAAACTGATTTTTCAGTACAAAATTAAGAGTTATTTATGCAGAATTACTATTTAAATGCCGAAACTGGTGGTTTCGAGGCGCACAAAGCGGTCTAGACACCAGCCCCGACAGGTGAGCAAAGCTGAATCGCTAATCAGTGCAATTAATTAGCGCAAAACAATGAAATTTAATGAATTTTTATCAAAAATAGCTTTATTTAGGACAATTTTATGTTATAATATCAAATTATTTCGCACCTAGACGGTATAAAACGCGCCTAGGGGTTGGACGGAGCCAAGGTAAGGTGATAGAAACGAAAACGGCGCAGAAGTACGAAGTTTCTTCTAAAAGTGTTTTCGAATGTATGGAGGTTTCGTTCTATACAGGTGGATTTCTGGTGAGTAAGAAAATCAACAAATCAGCAATTTTCTGCGTTTTTTGCGAGCTAGCCGCACGTGAGTGGTGTCGTTAGCTGCGTCTCGACGAGAGCTAGCTAACCGTGTAATAAAATGAGGTAAGTCTAATATAAAATTTTAAAGTTAAGGTCTAAAAACTGATTTTTCAGTACAAAATTAAGAGTTATTTATGCAGAATTACTATTTAAATGCCGAAACTGGTGGTTTCGAGGCGCACAAAGCGGTCTAGACACCAGCCCCGACAGGTGAGCAAAGCTGAATCGCTAATCAGTGCAATTAATTAGCGCAAAACAATGAAATTTAATGAATTTTTATCAAAAATAGCTTTATTTAGGACAATTTTATGTTATAATATCAAATTATTTCGCACCTAGACGGTATAAAACGCGCCTAGGGGTTGGACGGAGCCAAGGTAAGGTGATAGAAACGAAAACGGCGCAGAAGTACGAAGTTTCTTCTAAAAGTGTTTTCGAATGTATGGAGGTTTCGTTCTATACAGGTGGATTTCTGGTGAGTAAGAAAATCAACAAATCAGCAATTTTCTGCGTTTTTTGCGAGCTAGCCGCACGTGAGTGGTGTCGTTAGCTGCGTCTCGACGAGAGCTAGCTAACCGTGTAATAAAATGAGGTAAGTCTAATATAAAATTTTAAAGTTAAGGTCTAAAAACTGATTTTTCAGTACAAAATTAAGAGTTATTTATGCAGAATTACTATTTAAATGCCGAAACTGGTGGTTTCGAGGCGCACAAAGCGGTCTAGACACCAGCCCCGACAGGTGAGCAAAGCTGAATCGCTAATCAGTGCAATTAATTAGCGCAAAACAATGAAATTTAATGAATTTTTATCAAAAATAGCTTTATTTAGGACAATTTTATGTTATAATATCAAATTATTTCGCACCTAGACGGTATAAAACGCGCCTAGGGGTTGGACGGAGCCAAGGTAAGGTGATAGAAACGAAAACGGCGCAGAAGTACGAAGTTTCTTCTAAAAGTGTTTTCGAATGTATGGAGGTTTCGTTCTATACAGGTGGATTTCTGGTGAGTAAGAAAATCAACAAATCAGCAATTTTCTGCGTTTTTTGCGAGCTAGCCGCACGTGAGTGGTGTCGTTAGCTGCGTCTCGACGAGAGCTAGCTAACCGTGTAATAAAATGAGGTAAGTCTAATATAAAATTTTAAAGTTAAGGTCTAAAAACTGATTTTTCAGTACAAAATTAAGAGTTATTTATGCAGAATTACTATTTAAATGCCGAAACTGGTGGTTTCGAGGCGCACAAAGCGGTCTAGACACCAGCCCCGACAGGTGAGCAAAGCTGAATCGCTAATCAGTGCAATTAATTAGCGCAAAACAATGAAATTTAATGAATTTTTATCAAAAATAGCTTTATTTAGGACAATTTTATGTTATAATATCAAATTATTTCGCACCTAGACGGTATAAAACGCGCCTAGGGGTTGGACGGAGCCAAGGTAAGGTGATAGAAACGAAAACGGCGCAGAAGTACGAAGTTTCTTCTAAAAGTGTTTTCGAATGTATGGAGGTTTCGTTCTATACAGGTGGATTTCTGGTGAGTAAGAAAATCAACAAATCAGCAATTTTCTGCGTTTTTTGCGAGCTAGCCGCACGTGAGTGGTGTCGTTAGCTGCGTCTCGACGAGAGCTAGCTAACCGTGTAATAAAATGAGGTAAGTCTAATATAAAATTTTAAAGTTAAGGTCTAAAAACTGATTTTTCAGTACAAAATTAAGAGTTATTTATGCAGAATTACTATTTAAATGCCGAAACTGGTGGTTTCGAGGCGCACAAAGCGGTCTAGACACCAGCCCCGACAGGTGAGCAAAGCTGAATCGCTAATCAGTGCAATTAATTAGCGCAAAACAATGAAATTTAATGAATTTTTATCAAAAATAGCTTTATTTAGGACAATTTTATGTTATAATATCAAATTATTTCGCACCTAGACGGTATAAAACGCGCCTAGGGGTTGGACGGAGCCAAGGTAAGGTGATAGAAACGAAAACGGCGCAGAAGTACGAAGTTTCTTCTAAAAGTGTTTTCGAATGTATGGAGGTTTCGTTCTATACAGGTGGATTTCTGGTGAGTAAGAAAATCAACAAATCAGCAATTTTCTGCGTTTTTTGCGAGCTAGCCGCACGTGAGTGGTGTCGTTAGCTGCGTCTCGACGAGAGCTAGCTAACCGTGTAATAAAATGAGGTAAGTCTAATATAAAATTTTAAAGTTAAGGTCTAAAAACTGATTTTTCAGTACAAAATTAAGAGTTATTTATGCAGAATTACTATTTAAATGCCGAAACTGGTGGTTTCGAGGCGCACAAAGCGGTCTAGACACCAGCCCCGACAGGTGAGCAAAGCTGAATCGCTAATCAGTGCAATTAATTAGCGCAAAACAATGAAATTTAATGAATTTTTATCAAAAATAGCTTTATTTAGGACAATTTTATGTTATAATATCAAATTATTTCGCACCTAGACGGTATAAAACGCGCCTAGGGGTTGGACGGAGCCAAGGTAAGGTGATAGAAACGAAAACGGCGCAGAAGTACGAAGTTTCTTCTAAAAGTGTTTTCGAATGTATGGAGGTTTCGTTCTATACAGGTGGATTTCTGGTGAGTAAGAAAATCAACAAATCAGCAATTTTCTGCGTTTTTTGCGAGCTAGCCGCACGTGAGTGGTGTCGTTAGCTGCGTCTCGACGAGAGCTAGCTAACCGTGTAATAAAATGAGGTAAGTCTAATATAAAATTTTAAAGTTAAGGTCTAAAAACTGATTTTTCAGTACAAAATTAAGAGTTATTTATGCAGAATTACTATTTAAATGCCGAAACTGGTGGTTTCGAGGCGCACAAAGCGGTCTAGACACCAGCCCCGACAGGTGAGCAAAGCTGAATCGCTAATCAGTGCAATTAATTAGCGCAAAACAATGAAATTTAATGAATTTTTATCAAAAATAGCTTTATTTAGGACAATTTTATGTTATAATATCAAATTATTTCGCACCTAGACGGTATAAAACGCGCCTAGGGGTTGGACGGAGCCAAGGTAAGGTGATAGAAACGAAAACGGCGCAGAAGTACGAAGTTTCTTCTAAAAGTGTTTTCGAATGTATGGAGGTTTCGTTCTATACAGGTGGATTTCTGGTGAGTAAGAAAATCAACAAATCAGCAATTTTCTGCGTTTTTTGCGAGCTAGCCGCACGTGAGTGGTGTCGTTAGCTGCGTCTCGACGAGAGCTAGCTAACCGTGTAATAAAATGAGGTAAGTCTAATATAAAATTTTAAAGTTAAGGTCTAAAAACTGATTTTTCAGTACAAAATTAAGAGTTATTTATGCAGAATTACTATTTAAATGCCGAAACTGGTGGTTTCGAGGCGCACAAAGCGGTCTAGACACCAGCCCCGACAGGTGAGCAAAGCTGAATCGCTAATCAGTGCAATTAATTAGCGCAAAACAATGAAATTTAATGAATTTTTATCAAAAATAGCTTTATTTAGGACAATTTTATGTTATAATATCAAATTATTTCGCACCTAGACGGTATAAAACGCGCCTAGGGGTTGGACGGAGCCAAGGTAAGGTGATAGAAACGAAAACGGCGCAGAAGTACGAAGTTTCTTCTAAAAGTGTTTTCGAATGTATGGAGGTTTCGTTCTATACAGGTGGATTTCTGGTGAGTAAGAAAATCAACAAATCAGCAATTTTCTGCGTTTTTTGCGAGCTAGCCGCACGTGAGTGGTGTCGTTAGCTGCGTCTCGACGAGAGCTAGCTAACCGTGTAATAAAATGAGGTAAGTCTAATATAAAATTTTAAAGTTAAGGTCTAAAAACTGATTTTTCAGTACAAAATTAAGAGTTATTTATGCAGAATTACTATTTAAATGCCGAAACTGGTGGTTTCGAGGCGCACAAAGCGGTCTAGACACCAGCCCCGACAGGTGAGCAAAGCTGAATCGCTAATCAGTGCAATTAATTAGCGCAAAACAATGAAATTTAATGAATTTTTATCAAAAATAGCTTTATTTAGGACAATTTTATGTTATAATATCAAATTATTTCGCACCTAGACGGTATAAAACGCGCCTAGGGGTTGGACGGAGCCAAGGTAAGGTGATAGAAACGAAAACGGCGCAGAAGTACGAAGTTTCTTCTAAAAGTGTTTTCGAATGTATGGAGGTTTCGTTCTATACAGGTGGATTTCTGGTGAGTAAGAAAATCAACAAATCAGCAATTTTCTGCGTTTTTTGCGAGCTAGCCGCACGTGAGTGGTGTCGTTAGCTGCGTCTCGACGAGAGCTAGCTAACCGTGTAATAAAATGAGGTAAGTCTAATATAAAATTTTAAAGTTAAGGTCTAAAAACTGATTTTTCAGTACAAAATTAAGAGTTATTTATGCAGAATTACTATTTAAATGCCGAAACTGGTGGTTTCGAGGCGCACAAAGCGGTCTAGACACCAGCCCCGACAGGTGAGCAAAGCTGAATCGCTAATCAGTGCAATTAATTAGCGCAAAACAATGAAATTTAATGAATTTTTATCAAAAATAGCTTTATTTAGGACAATTTTATGTTATAATATCAAATTATTTCGCACCTAGACGGTATAAAACGCGCCTAGGGGTTGGACGGAGCCAAGGTAAGGTGATAGAAACGAAAACGGCGCAGAAGTACGAAGTTTCTTCTAAAAGTGTTTTCGAATGTATGGAGGTTTCGTTCTATACAGGTGGATTTCTGGTGAGTAAGAAAATCAACAAATCAGCAATTTTCTGCGTTTTTTGCGAGCTAGCCGCACGTGAGTGGTGTCGTTAGCTGCGTCTCGACGAGAGCTAGCTAACCGTGTAATAAAATGAGGTAAGTCTAATATAAAATTTTAAAGTTAAGGTCTAAAAACTGATTTTTCAGTACAAAATTAAGAGTTATTTATGCAGAATTACTATTTAAATGCCGAAACTGGTGGTTTCGAGGCGCACAAAGCGGTCTAGACACCAGCCCCGACAGGTGAGCAAAGCTGAATCGCTAATCAGTGCAATTAATTAGCGCAAAACAATGAAATTTAATGAATTTTTATCAAAAATAGCTTTATTTAGGACAATTTTATGTTATAATATCAAATTATTTCGCACCTAGACGGTATAAAACGCGCCTAGGGGTTGGACGGAGCCAAGGTAAGGTGATAGAAACGAAAACGGCGCAGAAGTACGAAGTTTCTTCTAAAAGTGTTTTCGAATGTATGGAGGTTTCGTTCTATACAGGTGGATTTCTGGTGAGTAAGAAAATCAACAAATCAGCAATTTTCTGCGTTTTTTGCGAGCTAGCCGCACGTGAGTGGTGTCGTTAGCTGCGTCTCGACGAGAGCTAGCTAACCGTGTAATAAAATGAGGTAAGTCTAATATAAAATTTTAAAGTTAAGGTCTAAAAACTGATTTTTCAGTACAAAATTAAGAGTTATTTATGCAGAATTACTATTTAAATGCCGAAACTGGTGGTTTCGAGGCGCACAAAGCGGTCTAGACACCAGCCCCGACAGGTGAGCAAAGCTGAATCGCTAATCAGTGCAATTAATTAGCGCAAAACAATGAAATTTAATGAATTTTTATCAAAAATAGCTTTATTTAGGACAATTTTATGTTATAATATCAAATTATTTCGCACCTAGACGGTATAAAACGCGCCTAGGGGTTGGACGGAGCCAAGGTAAGGTGATAGAAACGAAAACGGCGCAGAAGTACGAAGTTTCTTCTAAAAGTGTTTTCGAATGTATGGAGGTTTCGTTCTATACAGGTGGATTTCTGGTGAGTAAGAAAATCAACAAATCAGCAATTTTCTGCGTTTTTTGCGAGCTAGCCGCACGTGAGTGGTGTCGTTAGCTGCGTCTCGACGAGAGCTAGCTAACCGTGTAATAAAATGAGGTAAGTCTAATATAAAATTTTAAAGTTAAGGTCTAAAAACTGATTTTTCAGTACAAAATTAAGAGTTATTTATGCAGAATTACTATTTAAATGCCGAAACTGGTGGTTTCGAGGCGCACAAAGCGGTCTAGACACCAGCCCCGACAGGTGAGCAAAGCTGAATCGCTAATCAGTGCAATTAATTAGCGCAAAACAATGAAATTTAATGAATTTTTATCAAAAATAGCTTTATTTAGGACAATTTTATGTTATAATATCAAATTATTTCGCACCTAGACGGTATAAAACGCGCCTAGGGGTTGGACGGAGCCAAGGTAAGGTGATAGAAACGAAAACGGCGCAGAAGTACGAAGTTTCTTCTAAAAGTGTTTTCGAATGTATGGAGGTTTCGTTCTATACAGGTGGATTTCTGGTGAGTAAGAAAATCAACAAATCAGCAATTTTCTGCGTTTTTTGCGAGCTAGCCGCACGTGAGTGGTGTCGTTAGCTGCGTCTCGACGAGAGCTAGCTAACCGTGTAATAAAATGAGGTAAGTCTAATATAAAATTTTAAAGTTAAGGTCTAAAAACTGATTTTTCAGTACAAAATTAAGAGTTATTTATGCAGAATTACTATTTAAATGCCGAAACTGGTGGTTTCGAGGCGCACAAAGCGGTCTAGACACCAGCCCCGACAGGTGAGCAAAGCTGAATCGCTAATCAGTGCAATTAATTAGCGCAAAACAATGAAATTTAATGAATTTTTATCAAAAATAGCTTTATTTAGGACAATTTTATGTTATAATATCAAATTATTTCGCACCTAGACGGTATAAAACGCGCCTAGGGGTTGGACGGAGCCAAGGTAAGGTGATAGAAACGAAAACGGCGCAGAAGTACGAAGTTTCTTCTAAAAGTGTTTTCGAATGTATGGAGGTTTCGTTCTATACAGGTGGATTTCTGGTGAGTAAGAAAATCAACAAATCAGCAATTTTCTGCGTTTTTTGCGAGCTAGCCGCACGTGAGTGGTGTCGTTAGCTGCGTCTCGACGAGAGCTAGCTAACCGTGTAATAAAATGAGGTAAGTCTAATATAAAATTTTAAAGTTAAGGTCTAAAAACTGATTTTTCAGTACAAAATTAAGAGTTATTTATGCAGAATTACTATTTAAATGCCGAAACTGGTGGTTTCGAGGCGCACAAAGCGGTCTAGACACCAGCCCCGACAGGTGAGCAAAGCTGAATCGCTAATCAGTGCAATTAATTAGCGCAAAACAATGAAATTTAATGAATTTTTATCAAAAATAGCTTTATTTAGGACAATTTTATGTTATAATATCAAATTATTTCGCACCTAGACGGTATAAAACGCGCCTAGGGGTTGGACGGAGCCAAGGTAAGGTGATAGAAACGAAAACGGCGCAGAAGTACGAAGTTTCTTCTAAAAGTGTTTTTTCGGCAAAGTTAGGTTAGGTTAGGTTAGGTTTTTTTTTTTTTTTTTTTTTTATTGAACTTTGTTTTCGAAGTAGGTAAAGTTTTATGTTTCGCATTTTGTTAGTTACGGCAGCTCACGCTATTTGATACGTTTACTGCCGTAACCTTTGATGTCACATAGTTGAAATTTTGGACTCATTACTGGTTGAGCAAAGAATGCTACATAAATACGATAGTTAGATATATACATATATTTACATTATGTGTTTTCGCATTGTGCTGGTTGCGGCAACTCGCGCTATTTGATACGTTTGCTGCCGCAACCCGTGATATCTCATAGTTGAAATTTTGGTCTCATTTCTGGTTGAGCAAAGAGTGCTATGATAAAAAAAGAAGAAATAGATATAATATATAAACTTTATGTAAGAAATGTTTCTGTTTCGCATTGTATTGGTTGCGGCAACTCGCGCTATTTGATACGTTTGTTGCCGCAACCCATGATGTTACATAGTATTAATTTTGGTCTCATTTCTGGTTGAGCAAAGAGTGTTACGATGAATGGGATAAATAGATAATACAATATATATATACTTAGTGTAAGAGAAGCTTCTGTTTCGCATTGTGTTAGTTGCGGCAACTCGCGCTATTTGATACGTTTGCTGCCGCAACCCATGATGTCACATAATTGTCATTTTGGACTCATTCTGGTGAGCAAAGAATGCTTCATTAATAAGATAAATAAATACAATATATACATATATACGTTACATAAAAATATAGTGTTTTCACGTGTCGTTGTAGGCTTTTAGCGTTGCTGTAAGAAATGTATGAGGTGCTTATCCATAGTGGGTACGGGTTATTATTTTGATTTTGAGTGATTTTACTCGAGGGCAAGTGTTTGAGGTGGCCGTGTGTCCGGTGTCATTTGTGGTTTTGTACTTGATGTTGTGTTGCGAGCAGTTGTAGCACTTGGGAACGCCTTTCTTCTCGCGCAGAGGGCAGTTGGTGGTAACGTGCCCCTCCTCCGAGCAGTACGAGCAGGGTGCCTGAGTCGCAGTACATTTTGTTTGAATGTGACCGAACTGCAGGCATTTCCTGCATTGGAGGAATGTCGAGAAGTCTTCGACGTGTACCCGCTGGTGGTCGACGCAGACACGCTTCATGTCAAGGATTTTTCGCCATACGGCGGGCTTGGCTATGAGGACAGCGTTGTACAGCTTGGGGTGGCGGTTGTTTCGCTTAAATGCGAGCCGCAAATCGTCGCTGTCTACCACAAGGTCAGTCAGCTCCTCATTTTGGCCGCGGATGACATCGACCAGCTCTTCTGATGGCGTGTCCAATGATATCCCCTTGAGGATAAGCATTGGCATCAGTAGCTTGGCCGGTTCAGCAGTAACATGTGAGGACGTTTGCAACTTCTTGAGGGTTTCATCGCGCTGTTGTTCAGTCTCAAACTCCACTCGCAACTTATTATTAGACACCGCCTGTATTCTAGACGGTGCGTACGATGTGGTGCGGAAACTGGCGGCATTTTTGAAGGACTGCACTACATCCTGGAGCGTCTGGGACGTGCCGGCGCCCTGCGGCGCAACGATGAGCGCTGGTTTATTAGGCGGCGGTGGTTTAATCGTTGGACGAGGGGTCGGGACGCTCGCTGCCTGCGCATAAGACCTCGGTGGGGGTGTTATTGGCTTCGCGATCGTGGCGAGGTGCTTACTCAGTTCCTCGCGCACGCAGGTTGCTATTTCTTGTCGCAGGTTTCCGTTTTGGGACGCGCAGATTTCCTGCGGGGCGGAAAAGGTGGGTAATTTTGCGGCCACACACCGAATCTCATTCGCCGCAGTAGTGATGAGTCGCTTGTTGACGGCCGTAACGTTCTTCCCTTCAGCGATAGCAGCCGTGATGCACTCGGCGAGTTTGTTAAGCGCGCTTATGCACGACTCGGTGCAAGTTGCATCTGCAGCAGTCGCCGGGAGGGACGGGACTTCACCGCTAGACGGTGCCATCTTGCTGTCCACTAAACACTATTTTTAGTGTTTTTATACACTATTTTTAGTGTTGTGGTGGCTCCCAGTCGAGTACAAGGGCGCCGGTGAGAGCCAAAATGCTCACAACGGGCCCAGGATACACGAGGGATTGAATTTCAGAAATGAAAATTTTTCAAGTGCTGGACCGCAATTGCCTTCCTTTTCCTATACAGAGCTTAAAAATGATAAAAGGGCGGGTGGGCGGGCAATTTTTTGCGTTTTTTGCGAGCTAGCCGCACGTGAGTGGTGTCGTTAGCTGCGTCTCGGCGAGAGCTAGCTAACCGTGTAATAAAATATGGTGAGTCTAATATAAAAATTTAAAGTTATGGTCAAAAAACTGATTTTTCAGTACAAAATTTAGAGTTATTTATGCAGAATTACTATTTAAATGCCAAAACTGGTGGTTTCGAGGCGCACAAAGCGTTCTAGACACCAGCCCCGACAAGTGAGCAAAGTTGAATCGCTAATCAGTGCAATTAATTAGCGCAAAACAATGAAATTTAATGAATTTTATCAAAAATAGCTTTATTTAGGACAATTTTATGTTATAATATCAAATTATTTCGCACCTAGACGGTATAAAACGCGCCTAGGGGTTGGACGAAGCCAAGGTAAGGTGATAGAAACGAAAACGGCGCAGAAGTACGAAGTTTCTTCTAAAAGTGTTTTCGAATGTATGGCGGTTCCGTTCTATACACGTGGATTTCAGGTAAGTAAGAAAATCAACAAATCTGCAATTTCTCGCGTTTTTTGCGAGCTAGCCGCACGTGAGTGGTGTCGTTAGCTGCGTCTCGGCGAGAGCTAGCTAACCGTGTAATAAAATATGGTGAGTCTAATATAAAAATTTAAAGTTATGGTCAAAAAACTGATTTTTCAGTACAAAATTTAGAGTTATTTATGCAGAATTACTATTTAAATGCCAAAACTGGTGGTTTCGAGGCGCACAAAGCGTTCTAGACACCAGCCCCGACAAGTGAGCAAAGTTGAATCGCTAATCAGTGCAATTAATTAGCGCAAAACAATGAAATTTAATGAATTTTATCAAAAATAGCTTTATTTAGGACAATTTTATGTTATAATATCAAATTATTTCGCACCTAGACGGTATAAAACGCGCCTAGGGGTTGGACGAAGCCAAGGTAAGGTGATAGAAACGAAAACGGCGCAGAAGTACGAAGTTTCTTCTAAAAGTGTTTTCGAATGTATGGCGGTTCCGTTCTATACACGTGGATTTCAGGTAAGTAAGAAAATCAACAAATCTGCAATTTCTCGCGTTTTTTGCGAGCTAGCCGCACGTGAGTGGTGTCGTTAGCTGCGTCTCGGCGAGAGCTAGCTAACCGTGTAATAAAATATGGTGAGTCTAATATAAAAATTTAAAGTTATGGTCAAAAAACTGATTTTTCAGTACAAAATTTAGAGTTATTTATGCAGAATTACTATTTAAATGCCAAAACTGGTGGTTTCGAGGCGCACAAAGCGTTCTAGACACCAGCCCCGACAAGTGAGCAAAGTTGAATCGCTAATCAGTGCAATTAATTAGCGCAAAACAATGAAATTTAATGAATTTTATCAAAAATAGCTTTATTTAGGACAATTTTATGTTATAATATCAAATTATTTCGCACCTAGACGGTATAAAACGCGCCTAGGGGTTGGACGAAGCCAAGGTAAGGTGATAGAAACGAAAACGGCGCAGAAGTACGAAGTTTCTTCTAAAAGTGTTTTCGAATGTATGGCGGTTCCGTTCTATACACGTGGATTTCAGGTAAGTAAGAAAATCAACAAATCTGCAATTTCTCGCGTTTTTTGCGAGCTAGCCGCACGTGAGTGGTGTCGTTAGCTGCGTCTCGGCGAGAGCTAGCTAACCGTGTAATAAAATATGGTGAGTCTAATATAAAAATTTAAAGTTATGGTCAAAAAACTGATTTTTCAGTACAAAATTTAGAGTTATTTATGCAGAATTACTATTTAAATGCCAAAACTGGTGGTTTCGAGGCGCACAAAGCGTTCTAGACACCAGCCCCGACAAGTGAGCAAAGTTGAATCGCTAATCAGTGCAATTAATTAGCGCAAAACAATGAAATTTAATGAATTTTATCAAAAATAGCTTTATTTAGGACAATTTTATGTTATAATATCAAATTATTTCGCACCTAGACGGTATAAAACGCGCCTAGGGGTTGGACGAAGCCAAGGTAAGGTGATAGAAACGAAAACGGCGCAGAAGTACGAAGTTTCTTCTAAAAGTGTTTTCGAATGTATGGCGGTTCCGTTCTATACACGTGGATTTCAGGTAAGTAAGAAAATCAACAAATCTGCAATTTCTCGCGTTTTTTGCGAGCTAGCCGCACGTGAGTGGTGTCGTTAGCTGCGTCTCGGCGAGAGCTAGCTAACCGTGTAATAAAATATGGTGAGTCTAATATAAAAATTTAAAGTTATGGTCAAAAAACTGATTTTTCAGTACAAAATTTAGAGTTATTTATGCAGAATTACTATTTAAATGCCAAAACTGGTGGTTTCGAGGCGCACAAAGCGTTCTAGACACCAGCCCCGACAAGTGAGCAAAGTTGAATCGCTAATCAGTGCAATTAATTAGCGCAAAACAATGAAATTTAATGAATTTTATCAAAAATAGCTTTATTTAGGACAATTTTATGTTATAATATCAAATTATTTCGCACCTAGACGGTATAAAACGCGCCTAGGGGTTGGACGAAGCCAAGGTAAGGTGATAGAAACGAAAACGGCGCAGAAGTACGAAGTTTCTTCTAAAAGTGTTTTCGAATGTATGGCGGTTCCGTTCTATACACGTGGATTTCAGGTAAGTAAGAAAATCAACAAATCTGCAATTTCTCGCGTTTTTTGCGAGCTAGCCGCACGTGAGTGGTGTCGTTAGCTGCGTCTCGGCGAGAGCTAGCTAACCGTGTAATAAAATATGGTGAGTCTAATATAAAAATTTAAAGTTATGGTCAAAAAACTGATTTTTCAGTACAAAATTTAGAGTTATTTATGCAGAATTACTATTTAAATGCCAAAACTGGTGGTTTCGAGGCGCACAAAGCGTTCTAGACACCAGCCCCGACAAGTGAGCAAAGTTGAATCGCTAATCAGTGCAATTAATTAGCGCAAAACAATGAAATTTAATGAATTTTATCAAAAATAGCTTTATTTAGGACAATTTTATGTTATAATATCAAATTATTTCGCACCTAGACGGTATAAAACGCGCCTAGGGGTTGGACGAAGCCAAGGTAAGGTGATAGAAACGAAAACGGCGCAGAAGTACGAAGTTTCTTCTAAAAGTGTTTTCGAATGTATGGCGGTTCCGTTCTATACACGTGGATTTCAGGTAAGTAAGAAAATCAACAAATCTGCAATTTCTCGCGTTTTTTGCGAGCTAGCCGCACGTGAGTGGTGTCGTTAGCTGCGTCTCGGCGAGAGCTAGCTAACCGTGTAATAAAATATGGTGAGTCTAATATAAAAATTTAAAGTTATGGTCAAAAAACTGATTTTTCAGTACAAAATTTAGAGTTATTTATGCAGAATTACTATTTAAATGCCAAAACTGGTGGTTTCGAGGCGCACAAAGCGTTCTAGACACCAGCCCCGACAAGTGAGCAAAGTTGAATCGCTAATCAGTGCAATTAATTAGCGCAAAACAATGAAATTTAATGAATTTTATCAAAAATAGCTTTATTTAGGACAATTTTATGTTATAATATCAAATTATTTCGCACCTAGACGGTATAAAACGCGCCTAGGGGTTGGACGAAGCCAAGGTAAGGTGATAGAAACGAAAACGGCGCAGAAGTACGAAGTTTCTTCTAAAAGTGTTTTCGAATGTATGGCGGTTCCGTTCTATACACGTGGATTTCAGGTAAGTAAGAAAATCAACAAATCTGCAATTTCTCGCGTTTTTTGCGAGCTAGCCGCACGTGAGTGGTGTCGTTAGCTGCGTCTCGGCGAGAGCTAGCTAACCGTGTAATAAAATATGGTGAGTCTAATATAAAAATTTAAAGTTATGGTCAAAAAACTGATTTTTCAGTACAAAATTTAGAGTTATTTATGCAGAATTACTATTTAAATGCCAAAACTGGTGGTTTCGAGGCGCACAAAGCGTTCTAGACACCAGCCCCGACAAGTGAGCAAAGTTGAATCGCTAATCAGTGCAATTAATTAGCGCAAAACAATGAAATTTAATGAATTTTATCAAAAATAGCTTTATTTAGGACAATTTTATGTTATAATATCAAATTATTTCGCACCTAGACGGTATAAAACGCGCCTAGGGGTTGGACGAAGCCAAGGTAAGGTGATAGAAACGAAAACGGCGCAGAAGTACGAAGTTTCTTCTAAAAGTGTTTTCGAATGTATGGCGGTTCCGTTCTATACACGTGGATTTCAGGTAAGTAAGAAAATCAACAAATCTGCAATTTCTCGCGTTTTTTGCGAGCTAGCCGCACGTGAGTGGTGTCGTTAGCTGCGTCTCGGCGAGAGCTAGCTAACCGTGTAATAAAATATGGTGAGTCTAATATAAAAATTTAAAGTTATGGTCAAAAAACTGATTTTTCAGTACAAAATTTAGAGTTATTTATGCAGAATTACTATTTAAATGCCAAAACTGGTGGTTTCGAGGCGCACAAAGCGTTCTAGACACCAGCCCCGACAAGTGAGCAAAGTTGAATCGCTAATCAGTGCAATTAATTAGCGCAAAACAATGAAATTTAATGAATTTTATCAAAAATAGCTTTATTTAGGACAATTTTATGTTATAATATCAAATTATTTCGCACCTAGACGGTATAAAACGCGCCTAGGGGTTGGACGAAGCCAAGGTAAGGTGATAGAAACGAAAACGGCGCAGAAGTACGAAGTTTCTTCTAAAAGTGTTTTCGAATGTATGGCGGTTCCGTTCTATACACGTGGATTTCAGGTAAGTAAGAAAATCAACAAATCTGCAATTTCTCGCGTTTTTTGCGAGCTAGCCGCACGTGAGTGGTGTCGTTAGCTGCGTCTCGGCGAGAGCTAGCTAACCGTGTAATAAAATATGGTGAGTCTAATATAAAAATTTAAAGTTATGGTCAAAAAACTGATTTTTCAGTACAAAATTTAGAGTTATTTATGCAGAATTACTATTTAAATGCCAAAACTGGTGGTTTCGAGGCGCACAAAGCGTTCTAGACACCAGCCCCGACAAGTGAGCAAAGTTGAATCGCTAATCAGTGCAATTAATTAGCGCAAAACAATGAAATTTAATGAATTTTATCAAAAATAGCTTTATTTAGGACAATTTTATGTTATAATATCAAATTATTTCGCACCTAGACGGTATAAAACGCGCCTAGGGGTTGGACGAAGCCAAGGTAAGGTGATAGAAACGAAAACGGCGCAGAAGTACGAAGTTTCTTCTAAAAGTGTTTTCGAATGTATGGCGGTTCCGTTCTATACACGTGGATTTCAGGTAAGTAAGAAAATCAACAAATCTGCAATTTCTCGCGTTTTTTGCGAGCTAGCCGCACGTGAGTGGTGTCGTTAGCTGCGTCTCGGCGAGAGCTAGCTAACCGTGTAATAAAATATGGTGAGTCTAATATAAAAATTTAAAGTTATGGTCAAAAAACTGATTTTTCAGTACAAAATTTAGAGTTATTTATGCAGAATTACTATTTAAATGCCAAAACTGGTGGTTTCGAGGCGCACAAAGCGTTCTAGACACCAGCCCCGACAAGTGAGCAAAGTTGAATCGCTAATCAGTGCAATTAATTAGCGCAAAACAATGAAATTTAATGAATTTTATCAAAAATAGCTTTATTTAGGACAATTTTATGTTATAATATCAAATTATTTCGCACCTAGACGGTATAAAACGCGCCTAGGGGTTGGACGAAGCCAAGGTAAGGTGATAGAAACGAAAACGGCGCAGAAGTACGAAGTTTCTTCTAAAAGTGTTTTCGAATGTATGGCGGTTCCGTTCTATACACGTGGATTTCAGGTAAGTAAGAAAATCAACAAATCTGCAATTTCTCGCGTTTTTTGCGAGCTAGCCGCACGTGAGTGGTGTCGTTAGCTGCGTCTCGGCGAGAGCTAGCTAACCGTGTAATAAAATATGGTGAGTCTAATATAAAAATTTAAAGTTATGGTCAAAAAACTGATTTTTCAGTACAAAATTTAGAGTTATTTATGCAGAATTACTATTTAAATGCCAAAACTGGTGGTTTCGAGGCGCACAAAGCGTTCTAGACACCAGCCCCGACAAGTGAGCAAAGTTGAATCGCTAATCAGTGCAATTAATTAGCGCAAAACAATGAAATTTAATGAATTTTATCAAAAATAGCTTTATTTAGGACAATTTTATGTTATAATATCAAATTATTTCGCACCTAGACGGTATAAAACGCGCCTAGGGGTTGGACGAAGCCAAGGTAAGGTGATAGAAACGAAAACGGCGCAGAAGTACGAAGTTTCTTCTAAAAGTGTTTTCGAATGTATGGCGGTTCCGTTCTATACACGTGGATTTCAGGTAAGTAAGAAAATCAACAAATCTGCAATTTCTCGCGTTTTTTGCGAGCTAGCCGCACGTGAGTGGTGTCGTTAGCTGCGTCTCGGCGAGAGCTAGCTAACCGTGTAATAAAATATGGTGAGTCTAATATAAAAATTTAAAGTTATGGTCAAAAAACTGATTTTTCAGTACAAAATTTAGAGTTATTTATGCAGAATTACTATTTAAATGCCAAAACTGGTGGTTTCGAGGCGCACAAAGCGTTCTAGACACCAGCCCCGACAAGTGAGCAAAGTTGAATCGCTAATCAGTGCAATTAATTAGCGCAAAACAATGAAATTTAATGAATTTTATCAAAAATAGCTTTATTTAGGACAATTTTATGTTATAATATCAAATTATTTCGCACCTAGACGGTATAAAACGCGCCTAGGGGTTGGACGAAGCCAAGGTAAGGTGATAGAAACGAAAACGGCGCAGAAGTACGAAGTTTCTTCTAAAAGTGTTTTCGAATGTATGGCGGTTCCGTTCTATACACGTGGATTTCAGGTAAGTAAGAAAATCAACAAATCTGCAATTTCTCGCGTTTTTTGCGAGCTAGCCGCACGTGAGTGGTGTCGTTAGCTGCGTCTCGGCGAGAGCTAGCTAACCGTGTAATAAAATATGGTGAGTCTAATATAAAAATTTAAAGTTATGGTCAAAAAACTGATTTTTCAGTACAAAATTTAGAGTTATTTATGCAGAATTACTATTTAAATGCCAAAACTGGTGGTTTCGAGGCGCACAAAGCGTTCTAGACACCAGCCCCGACAAGTGAGCAAAGTTGAATCGCTAATCAGTGCAATTAATTAGCGCAAAACAATGAAATTTAATGAATTTTATCAAAAATAGCTTTATTTAGGACAATTTTATGTTATAATATCAAATTATTTCGCACCTAGACGGTATAAAACGCGCCTAGGGGTTGGACGAAGCCAAGGTAAGGTGATAGAAACGAAAACGGCGCAGAAGTACGAAGTTTCTTCTAAAAGTGTTTTCGAATGTATGGCGGTTCCGTTCTATACACGTGGATTTCAGGTAAGTAAGAAAATCAACAAATCTGCAATTTCTCGCGTTTTTTGCGAGCTAGCCGCACGTGAGTGGTGTCGTTAGCTGCGTCTCGGCGAGAGCTAGCTAACCGTGTAATAAAATATGGTGAGTCTAATATAAAAATTTAAAGTTATGGTCAAAAAACTGATTTTTCAGTACAAAATTTAGAGTTATTTATGCAGAATTACTATTTAAATGCCAAAACTGGTGGTTTCGAGGCGCACAAAGCGTTCTAGACACCAGCCCCGACAAGTGAGCAAAGTTGAATCGCTAATCAGTGCAATTAATTAGCGCAAAACAATGAAATTTAATGAATTTTATCAAAAATAGCTTTATTTAGGACAATTTTATGTTATAATATCAAATTATTTCGCACCTAGACGGTATAAAACGCGCCTAGGGGTTGGACGAAGCCAAGGTAAGGTGATAGAAACGAAAACGGCGCAGAAGTACGAAGTTTCTTCTAAAAGTGTTTTCGAATGTATGGCGGTTCCGTTCTATACACGTGGATTTCAGGTAAGTAAGAAAATCAACAAATCTGCAATTTCTCGCGTTTTTTGCGAGCTAGCCGCACGTGAGTGGTGTCGTTAGCTGCGTCTCGGCGAGAGCTAGCTAACCGTGTAATAAAATATGGTGAGTCTAATATAAAAATTTAAAGTTATGGTCAAAAAACTGATTTTTCAGTACAAAATTTAGAGTTATTTATGCAGAATTACTATTTAAATGCCAAAACTGGTGGTTTCGAGGCGCACAAAGCGTTCTAGACACCAGCCCCGACAAGTGAGCAAAGTTGAATCGCTAATCAGTGCAATTAATTAGCGCAAAACAATGAAATTTAATGAATTTTATCAAAAATAGCTTTATTTAGGACAATTTTATGTTATAATATCAAATTATTTCGCACCTAGACGGTATAAAACGCGCCTAGGGGTTGGACGAAGCCAAGGTAAGGTGATAGAAACGAAAACGGCGCAGAAGTACGAAGTTTCTTCTAAAAGTGTTTTCGAATGTATGGCGGTTCCGTTCTATACACGTGGATTTCAGGTAAGTAAGAAAATCAACAAATCTGCAATTTCTCGCGTTTTTTGCGAGCTAGCCGCACGTGAGTGGTGTCGTTAGCTGCGTCTCGGCGAGAGCTAGCTAACCGTGTAATAAAATATGGTGAGTCTAATATAAAAATTTAAAGTTATGGTCAAAAAACTGATTTTTCAGTACAAAATTTAGAGTTATTTATGCAGAATTACTATTTAAATGCCAAAACTGGTGGTTTCGAGGCGCACAAAGCGTTCTAGACACCAGCCCCGACAAGTGAGCAAAGTTGAATCGCTAATCAGTGCAATTAATTAGCGCAAAACAATGAAATTTAATGAATTTTATCAAAAATAGCTTTATTTAGGACAATTTTATGTTATAATATCAAATTATTTCGCACCTAGACGGTATAAAACGCGCCTAGGGGTTGGACGAAGCCAAGGTAAGGTGATAGAAACGAAAACGGCGCAGAAGTACGAAGTTTCTTCTAAAAGTGTTTTCGAATGTATGGCGGTTCCGTTCTATACACGTGGATTTCAGGTAAGTAAGAAAATCAACAAATCTGCAATTTCTCGCGTTTTTTGCGAGCTAGCCGCACGTGAGTGGTGTCGTTAGCTGCGTCTCGGCGAGAGCTAGCTAACCGTGTAATAAAATATGGTGAGTCTAATATAAAAATTTAAAGTTATGGTCAAAAAACTGATTTTTCAGTACAAAATTTAGAGTTATTTATGCAGAATTACTATTTAAATGCCAAAACTGGTGGTTTCGAGGCGCACAAAGCGTTCTAGACACCAGCCCCGACAAGTGAGCAAAGTTGAATCGCTAATCAGTGCAATTAATTAGCGCAAAACAATGAAATTTAATGAATTTTATCAAAAATAGCTTTATTTAGGACAATTTTATGTTATAATATCAAATTATTTCGCACCTAGACGGTATAAAACGCGCCTAGGGGTTGGACGAAGCCAAGGTAAGGTGATAGAAACGAAAACGGCGCAGAAGTACGAAGTTTCTTCTAAAAGTGTTTTCGAATGTATGGCGGTTCCGTTCTATACACGTGGATTTCAGGTAAGTAAGAAAATCAACAAATCTGCAATTTCTCGCGTTTTTTGCGAGCTAGCCGCACGTGAGTGGTGTCGTTAGCTGCGTCTCGGCGAGAGCTAGCTAACCGTGTAATAAAATATGGTGAGTCTAATATAAAAATTTAAAGTTATGGTCAAAAAACTGATTTTTCAGTACAAAATTTAGAGTTATTTATGCAGAATTACTATTTAAATGCCAAAACTGGTGGTTTCGAGGCGCACAAAGCGTTCTAGACACCAGCCCCGACAAGTGAGCAAAGTTGAATCGCTAATCAGTGCAATTAATTAGCGCAAAACAATGAAATTTAATGAATTTTATCAAAAATAGCTTTATTTAGGACAATTTTATGTTATAATATCAAATTATTTCGCACCTAGACGGTATAAAACGCGCCTAGGGGTTGGACGAAGCCAAGGTAAGGTGATAGAAACGAAAACGGCGCAGAAGTACGAAGTTTCTTCTAAAAGTGTTTTCGAATGTATGGCGGTTCCGTTCTATACACGTGGATTTCAGGTAAGTAAGAAAATCAACAAATCTGCAATTTCTCGCGTTTTTTGCGAGCTAGCCGCACGTGAGTGGTGTCGTTAGCTGCGTCTCGGCGAGAGCTAGCTAACCGTGTAATAAAATATGGTGAGTCTAATATAAAAATTTAAAGTTATGGTCAAAAAACTGATTTTTCAGTACAAAATTTAGAGTTATTTATGCAGAATTACTATTTAAATGCCAAAACTGGTGGTTTCGAGGCGCACAAAGCGTTCTAGACACCAGCCCCGACAAGTGAGCAAAGTTGAATCGCTAATCAGTGCAATTAATTAGCGCAAAACAATGAAATTTAATGAATTTTATCAAAAATAGCTTTATTTAGGACAATTTTATGTTATAATATCAAATTATTTCGCACCTAGACGGTATAAAACGCGCCTAGGGGTTGGACGAAGCCAAGGTAAGGTGATAGAAACGAAAACGGCGCAGAAGTACGAAGTTTCTTCTAAAAGTGTTTTCGAATGTATGGCGGTTCCGTTCTATACACGTGGATTTCAGGTAAGTAAGAAAATCAACAAATCTGCAATTTCTCGCGTTTTTTGCGAGCTAGCCGCACGTGAGTGGTGTCGTTAGCTGCGTCTCGGCGAGAGCTAGCTAACCGTGTAATAAAATATGGTGAGTCTAATATAAAAATTTAAAGTTATGGTCAAAAAACTGATTTTTCAGTACAAAATTTAGAGTTATTTATGCAGAATTACTATTTAAATGCCAAAACTGGTGGTTTCGAGGCGCACAAAGCGTTCTAGACACCAGCCCCGACAAGTGAGCAAAGTTGAATCGCTAATCAGTGCAATTAATTAGCGCAAAACAATGAAATTTAATGAATTTTATCAAAAATAGCTTTATTTAGGACAATTTTATGTTATAATATCAAATTATTTCGCACCTAGACGGTATAAAACGCGCCTAGGGGTTGGACGAAGCCAAGGTAAGGTGATAGAAACGAAAACGGCGCAGAAGTACGAAGTTTCTTCTAAAAGTGTTTTCGAATGTATGGCGGTTCCGTTCTATACACGTGGATTTCAGGTAAGTAAGAAAATCAACAAATCTGCAATTTCTCGCGTTTTTTGCGAGCTAGCCGCACGTGAGTGGTGTCGTTAGCTGCGTCTCGGCGAGAGCTAGCTAACCGTGTAATAAAATATGGTGAGTCTAATATAAAAATTTAAAGTTATGGTCAAAAAACTGATTTTTCAGTACAAAATTTAGAGTTATTTATGCAGAATTACTATTTAAATGCCAAAACTGGTGGTTTCGAGGCGCACAAAGCGTTCTAGACACCAGCCCCGACAAGTGAGCAAAGTTGAATCGCTAATCAGTGCAATTAATTAGCGCAAAACAATGAAATTTAATGAATTTTATCAAAAATAGCTTTATTTAGGACAATTTTATGTTATAATATCAAATTATTTCGCACCTAGACGGTATAAAACGCGCCTAGGGGTTGGACGAAGCCAAGGTAAGGTGATAGAAACGAAAACGGCGCAGAAGTACGAAGTTTCTTCTAAAAGTGTTTTCGAATGTATGGCGGTTCCGTTCTATACACGTGGATTTCAGGTAAGTAAGAAAATCAACAAATCTGCAATTTCTCGCGTTTTTTGCGAGCTAGCCGCACGTGAGTGGTGTCGTTAGCTGCGTCTCGGCGAGAGCTAGCTAACCGTGTAATAAAATATGGTGAGTCTAATATAAAAATTTAAAGTTATGGTCAAAAAACTGATTTTTCAGTACAAAATTTAGAGTTATTTATGCAGAATTACTATTTAAATGCCAAAACTGGTGGTTTCGAGGCGCACAAAGCGTTCTAGACACCAGCCCCGACAAGTGAGCAAAGTTGAATCGCTAATCAGTGCAATTAATTAGCGCAAAACAATGAAATTTAATGAATTTTATCAAAAATAGCTTTATTTAGGACAATTTTATGTTATAATATCAAATTATTTCGCACCTAGACGGTATAAAACGCGCCTAGGGGTTGGACGAAGCCAAGGTAAGGTGATAGAAACGAAAACGGCGCAGAAGTACGAAGTTTCTTCTAAAAGTGTTTTCGAATGTATGGCGGTTCCGTTCTATACACGTGGATTTCAGGTAAGTAAGAAAATCAACAAATCTGCAATTTCTCGCGTTTTTTGCGAGCTAGCCGCACGTGAGTGGTGTCGTTAGCTGCGTCTCGGCGAGAGCTAGCTAACCGTGTAATAAAATATGGTGAGTCTAATATAAAAATTTAAAGTTATGGTCAAAAAACTGATTTTTCAGTACAAAATTTAGAGTTATTTATGCAGAATTACTATTTAAATGCCAAAACTGGTGGTTTCGAGGCGCACAAAGCGTTCTAGACACCAGCCCCGACAAGTGAGCAAAGTTGAATCGCTAATCAGTGCAATTAATTAGCGCAAAACAATGAAATTTAATGAATTTTATCAAAAATAGCTTTATTTAGGACAATTTTATGTTATAATATCAAATTATTTCGCACCTAGACGGTATAAAACGCGCCTAGGGGTTGGACGAAGCCAAGGTAAGGTGATAGAAACGAAAACGGCGCAGAAGTACGAAGTTTCTTCTAAAAGTGTTTTCGAATGTATGGCGGTTCCGTTCTATACACGTGGATTTCAGGTAAGTAAGAAAATCAACAAATCTGCAATTTCTCGCGTTTTTTGCGAGCTAGCCGCACGTGAGTGGTGTCGTTAGCTGCGTCTCGGCGAGAGCTAGCTAACCGTGTAATAAAATATGGTGAGTCTAATATAAAAATTTAAAGTTATGGTCAAAAAACTGATTTTTCAGTACAAAATTTAGAGTTATTTATGCAGAATTACTATTTAAATGCCAAAACTGGTGGTTTCGAGGCGCACAAAGCGTTCTAGACACCAGCCCCGACAAGTGAGCAAAGTTGAATCGCTAATCAGTGCAATTAATTAGCGCAAAACAATGAAATTTAATGAATTTTATCAAAAATAGCTTTATTTAGGACAATTTTATGTTATAATATCAAATTATTTCGCACCTAGACGGTATAAAACGCGCCTAGGGGTTGGACGAAGCCAAGGTAAGGTGATAGAAACGAAAACGGCGCAGAAGTACGAAGTTTCTTCTAAAAGTGTTTTCGAATGTATGGCGGTTCCGTTCTATACACGTGGATTTCAGGTAAGTAAGAAAATCAACAAATCTGCAATTTCTCGCGTTTTTTGCGAGCTAGCCGCACGTGAGTGGTGTCGTTAGCTGCGTCTCGGCGAGAGCTAGCTAACCGTGTAATAAAATATGGTGAGTCTAATATAAAAATTTAAAGTTATGGTCAAAAAACTGATTTTTCAGTACAAAATTTAGAGTTATTTATGCAGAATTACTATTTAAATGCCAAAACTGGTGGTTTCGAGGCGCACAAAGCGTTCTAGACACCAGCCCCGACAAGTGAGCAAAGTTGAATCGCTAATCAGTGCAATTAATTAGCGCAAAACAATGAAATTTAATGAATTTTATCAAAAATAGCTTTATTTAGGACAATTTTATGTTATAATATCAAATTATTTCGCACCTAGACGGTATAAAACGCGCCTAGGGGTTGGACGAAGCCAAGGTAAGGTGATAGAAACGAAAACGGCGCAGAAGTACGAAGTTTCTTCTAAAAGTGTTTTCGAATGTATGGCGGTTCCGTTCTATACACGTGGATTTCAGGTAAGTAAGAAAATCAACAAATCTGCAATTTCTCGCGTTTTTTGCGAGCTAGCCGCACGTGAGTGGTGTCGTTAGCTGCGTCTCGGCGAGAGCTAGCTAACCGTGTAATAAAATATGGTGAGTCTAATATAAAAATTTAAAGTTATGGTCAAAAAACTGATTTTTCAGTACAAAATTTAGAGTTATTTATGCAGAATTACTATTTAAATGCCAAAACTGGTGGTTTCGAGGCGCACAAAGCGTTCTAGACACCAGCCCCGACAAGTGAGCAAAGTT